>CM032635.1:16346240-16907796 GCA_019097785.1 Fraxinus excelsior | reverse complement strand
CAAGGTATTATTTCTATCACAATTTCTATCTAAACATAAAGCAGATCCTGTTTGGGAATCGAAATTTGTTTTACTTCCGCTGCGCATGATTAAGTAGGTCCCCAACAGTATGAAGTCCACAGAAAATGCTTACATTATTATACATGTTTGGCTGCGCTTAAAAGCTAAGTCAAATTTATTTATAAGTTCATGTACATGTTAAACATGATTCTTAAAAGTAACTTTTAAGCGAGTCGTCTATACTGCCAAATATGATTTGGCTATTTTACCGTCAGCTCCATTGGGGTAGAATCCACCAGGGTTACTTTCATTTCCACTTGCATACACAATTCTGAGTATTTCCTCTGGTGTTCTGCCATATGAAATGGAGAATTTGTTCCCAACAAGCACATTGCCTGCAATTCTACCTTCAGCACCTTCTGATGGATTGACTAAAAGCCCTTCATCTTTCACACCTGCATTACCAAGCTTATTTCTCAGGTTCGAAATCCGATTAGTGAATTCGGCCACTGTTATTCCATATGGCACCACGTTCTCCGATGCCCGCTCAAAAAGCAGCGTTCTTATGACTGCGTCTTGGCCTGCTTCCACGCCCAAAAGCCCCGCGACTAGCTGATGATCATACATACACATGCCAAAATATTAGATAGAATGTTTGGTAAGAAACAACGGAGATGATAATAGTATTAAAGAAGAAAAAGAAGCCAATATGACATGCAAAAAAGAGCAATTTAGGCATACGCTTTTGGCTTTAGAGCTCTGGAGGTTTGGATTTGCCCCAACATAGCCCGTGAGACCAACGTAAGGGATGACGTAGGATGCAAGAAGATAGTTGATGTCATTGGCATAAGGATCGAAAGGTGGCCTTAAAGGTCGTCCAAATGCATTGTTCACGATAGTTGCAAATGATGCTGCGCTTAAATTCAGCAGTGGCCTGGGAAATCCGGGGACAGCACTCTTAATTGCCCTGCACATGAGATCGTAATCACTTAAAAATTAAGTATGAAAGATATTTTTTAAACAGAAAGGATGACACAATGTTTGGTTTATACTAATCATAGCATGTTTGGCTTAGCTTAAAAGTTAGAAAAAGAAACGAGCCAAAATTAGCTTCTTTTTTTTTGGCAGAATCAAGAGTTACAACGTCTAAAAGATCTGCCTTCTTCTAGGAAATAAGCAAAGCTAAACATGCTCATCAGAATCATTGGAATTTAAAATTTTCTGGTTCCAATTATATTTTCATTAATTTCCGTCTGAGTCACCAACTTTCCAGGATTATGAAGCCCAATTCTCGACTAGACGGAACTCAAAAAGCATTTGCACTTCCATCCTTAGTACAAATTAGGCTGGACCGAAGGGTTGAACCATTCATATTTTTTCAAGTAATGTTATTCATTTTCGGTGGGGTTACAAACACAATTAAATGAAAGGTAAAATTAAATGTCGCATTAACGTCATCTAGATTGTGTTTGTAACCCCAATGTGGATGAATAGCATTACTCTATTTTTTCTGTTACTTTGTTTAAAAGGTAGCTGTGAAATTTTTTCGTTGGGACTCTTAAAATGGGATTTGAAGTGTAGAAGAAGGGATGCACGATTAGACCAATGAAATTTTGTTCCCTATTTATAAGGATTATATATTATAAAATAAAAGTGTTTCCCATGGAATCTTAAGTTCTAATCAATAGTTTTCATTTATTGTCATTGAAAAAATAACTTGATAGAGAAGTGAAGTAACCTCAAATGTCCAACTTCTTGAAATGCAAATTGTGATATAATATTTCTCATCAAAGGGCTCAGTCGGGCAGTCCTAGCCCCACTGGGCCGCGGACCACCCCCAGTGAGACTGGGGTCCACGCTTTCTATGCTACGTCCCAGTGCACCGTTCAAGAAAAACTCAGCTTCCAAGTATTCTAAATTTAAAGGGAATTCTAAAAGACGAACGTCAGACTCTGTTATATTTCCGGAATCCCTCTCCACGAAGATTTCAGCCTTAAAGGTGTAAGAGCTGCAGAAGATAAGTAAAAGGGTGAAAGCAGTGGCGGTCGAGTTGGTTAAGGTGGTGGCAATGGATAATGCCATGGCGGGAGGTGGCGAAGCTTGGCTTTGCTTTGCTGAATTTTGTGGTGTGTGCTTATGCAATATGCAGCAACTCATCAACGTATATATAACATTTCAAACTGTTGACAGTGTCCGAAAATCATTGCCACTTGGCAAAACAAGATTGAATCCTTTTTTTCAATATCATTTTCAATCATACATTCTAAAGATATGCTATAGTATAACAAGCTCAATGACATATTCAAAAATAAGGGAACATTTGTCAACACATGATTGGACATTTTTTCTTAAAATTAAAAATCCAGTCAAGGGCTGCCACCCCATCTATAACACCCCGAAAATTTCGTTCATTTGGACTTCTATTGCTAATTTTTTAAAGATTTGAAACCTCTACTGATACAAATTGACAGTTAAGTTAAAGTCTGCAAAAAGTAAAAGATTAGAAATCGCTTGTGCAATTATCCCAAATTGATGTTGTGAAATAGAAAGTCAAAACTGAATAGTTAGGCCAACTTTAATTTCTAATAACTGAAGAAAGAAGATATAGTTGAATTCTTATTATGGCCTTAATCTGGACACGACATGGTCTATGACTGATGAGCCATACTTAATGCCTAATTTAGTACGTAGTTCCATTCACATAGGACTCTCGACAATGACTAATATATATCACTTTTAAGAGACTCCCTAAATACAATTCCTTTTTTTTTTAGAAAGTCAAATAATGAAAAATGTTTTGAAAATTTACTTAATCATGCACAACGGAAAGTAAAATATTTTTAATTTTCACCAAGGAACTGCTTTGTGTTTATATAAAAACTGTGATAGGAATTATATTTTTGATGAATTTCACAAGCTCCTCTACTTTTCTTGAACTCGAATGATCACGATTTGCAATGCAAGCTGTCCAATTATCTAGCATCCAACGATGATCCATACAGAAAACAAGAATGACAACTAGAATTTTCTTTTCTTGTGTTAATAAGAATAATAAATTTTTCCATATAGTTTTCAAACCCTAACAACCTATTAATATAAGTCCAAGCGGGCTTGGCCTATTTCTTAAACATAACCCAGTCCAATTTTTAATTAATCAAATTAATTAAATCTGGTTCATGAATTTATTAATTCCAATAATTAATTCGGGTCTATTAATAAGCAACTCAATTAATTAATTATCCAACACTTGTCAATTAATTAATTGGTAAATCTCATTATTCTGGTTCTCTTTTGTTTGTGACATATTAGGTTCCCGATAATGATGCCTAGCGTCGTGAATTATTATTTTGATCTAAGCAAAATTGATAAATTAAAATACCCCTTTTAATTTATCATAAATTTACATCCGTCGTCCCAAATTGACATCTAATAATGTGTTAGGGCAATATATGTAACATAAAATGTCACATGGTATGACAAAACCAAAATTATTCGTTTACTGTGAAACTATTATCCTTTCGTCAATATGATTATATCGTTTCGTTAATATGATCCGATCAATTATGAAATATGAATGTGTCAATCTCAATTATGGATATCTTTTATCTTACTGTTAAGTTAATGCAAGTCGAAAACTTCTTTTCGACTTATGAGTTCACATTGGCCAATAATTTCATTTTGAACTTAACTTGATAAATTGTATATCATAATCTCTTACTATTTAAGAGTGACGAATCATCTATTGATTATTCACAACTTTCATATGATTCTTGACATACCCGAACGATATTGTATTAGCAACCCTTGACAAATAATCATTCAACATCACCAAAGTATGACAATTCTCACATAAGGGACTATGATGACCTTAAGTCAAATAACCAATTCCACTAACGAACGTTAGAGATTAATCACTAACACTCAGATAATTATCATATGGAATCTCCCAGCGAGTCTCCAATGTTTTGTTCTATAAATAAACATTCATATGTTTATTCAAGTGTCACCATACTTCAACTTGTGAGATCTGTTACTTACTTCACAAGTAAAAAACGACACACGTGATGGTATATCCAAAATAATGATATATGTATATCATTATTACATACGACCATGAATGATTTAAAATTCAGTCATATGTGATTTGTATCTCACAATCACAACTCATTGTGATTAACAAATCACCATGAGTTAGGGATGACAAAAAAAACTTGTTCAAGCCTATACCCGTGGGGCCTCACCCCGAATGGGGGCGAGGATTACCCGCCTAACTGGGTAAGCAGGGTAGGTACCGAAAATATAGTCTCCACCCACTACCCACCCCATTTAAAATTAATTTCAAATTTAAATTTTTTATCAAACAAAAATAATAAATTTATCATGATTTTTAAAGATAACATAATTTGTTTTTAACAAATTAGTACAAAATTAATAATATTTACTAACTAAAGACATATTAAAATAAAAGTAAAATTAAAATAAATAATAATAATAAATGGGGTGATAAATGGGGCAACGGACTTGCCCCGCTCCCGCTCCCGCTCCCGCCCCAGCCCCCACCCCGATTCCACCCTGTCCCGCTTTAACTGAGTATGGAGATTGGGTAAAATAATAAGAATACTCGACGGGACGGGAGTGAGAATGGCCGACCCGATCCACCACGTTGTCATCCCTACCATGACTTGAATTTACTAATTCTATTATTTAATTTATTAGAATATTAATTTCTTTAAATAATAGATATTGTCATAAATATGCATCCAAAGTTCATTAAATTTATGGCATAACACTTACAAACCCACATTTGCACTAGATCTAATCACTTATGTATCTTATACCATAAGAGTCTATAGGACGATCATGTTTATGTTGCAACAACTTTTTGTCAGTAAATCTGCAATTTAACAACTTGTGGAAACTCGTTCTTTTTTTTTACGTCATTTCATTGTATTATATTTTCAATGAGATAATATTACATTAATACATGTTTGGATCATTGATGAAACCTTAGTTCCTTCGCTTGCATGATGGCTCAATTGTTGTCACAATGCAGAAGCATGTGATCAATAATGTTAGGAACTACTTCAAATTCGTTAATGAATTTCTTGATCTAGATCACAACTTTTGTTGCCTTCTAAAACAATGATGTATAAGACTTCTATTATTGAATCAACGGTTATTTTCGATTCGGAACATTTCCAACCACCGCATAAGAGCAAACCAATATCCTAATTGAGATATGCTATCATTCTAATCTGACTAGAAGTTATATATTTATCGAATTTAGTCTCAAACTTATCCGATTGAGTACGCTTCACGTAAACGTCACAACCCAAACTTTCACACGAGATAAGTTGGGCAATCTACCTTTCCCTAACTCGTATGGAGTTTTGTCAATCGATTTAGATGTGACACGATTTTGTGCATAGAATGTTGTAATAAGTGCATGACCTCAAAAAGATTTTGGAATGTTTGCATAACTTGTTCTTAGCTGCACTATATCTAATAGTGTACGATTTCTCATTTTAAATACACCATCATGTTGTAGTGTATGTGGAGGAATCCAATGCAAGAGAATCTCATTCTCTTTTAGATAATCTAAAATTCTACATTTTACATATTCTCCACATCGATCAGATTTTAGTGTGAGAATATATTTACCCATTTTTTTCTCAATTTCTAGTTTAAATCCCTTGAACATTTCAAGAGCTTCATGCTTGAATTTCATCAAATATACGTGACCATTTCTGAAATAGTCGTCAATAAATGTGATGAGATAAGAGAAATTTTATCTAGTATTAATTGATATGGGTCCACATACATCACTATGTATTAGACCTAGTAATTATACAGATCTTTCTCATTTTCAAGTAAAATGAGATTTGATCACTATACCCAACATACATGAATCGCATTTGTCAAATGATTCAAAATCATTTTACCCAACTATACAGCTTCATGTAAGTCTGGATGAATTCTCATTTATGTGACCAAATCTACAATGCCAAATATAGGTGTTATTCAGATTATCATTTTTATGCCTTTCAATTTTTATACTCATTATAGAATACTCAATATTTAGAATATAAATGTCATTTTGTAATTTATCATAACCATTAAGATCTTATCAAGATAAAAATGAACAATAATTGTACTTAACATTAAAATAATTCATGTTCAAATATGAAATTTATATAATACTCTGGTAATGGTGTGTGTACAACGTAACATTTCTCTAATTCTAATACTAAGTTTAAAGGCAATGGTAAGAAATATGCTCCTACATGCAATGCAACAACATCTGCTCATTTTTAACGTGTAGGTCAACTTCTTTTTTCTGCAGCGATCTACTTTTATTTAGTTTCTACATATTTATACAAATATGAAATCCATATTTAGTATCACATATCCATGAAACTAATGAAGTATATAAGAGCCTTACAATTTCATTTTGAATGACCTAACATTCCAAAATGATAGTAAGGGTCATTAGATTTGATATTGTCCTTATTCACTTTAAAAGTCCGTTTGATTGCAACGTGCAAAATGGGTGGAAAGAAAATGTTTTACATGGAGATGATTTTCCTAGAAATTGTTTTACTGTGAATTATAATTAATTGTGTTTGATTGATATAATTTTTTATGGAAAATGTTGAAAGTTTGAAGTATGTTTGGCTTTTTTTTTTTTATGAAAATTATCCATTAAAGTGATAATATTTTCTACTATTGTGTCTAGAATTTGTTCCAATTACCAAAAAATAAAATTGAAAAAAATAATTATACCGAATACCATTCGTTTGACTTTGTTTTGTATGAAAATTATCAATAAAAGTGAATTTTTTTTACTATTGAGTCTAGAATTTCTTCCAATTGCAAATCAAAACAAAACCAGGAAAATATTTTCCTACCAAAACATAAAAAATTATTTTCCTCAGAAAGGTGAAAAACTTGGAAAGTTGGAAAATATTTTCCAAAAAAAATTTTGTTTATCAAACACTACAAAAGTTGAAAAATGAAAATTCCATGGAAAATTCTGAATATCAAACGGAGCCTAACTGTTTTTGTAATCTCTCAAAAATAATAATTATTCTATGTGCTATATATTTTATATTTTGAAAAAGTTGGAAGACTAAAATGATACGTTTATTAAATCAAATGTTAATTGGGTCAACTATCTAAATATTGATAGAGTAATGATAAATATTCAGTATTAGGCTCGTTAGATAGCTCGTAATTAATTATGCATATTAGGCACGAGAAAAGTTAATTTGGATAAACGAGGTCCAGGTTATCGAGGTCGAAATGTGTTGTCTTATATTGTTAATTAATTAAGTTAAAGAGTTAGGGAGAGGGGGTGACACCTGTAGAGGTTATTGATAGATTATTAATTTATTCTTTTTACCAAATAAGGATTTTGTATAAAATAATAATATAATAATAATAAAAAGGGGGGAGACCGTGTAGGAGAATTTAAAAGGTGGCAATTATTTCTTTTTTATATACTACTTTATTGCATTGATTTTGGGAATTTGGCGATGATAGCACGTCACTCGTTTGATGGGAAAGGAAATTGCTTTTAAATTTTATGGATTACCGGAATTGAGATCTTTTGGAAGGAAAAAACGTGTTATTTTGTATATTTTTAGGTTATGTTCCTCTTTTAACTTTAAATATCATACAAGGTAAACTTTATCTACCTTAAAGGGAAAAATAAAGGAGAAAACTTAGTTACGTATCATTGTGGCAGAAATCAAAAATAAAATTTTTTGGAACGTGGTTTCTTGCTTTTTCTTCCAATCATTTTTCTATCAAACCGTTTAAATTATTTATTTTCTTGTTGATGAATATTATGCTAATGAAAGTTATTATATGATATGTTATGATATGAAATTTTCATCCGGTATTAAAGATATGATATGTTATGAACTCTTACCGATTTCTATGATATGATGGTATGATATTTTTTACGCATGATTTAAATATTTTATTTGGAATTGCACCATTAATTCGTGTTCTATTGAGTATTCCCATATACTCACTAAATTTTTTCCCTACCTCAAAGATTAGATCAGGTCGTTGGATGACGGGCGATGAGGTGCAGTTGTGAGGTCAAGATTTATGGAACTCGACAAATTTAATCCGGTGTAATACGAGACTAATTTTTTTTTTTTTTACATTAACATTTTATTTTGTTTATTAAACGTGAGTTGCATGAAATTATTTTAAGGTATTAGTTACTGGAAATTACTATGAGAGAGTTTATGAAATCGCATTAAATGGAATTTGATTGTATATATGCCCATAAACATAGTATTACGTGGATTTCGCTTAATTAGCAACTAATTGATTATATATTAATTTGAATAAGTTTGGGCCAGAAACCATTTTTTTTTTTCTTTTATTACCGGCACACTATCATAATTATGAATGTGTCTACATGCGTGAAGGCAGTTAAACCCTTCGTTCTTATTTTTAAAATCAGAAGCGAAATCATGACTCATTGAACAAGAATATTATTTTCCCTGAAATGAATAAATTTAAATCAGGTGTAACATGAATATAAATTTTATTTCCAGTATTTACTTTAATTGTGTATATTCATGAACCAATATCTTATTTGTATCCTATGATATAAAAAAAAAATCTATACTTTTGGGATTACTCATATTAAAAATGAATAAGAGGAAGGTTTTGGTGACGACTCATATCTATTTTCATTGTAAATTTTGGGTCGTTACAGTTTTGTATAATAGCTTTAGGTTTAATTTTCTGTAGACTTATATGTATTTTTCACAACTTAACTATAAAAAATAAAAAACAATGACACCCAAGTTACTGTTCACGAACAGTGACTACTATTCACATGAACAGTGAACGTGTCACTGTCACTGTTCACCGTGAACAGTGTCAACATATGATGGGACCTGTTGTTTCTTCTTTAAGCTTATAATTTACTCTAAGGATCCGTTTGATTGCAAGGGTGGAAAATGGATGGAAAGAAAATGAATTCCAGGGAAAGTAATTGTCTAAAAATTGTTTTGCAGATAATAGTTAATTTAATGTGTTTAATTGGTATAATTTTTTACCCGAATATTTTTTAGATTTTGTGTTCGTTTGACTTTGTTTTTGTTGATACACTAAAGGCGCAACCCAAGATTAAAGACCCAAAGTGTAAAGCCCAATCCGGAAGTTCAGGGCCCATATTGAATTGCTGACGAATATAATGGAAGCCTAGGAACAAAGAAGTATCATTGCCCAAACTTGCAAGACACCCAGAAGTTGAGCGAACAAGGTGCCATATGATCGCCCACGGTGATAGTCATATCATCGCCCAAACCGTCAAATCGCCCAGAAGTTAGACGAACCTAAGGCGTTATGGTCATCCAATCTAGCAGTTATTGAAACATTTATTAGACAAATTCGACATGTCACACGATTCGAAGATGGACAGTTAGAAAGTTAGAGTAACAGCAATAGTTACGAGGTAACATCTCCCCAACAAGTCGGTCACCATGAAGAAAGTGGATAGTTACGGAGTGAATGAGCAGTTTGGAGCGGTTTTACGACCTAGAAGTTACCAAAGAAATATAAAAAGAAAACAAAGATACAAAAGAAAGGACCCCGAATAAAAAAACTCTCAACAGAGAATATATAATTTCAAATTCTTAGTATAACTTTAAAATTCTTCTTTTAGTACCCGTGTGCTTGCGCCCCTTGGAGAAATTTTGTTCGTCCCCAATTGTAAATCTTCGCCAATAATACATCATTTTTTGAAACTTCGTCTCAAGAGATTTGTTCCTTACACAATCGTCTGATTTCCTTTTTAATTGTTAGCGACAAAACTCATGAAACAGTTTTACATGAAAATTGTTTATTAAAGTGATAATTTTTTCCACAATTGGTTATAAAATTTGTTTCCATTGCCAAAAAATAAAAATAAAAACGAAAAAAAAATTCCTAAAAAAAATCAGTTTTTCATCAAAGTTTAATGTTCGTTTGGCTTTGTTTTACATGAAAAATATCCATTAAAGTGAAAAAAAAAAAAAAAATTTACAACTGATTATGAAATTTGTTTTCATTATTAAAAAAAAAAAAAAAAGGAAGAGCCATAATTGGTGGGAATGATTTTCCCCAAAAATGATGAAATGTGGCGCGTGAGGGAGGCCCTAAAAAAAACTAATTCCCATGAATTGTTTGCTCATCAAATAGGTGAATTGGTGGGAATTGGAATTTTAATTCCAACTTCCATGGAATTGTAAGCTTATCAAACAAGGCCTTAAATACCATACAAAGTAAATTTTATCTACCTTAAAGAGAAAGGAAAGAGAAAAAACCTAGTTACTCATCATTGTGGAAGAAATCAAAAATAAAAGTTTTGTCTACGTGGTTTATTGCCTTTTCTTCCAACTATTTTTCTATCATACGAGATAGGATTACGAGTTGCATGTTATGTTATCCGTTTAAATTATTTATTTTTTTGTTGATGAATATTATGCTAATGAAAGTTATGATATGCTATGATATGAAATTTCCATCTAGCATCAAATATATGATATGTTATGAGCTCTTACCGATTTCTATGATATGACGGTATAATATTTTTGACGCATGATTTAAATATTTTAATCGAAATTGCACCATTAATTCGTGTCCTATTGAGTATTTCCAAATACTCACCCAATTTCTCCCCTACCTCACAGGTTAGATCGAGTCGTTGGATGGCGGGCGATGAGGTGCAGTCGTGATGCCAAGATTTATGGAACTCAACAAATTTAATACGGTGTAAGGAGACTAAATTTTTTTTTCTCTTTCTTTTATTTTATATTAACATTTTATTTTGTTCATTAAACGCTAGATGCATGAAATTATTTTAAGGTATTAGTTAATGGAAATTACTATGAGAGAGTTTATGAAATCGCATGAAATGGAATTTGATTGTATGCCCATAAACATAGTATTACGTGGATTTGGCTTAATTAGCAACTAATTGATTATATATTAATTTGAATAAGTTTGAGCCAGAAACCATTTTTTTTTCTTTTATTACCAGCACACTATCATAATTATGATTTAGGGGTGGGCATGGATTGGGCTGGGTTGGGTCGGTTTTTACCTCAACCCAAACCTAACCCAAAATGATCGGTTTTATCAAAATTTAATTCAATCCAACCCGTGTAAAGATTGAAACCCAACCCAACCCAATCAAGTATTGATCGGGTTGGGTTGGGTTGGTCGGTTTGGGACAATTTATCAATAAAGATTAAAATAATCAAATTTTCTATTATACTAAATTCGAATAGATAAGATTAAATAGTAAGTAAATAAGTAAATAAAATTATCTATTTATCTTATTCAATTCTCATTAACCGAGTCTACAAAGAATAAAGTGCTCCAAGGTAATTACGATTAGACTATCAACTCATACTTTTTAGGTTCATTTTCAATGAAAAGTCATCTCAAATATTTCTTCACTACTATATCTTTTCGAGGAATACATGTTGATGTATATATAATACATGAAAGATTAGGAGTAGAAAATAAGCCCAAATTTTAAGGCTATGTATATCGTTGCTATTTATACAATTCGACTGTTCACATAGTTTCATTCTCTTCGGAGCATCACTTACATCAGAAAACTTACTTTCTCCTCTTATTAGAACTATATCATAATCCATTAAACTTGTAAAGTAACAATTCAGAAAAAATACCAAGCCCATAACATGGTTGAGTATTAAAAAAAATAAAAATACCAAGCCCTGTATGAAGTTGCCCACTATAAACATATATATTGGGCTTAACGGTCTTAAGTATGTACACCAACTCAATAAATGTGCATTAGAACTTATTCATGTAAAATTCACAATTAGTTATAAATAACTCTCCGATAGGGATTTCAGAACCAAGTCTATACTTAGTTCATTGTTCACGACTGAACTCAATTGAGACAATTTCTCAAAGTAGTCAACATCTTCAGCACACGAGCACTAGTTGAAGATTATTATGTCATTTAGTTGTTAGGAAATCTCAAATCTTTCCATACGCGATTGTTCATCATTCAACACCTTAAAATGGAAAATCACGTGTTAGCATCTATACTCTTATATTGCTTTTGCAACTCAGGCGACATAGTGTCAGACATTACACATGTTGCAGTACTATCGTCACCATTGTGTTTATTATAGCATCCACATCTTCATTTGTCGAGTCATCAACAAGTGTCTATGGAAAGAGCTACTCAAGGACATGACCAGTTTTTCATGCTTGAGAACAATTCTCAAATTGTGGTGCCAATCAAGAAAATCTGGTTTGATTTCTTGGCATCCATTATGCCTCTCAAATACATATGTTTACTCATGATTCAATAAATGTAAACAAAGAAAAGTAAAAGAATAATATATATATATATAATGATTCAATTAATTTAACATGGTCTTTTATTAAATTAATTTAGCTCCCACTGTTTAACTCAAATTTATGACCCTCTCACATAAATTTATGGAATCCATACTTGACTCCTAGTGGGCTGAGATCTCATTTGCTATATTAAAATCTTAAATGTACTTAACAACCCTTAATAAAAAATTTTGGTAGATACAATTATCAATTGTATCTCCATACAATTCTCAAATCATTAAGTTGGCAACTCTTTGTCTTCACACATCTTATGTGTTAGCTTCATATGTCTCTAAAATTTATCTACTTGAGTGTACTCAACAAAAGATAAAATTTTTAGTTAGTCAAACCCATCATTTAGAAATATCTAATATTTTATAGTATATCAAACATATTCCTAATAGATCGACCTTGAGTGTACCCAGTAAGTTGAGATCGATTTAAGACTTTTGTTTTTCACTATAGGCGAATATAAATATGACTTAATATTTTAACGAGGGATTTTGTATGCAAAGGTCTAATCGCAATAATGATATATTTTTTATTATACATTTAGCATGCAAATAAACATACATATAATAGTGTGGACGATTATGAACTTATACTACCTAGTTTTTCCGAGCTATAAGGAAGACTAGTTGGTAAGTTCGTAGGTGGTATTGCATTGATTCATATAATGCTCCGTCTTTATAGTCTCCTTCTCTTCTTATATCTCTAATTAGTCCAGCTGCAACCTGCATTTTATACTAGTTGGCACGCAGACCCAAATAACTGGACATACAGGCCCACAAAATTACAACAGACTTGCAGGTCCAAAATAAATAAGAGCTCGCAGACTCCATAAAACAACAAGAATAAAACTAATCATTCAACACATCTACATGGTCGAGTCCATAATCATCCATTAATAAACATTCATCATATAAATGCTTTCTTTTATAATATCTAATATTATATGCAAACTTGTTTCAAGTTTCTAGCAGTTAAGGTCGTCTAAACTAATTTAAGCAAATGGATCGGAACAATTAAATAATTAAATAATTTAATTAGAGGGTTTATTTAATTTAAATCAAATTTTAATTAAATACTGAATTAGAGTCCAACTCTGATTTCACAATTATAGGACGGATTTACTTAATTAAAATCAGATTTTAATTAAATACCAAATTAGAGTCCAACTCCAATTCAATGTTTTAAAGCAAAACAATTTAATTAAAATCAAATTAGAGTCCGGCTCCAATTCTAAGATATTATGGTGAACTTATTTAATTAAAATCAAATTTTAATTAAATATCAAATTAGAGTCAAACTCTAATTCCAAGATAAATTTTAGGGTGAGACAATTTAATTAAAATCAAATTCAATTAAATGTCAAATTAGAGTCCAACTCTAATTTCAAAAATATATTATGGTGAAATAATTTAATTAAAATCAAATTTTAATTAAATACTAAATTAGAGTTCAACTCTAATTTAAATTGAATTAACATTTTAATTTAGAATAAAACTCCTAAATAAAATAAAATTCAATTTAGGTTCAAATATTAATATTTAAGTTAAAACTATAATAAAAATATAAAATTCGTAAATTTAAAATAAAATTTTAAATAGGTCGAATTTGAAATTTAAAGTCAAACCATTTTAAAATCTAATTTAAAACCATTTTAATATTTAAATTGATAAACCGTTTTTGAAAATTGCAAATTGACCCAAGTTCCCTATATTAACTATATTGCATGACAGGCCCTCCTTCAAAAATTGCAAATTCAACCCCTTTTTCATAATTGCAAGCGGGGGCCTGCAATGTCGAAAATTGCATCAGAGGCCCCCTACCTCCACCTTATATCACCTGTGACTGAAACCCTAAAAGTTAAACTCGGGTCGCGCCAGCAAAACCCCGATGTTGCAACATGGCATCAAAATTGGCGAGCGCCGTCGTTGTCAAACAGCGGCGACACCATCGATTGCGCAATGCACGGTGCGCACAGTGTGCTGGAATCAGTTTTCTAAAAAGTGCGCCTATGTGGAAAACGTGATGAAAATGCTTTATCTTGAGTCTAAGCAGGAATTAAGTGGTTTACGACAATGTTGACCGCTTAATGCTTGCCTAGGCATGCCTTCGCCTCAGAACCAGATCTTAAGGAGACCCAATTTTTTACCTTTTTTTTTTTTTTAAATAGAACCCACAACTTAGATGCCCAAACTCAATAGCCCATTATCCATTAAACTTCAAAATCTCCAATCTCCATTATCCAAGAACTGAGAAGACGAACGGGAAAAAAAATTGAATCAACGGCGCAATCTCTCTAAATTCCTCCACACACCGCATTGATTTGAGTTTCAGACATCAGGTACGTATAACTTATATGCTTTACATTGTATTTGTAATTTTGGGGGCATGTGATTCTCATAATTTTTGGATTCTCAAAATATATTGGTTACAATTGGGACGGACAGAAAAATCCAAAGAGAGAAATAAAAAATCAAGCATATAGGACCATAATTTATTTAATAGTTTAAGAAAATTGCTGAACTAAACCCTTAAGAATAGTTGATAGAAAATATATTAAGGATTATTGATCTAAAACAATCAATAATCAACCTTGTAATCATCCATGTTGAAATAATTGAGAATATCAAAATGAAAACGGAAGCGTACCTTGAACCATAGATCCATAGATGTTTGATTCTTCTTCGGAATTGGTTATGATCTTCCAATTGATTGGTGATCTCCTTATCAAATTTGCTCTCCATTGATGGGGATGTAGAGAAGCTTGAAGAACCCAACAATTGGGGACCATAACCCCTCTAAAAGGAATAAGATAATGAATGGTCATTATCTTTCATTTGCTTCAAATCAGCCCTCATCAATTTGAAACAAATATCCGGTCTCTACACTTTAATTCCATGAAACTTAATACCCATTAGTCAAAATTCATCTTTGGTAGATCACTTTAATTGACTAATAAACTTTAAATAATAGCACCACACATTTTAATACGTTACGTGTGGCCCCAATTATGTTAGAACTTTCCAACAATCTCCCACTAGGCCAAACATGTAACCTTTCAAATGTGCACAATCTTATGAGCTCAAAATTTTACTATTATTATTATTATGGGTATTGCAAACAATCTCGTCCATCAGTCATATTGATATAGGATCAAAGCGATTTTCGTCACATTTAACGTGACTAAATCCATCAATGGTCACATACACCCATATAACCAAATGACATAGATCAATCATGGAAGTGTAGCATGGAAATTAAATGTTATGTGATCCACCATGTCTATTTCCAACTGGTCCAACCTTATTTCTTAAGTGAGATCAACCATAAACTTTAATCAGAGTGGAACTGAACTGAATACTTTATTTCTGAAATTAACCGAATATCCATGGATAAAATATGTGTCTAAAACGGACAACATCCAAACACAAACTCCCACTAAACTGGCATATCATCAAAAGATGAATCACCCATGTGAGCAATATACTCATGAAAGACCTTGGGTGGTAGCCATTTAGTAAATGGATTCATGATTATGGAGTTTGTCTCTATATGCTCTATAAAAATCTAACCACTCTGATTTCTTTCCTTAACAACTAAGAACTTAATGTCTTTAGACTTTGACATCGTCATGTTCCCGTTGGAATACAAGACTACTATTGTCACTTAATAACTTAACTTAAATGGCCTTTCAATTCCATCCAAAATATGCAGCACAATGACAATATTTTATAGTCAATTCCATGATCATAATCAGAATATCCAACGATCTCTAATTGGTCTGATTTTCCTGAATGTGATCATGTAATCCTTAGTTCTCTATAGATACTGAATAACCTCATTGCTGCTTTCCGAATTTCCATCCCAAATTTAGTTAAATATCCGTCTAGCATTCCAATGAATGCTATATCCAGATCTGTATAAACTTGAGTATACATTAGATTCTCAATCGCTGAAGCATAGAGAATTTCACGTAATCCTTTTCTTCTTTAAATTTATCCTTGAAACTTTAATTGAGACTAAACTTGTCTCCCTTATCAATAGGGGTATCAACTGATTTACAGTCCTGCATGCCAAACCTTTTAAATACTTTATCGATATAGCTCTTTTGTGACAATCCAAGAATACCTCGAAAGTAATCCCTATGTATCCAAATCCTTAATACAAAAGAGACGTCACCAAGACCTTTCATCTCAAAACTCCTTGATGAAAATCTCTTAGTTTTGTGCAACATGCCTATATCATTAGTGGCAAGCAGTATGTCATCAACATATAAAATCAGGAACATATGTTTACTCCCACTGAACTTGTCACACACACAATCACCAACAACATTCATCTCGAAACCAAATGAGACAATTACTTGATGAAACTTGTGATACCATTAACGGGAAACTTACTTAAGCCCATAGATGGATTTCTTTAATTTTCAAACCATATTCTTTGGGTCTCCTGACACAAAGTTTTCTAGTTGTACCATATAGATCGTTTCATCAATGTTACCATTGAAAAACGTCGTCTTAACATCCATCTGTTGTAGTTCAAGATCAAAATGTGCAACAAGTGCCATAATTGTCCTGAAAGAGTCTTTCATTGAAACTAGAGAGAAAGCCTCTTTGTAGTCAATGCCTTCCTTTTGAATAAAGTCTCTAGCCACAAGACGAGCCTTATATCTTTTCACATTACCATTCGAATCCCCTTTGGTTTTAAATATCCATTTGCAACCAATGGGTTTCACATTTTCTGGTAATGGGACAAGATCCCAAACTTTATTGTTTTGTATATACTTATACTCCTTATTCATGGCATCAATCCACTTTTGAGAGTTATTACTTTGCATTATTTGATGAAAGTTGATTGATCAGATCTTCTTTCACCAATACATGTCATCCTTATTTTATTGGAGAGAGACTATAAAAATATCCAGAATTGTCTTTCTCCCTTTTATAGTGGATTTCCTTAATGATGTTTGTTCTTGAGGTTGTTGAGTTTGAATTCCTTGAACAATCTCTTGATTGTATATAGGGGATTATGTAATGAAGTCTTGATCCGAAATTGCTTCTTGAACAAGATCTGGAGCAAGAATTTGTCCTTGAACCTGATCATTGTCAATTGTAACAAAAGAATTATATACATATTCTTTATTCAAGACAAATCTTATAACCTTATCTCCCCCCGCAAACTCTACATCCTCAAGGAAACCGAACATTTCCCGTTTGAAAATTGACTTGATAGTGAAATTTTTAAAAATATTGTAACCCCTTAAAAAATTACTTTATTTGGAACTGTGTTCAGAATTTTAGCTGCAGTCTTTACTGATCTTTACTCGAAAGATCCTGATGTACTGTGGAATGATTTCACATTCCTCTAGAAATTTTAGCAAAAGGCAATGGACGTTGTTCTCCTGATTCATCATATCTATCATAGTATTCACCACTATGGTAAGATCTGACTTAATGAATTCTTTTACTGAGTTGATTTTCAATCTCAGTCTTGTTTGCCTTGAACATGTCCAATATTTGGGATTCCTCATAAATGAGATATATGTAGCCACAGTGAGAAAATTCGTCTATGAACTTAATAAATGACTGTTGACCATTCCAAGAAACCGAAGGAAATGGTCCACAGATAACCGTATGAATTAGTTTTAAGACGTCCGAAGTCATATAGCACTTAATCTCCTTATGTTTGTTTATTTTTCCTTAATGCAATTGATATTGGCACTTAAGTCTGAAAAATAAGGAATCAAGAATTCCTTCTAACACAAGATTTTTCATTCTCTTTTGAGAGAAGTGGCCTTATTGCTTGTGTCAAAACAAAGCAGAATTCTCATTGGTTAATTTATGTTCAATATCATGCGGATTCATATACAAGATTTCTTTATAAGAGGCAACTGTATTAAACTGATATAAGTTATCAGAAATAGATCAACCTGACTATTTCAAATTGAACAAGAGTAACCAAATTTGTCTAATGTAGAAATAGAAACCAAATTCCGTCCAAAAGACGGTACCGTAAATGTCTCTTTCAAATTCAAATAATAACCAGCCTTTAATGATAACCTAAAGTCCATATAGCCTCAACCTTTACTGATTTGCCATCACCCCACATAGATGAATCTTTCAGCATCAATTGGTTTTGACAGATCAGACAACCCCGCATATACACACTTATTTGAATAGTAGTACCGAAATATATCCACCAAGTGTGTCTAGGTATTGACATTAAATTTACCTCAAAACAAACCAAAATGAGAAGTGTACTGTTCTTTACACGCCAAGTGTGATATTTAATACAATTTCTCTTTATATATCCCAAATTTTCACAAAAGTTACAGCTAAACTTATCATTTTTAGGCTTTTGCTGTTTATTTTAAACCGAACCGAATGCAGCTTTGTTATTCTTTATTATCCTTAGAAGTACATTAGAAGTACATGCCAAGTGAGTAATGCCAGTTTTATTTTGTTTTAGCATTTCTTCTTCTTGCACATAATATGGAAATGAGCTCATTAAGAGTCCACTTTCCCCTTTTTGACAGTTGTAACTACCCTTAATCAACTGAATTGTGCAAGAATCGAAATCAATACCAAATGTAAGAGCAAGTCATCAGACAGCTCGAGCTTTAGTGCCTTAAGCTTAGAAGCAATGTGAGACGTTTTCATGATGTACTCCCTTATGTTTCCTTTGCCTTTATACTTTATTGAAGTCAAGCTTTGCAAAAGCGTGCTTGTTTCAGCCTTATCGTTTTTCGCAAAACGTTTCTCATTTCGGCAAGAAATCACTGGCATTAGTTACTTCTTCAGATATTGTGCCTCCAAAGGCTTCCAGAATGCCGCGCTTAATGATCATTAGACTCATGCGATTTGAGCGATCCCACTTCTCAAAGTTCCCTTTTCCATCAGATGAACTTTCTTCCGTAAGAGAAACGGGTTGCTCAATCTGAAGCGCATGATCTAGATCTTTGCAGCCAAGAACAATTAATATGTTCTTTCTCCAATACTTGAAGTTTGTTCTGTTTAGCACTGGAATGTAGTTGATGTTGACAGATATAGTAGAAGTGGATGGATTAACTGAATAGAGAACTTGTTCCCAATCAACATGTTCACATTGGAATCCGTATAAACAATTAAGTTATTCAAATAATGGTACGTCCCATCTCAAGATACATAGAACATCATTAATATCAAGTCTTTGGACATTAATATTAACTGTAAGTGGTACTCTTGATGTAGTGATCAAACATTGACAATAAATCCTGTCAAATAATAAACCCATCTTTGGATTGATTTATTATTCACATGGAAACCTTATAATTGTCACACATTTACCACCACAAGTGTGCATACAATTCAGCCAAATATTAACCTTCCTTTGGGCCGGCTTATATCCGCATGAACAAGCATACACACGAATTCCTTCTAATATTCTAAGTTAATTAATTTCCACAAGAGAGATTGCTTGGCAACATATTGCTTCAATCAATTCACTTTTGAATATTATATATTCAAATGAGTCTTTTATACCAAAATTTGAAAAGCGGAATACTTGATTGTATTTATCTTGAAACTTTAAGGGCCTAAAGGTTAATAATTCAATACTTTAGGGGTCAAAATTAATTAATTCAAAACTTAAGGGACCAATAATTAATTATTGAAAACTTTAGGGACCCAAAACTTAATAGTTCAAAACTTTATGGGTCAATAATAAATTATTGGAAAGTATAGAAGTCAAAAAACAATTTTTAGAAACTTTAGGGGCCAATTTAAACCAATTATGAACATTCAGGGGCTCAATTATAAAATTCAGAACTTAAATGGCCCAAATTAATCAATTTCAGAACTTCAGGGGTTGAATTATTAAACCCAGAACTTTATAAGGCCTAATTGGATGAATTTTAACTTTATAGGGGCTTAATAACCAAAACTTTAAACTTCAGGGGTTGAGTTATTAAAGCCCATAACCTCAAGGCCCAACTTGAATTAACTTAAAACTTTAGGGGCTAAAACATAAATTTTAACCCTAATCCTTAAATTGCAAGAAGGGGCCTCAAAACTTCAAATTTCCAACACAAGCCCCCGCTCCCTTATCTTCCCAAACTGAAACCTTAATGAGGAAGAACCCCTCCATCTTCCTACCACCCTTGGCGGTACCGTTCGGCGCCGCCAGGGCCGTAATGGCCGGGGCTGCCGAACGGCAGCCCCCTTTCCCGACAGCCAGCAGCCCACGCTGCTGTAACAGCAGCTCACGCTGCGCCGGGCAGCAGCGTGCACGCTGCTCGCCGCCGACACCTGTGCCGGCGGCGTGCTGCCGCCATTCCACAATTTTTTTTTAAAACTGAAATTCTTTATTGTTTTCAACAGATCTATAAATCCTACAGATCCAAAAAACCAATCCTTATTTCAAATCCGAATTTTATGAAGAAAAACCTTAATTATTCCGAAAATCCATATAATTCATAAAATTCAGAATTTAAACCTTCAATTTCTCAATAATTCAACAATGAATCGGCTCTGATACCACTTGATAAGAAAATATATTAAGGATTATTGATCTAAAACAATCAATAATCAACCTTGTAATCATCCATGTTGAAATAATTGAGAATATCAAAATGAAAACGGAAGCGTACCTTGAACCATAGATCCATAGGTGTTTGATTCTTCGCTGGAATTGGTTATGATCTTCCAATTGATTGGTGATCTCCTTAACAAATTTGCTCTCCATTGATGGGGATGTAGAGAAGCTTAAAGAACCCAACAATTGGGGACCATAACCCCTCTAAAAGGAATAAGATAATGAATGGTCATTATCTTTCATTTGGTTCAAATCAGCCCTCATCAATTTGAAACAAACATCCGGTCTCTACACTTTAATTCCATGAAAATTAATACCCATTAGTCAAAATTCATCTTTGGTAGATCACTTTAATTGACTAATAAACTTTAAATAATAGCACCACACATTTTAATATGTTACGTGTGGCCCCAATTATGTTAGAACTTTCCAACAATAGTGTTTTCAATTGATTTCAAGGAAGAAGTATGCTATTCAAAAAGAAAAGTTTTCGAAAATTTGAAGAAAAATAAGTGAGCCCTGCTCGATTACTCAATGGGAAAATTTGAGTTTATTGCTATAATCTTGTTTTTATGTGCTGAAGCTCAAGATTCCTCCAATCAGCATGATGTGAATCCACTTCATCCAAGGATGGCATCGATTCTTATTGTTCTATTAATTATGTTCTGCTTAACGTTTTTCATTATGGCTTATGCAAAGCTCTATCACAAACCAATGTCTTATTATCAATCAAATGATGAGTCCTCGTGTGCTTCTTGCATTAGGATCTCTATTTCCTGGTATTGATCTATTAGTAATTGAGTCATTTCCATTGTTAATAACAATTTAACATAGAAGGGTAAACTGAATTTTCCAGTGTTTATGTAACTAAGTTTTGGGCCTCTGGCTTTTATGTTTAATTTCAGTAATTATTATTTTGTTAAATGAATAATAAAAATTTGTATTGTTTATATTTTTTTGTAGGATCCGATGGAAGATGATGATTCCCCAACAACATTTTAATTCCATGCTAGTCAACTAAAAAGAGATTTCAGAGAGTTGGTTGGGAACTGCGATTTTGGTAGATCCTAAAAATCTTAATAATGTGAAATGCATGTTATATGATAAAGTTACTAAGGGGGGAATTTATGGACATAAAATTCACGTATCGGGAATTAAGGGAAAATGTGTGGCATCATGTCCTAGAGCAAGTGAAGAACATAAAACCAAGTGTGTAGAGGCAATTCAAGGGAACAAGTCTAAAAATATAGAGAAGCTAGTGAATGATGCTAGGTTGAGGGAGATGTTGGTATATCTTTGCCTACAATAGATGAGAAGCTAGTGGAGGAAGAAGATAATGAAATTTTGATAATTGAAAGGAGGAAAAGGAAAAGGCCTATTAATGTGGGGCCCATAGATCAATTTGCAAGGTCTGTCAATGTCAATGATGCTTCTATAAGTGCAAGTAAGAAATTGAGACAACAAAATATGAATGATGCAATTTCTAAGAAAAGGTCATTAGAGGTTCATCGATATTTGGTAAGATGGGTTATGAAGCCGAAATTCCTTTCAATGCCATTAACAATGATAGTTTTAAACTGTTTATGGAAGCTCTTGGTCAATATGGCCTGGGTTACAATCCTCCTTCCCAATACCAACTAAGGGAGCCACTTTTGAAGGGGGAGGTGGAGAGGACAAAGGAAACTTTAAAGAAGCAAGAAGAAGAGTGGGAAAATAATGGGTGTTTAATCACAACTGATGCTTGGAGTGATAGAAAATGAAGAAGCATCATGAATTTGTGTGTGAATTGTAAATTGGGGACCACATTTATTTCATCAAAGGAAGCTTCACATGATACTCGTACCGATCAATACATATTTGACTATGTCAATGAATTGAGGTTGAAAATGTGGTTCAAATTATAACCGACAATGTTTACAATAATATGGTCACCGTAAAATTGTTGGAATTAGAAAGGCCTAACATGTTTTGGACATCAATTTCCATTCACATTTTAAACCTTATGCTTGAAGGAATCTCTAAACTTCCTAGCTTCAAGGGAGTGATTAACAAAGCTAAATCCTTCACTATTTTCATTTCTGCACATCACAAGACTTTGGCTTTAATGAGAAAGTTCACAAAAAAGAGATAGTTAGGCCAGGAATTACTAGATTTGCAACCTCTTTCTTGACATCGCAAAGTTTGTTTGATAAAAAACAAGAGTTGATAAGTATGATGACTAGCAATGAATGGGATAACATGAAATGGTCTAGGAGTAAAAATGGAAAAGAGGCACTTGATATTGTTGTTCCGAATGATTTTTGGGACATAATAGAGCTGTGTTTGAGAGTGTTTACTCCACTAGTGAAAGTGCTTAGAACAGACAGGGAAGAAAAGCCTTCAAGGGGCTTTGTTTATTGAGAGCTAATAAAGGCAAATGATGACATTAAAAGGACATTGAATTGGGAAAGTGATTATAGGCCAATCTTAGACATTATTGATGCTAAAAGCAAGGGTTGTCTTGATAGTCCACTTCATACAACAACTTATTTTTTGAATTCATTCTATTTTTTTCAAGAATCCATGTATCAAAGATGATCAATCGATTAGAAATAATTTGATTGCTTGTGTTGAGAAATTCTTTCGTGATGATCAAATGCAATATCATGTGATAAATATTGAGTTGCAAAGACATGTTCAAAAAGAAGGTTCATTTGAAAAAAAAAAAACTAGCAATAAGTGGGTGTGAGAACAATTATGCAAACTACAATCCTTGTAAGTTCTATACCTAACTTTATCTCTTCATTGATTCCGCATCTTGGATTATAACTCGTTCAATTAATTATACTGTGTTGCACTCGAATTTGAATTATACCATGTAACATGTTTCTCTTCCACTTATATTTATTAGGGAATAGGTGGGATTTCTATGGCAATGAAACACCATATTTAAAGACAATGGCAAAAATGATAGTTGGTTTGACATCAGTTTGTGAAAGAAATTGGAGTGCTTTTGAAAGAGTAAGTACTAATTAGGCTGTACACAACTCATTTCTTTTAGCCAATGAATAATTACTTAAATATGCTACGCTCCATTAAATGTACTTTTCTTTTTGTTCCTTTTTCTTTTTCTTTTTCCATTTTTTTTGTTTGTAGATACACACCAAGAAAAGGAATAGACTTGACACTACGAGGATGAACAATCTTGTTTACGTCCAATTTGATGCAAGATTGATGAACAAGAAGAAGATAAATGCCAAAATAGAGACTTTATTAACAAGTGATGCTACTAATGCACAATATTGGATTGTAGAGGGTTGTGATGATGAGGGTGAGGAGGAGAATGCTAGGGTGGAGAAATGATATTTTACAACCTACAAGAGGTACAAGAAATAATCAAAATGAAATAAGGGAGCCCGAGAATAATATTTTGTATCGAACGATATAGAGGACAAATTCGATGAAGAAGAAGATATTGAATTAGAGTCCGATAAAGAGTTAGATTAGATAAGACTTAAGCTACAAGTTATCTACATTATGTAATTATAATTTTGAAACTTATTTTTATATATGTATTATTAAGTAAATACGGTATTTTATAATTTTAGATGTTTTGTATGTATTATTTGAATTATTGAATTTTTTTACAATGATTAAAAATTTAAAATAAAAAACCCCTTTTTACGCCTAAACTTCACTAGGCTCGTAAAACTTGAAACTTGACCTCCACATATAGCTACGTTTTAAGCTTTTTAGAACACCGGCTGTAGTGTAGCAGTTGGCGCTGCTGCTAGCGTCGGCGATGAAATCACCAACAGCTTCGGGCGCCGGTGTGGGTAACGACGTCGTCATCGTGTGCGACGAAGCAGCCCATGCTGGTGGCGATTGTTGCAGCCACCACTGTTCGACCCTTTTTGTTTTTTTTGGAAAAACAAAGTTTATTTTCGTTTCCAAATCAGATTTAGAACTTGAAAACCAATTTTTCCTTTTAAAGCTAGAAACATGAAAAATATCAACAATCAACTTTTGATTGTTACATAATACGAAACAATTTCTAACAAACATAAAGTAGGCTCTGATACCAGTGTTGAGAATTTACTTAATCATGCATAGCGAAAAGTAAAATATATTTAATTCCCACCAAGGAATTGCTTTGTGTTTATATAGAAACTGTGATAGGAATTATACATTTGATGGATTTCACAAGCCCCTCTACTTTTCTTGAACTCGAATGATCATGATTTGCAATCCAAATTGTCCAATTATTTAGCCTCCAACTGTGATCCACACAGAGAACAAGAATGACGACTATGATTTTTTTTTTTTTTTTTGTGTTAGCAAGAATAATAAATTTTTCCATATAGTTTTCAAACTCCATCAGCCTATTAATATAAGTCCAAGCGGGTTTAGCCCGTTTCTTAAACTTAACCCGATCCAATATTTAATTAATCAAATTAATTAAATCTAGTCTATGAATTAATTAATCCAATTAAATAATTCGGGCCTATTAATAAGCAACCCAATTAATTAATTATTCAACCGTGTCAATTAATTAATTGGTAACTTTCATTCTTTTGGTTATCTTTTGTTTGTGACCAATTAGGTTGGCGATTACGATGCCTAATGACGTGAATTATTATTTTGATCTAATCAAAATTAATAAATTAAAATACCCCTTTTAATTTATCATAAATTCACATACGTTGTCCCAAATTGATTCTTGTCATACCCGAACGATGTCATATTAGCAATCCTTGGTAGAGCAACATCCAATATCACCAAAGTATGACTATTCTCGTATAAGGCACTATAATGATCTCAAGTCAAATGACCAATTCAACTACAGAACGTTAGAGATTAACCACTAACACTCAGATAGTTATCCATGTGGAATCTTCCACGGGTCTCCAATGTTTTGTTCTACAACAAAACTTGCACGTGTTCATTCAAGTGTCACCACACTTCAAATTGTAAGATCAGCTACATACTTCACAAGTAAGAAACGCTACATGTTATGGTCTATCCGTAATAACGATATAAGTATCTCGTTATTGCATATGACCACGAACGATTTAAGATTCAGTCATGTATGGTTTGTATCTCACAATCACTACTCCTTGTTATTAACAAATCACCATGACTTGAAACGGATTCTATTATTTAATATATTAGAATATTAATGGGTTAATTTCACAAATGGTCACTGAAGTTACCTGAAAATTTCAAAACGATCACTGAATTTTCATATTTTTTGGGCAAGTATGAGGCAATTTTTTGGCAACTTCCGACCACCAAAACCGTTGGAAAGCCCACGATGTCCTTTTCAATTACCACCAAAAATCTCTCCAAAACTCCAAGTGATTTAGCCGGAATAAACCCACGAAGTCGGCAACCGAAAATTGTGAAAATCTGCCTAGATTTTTAGATTTTTTGGACGAGTTTGCGGCATTTTTTCGGTAACTTCCGACCATCAAAACCGCCAATTTCGAATACCGTTGGAAAGCCCACAATATCCTCTTAAATTATCACCAAAAATTTCCCCATAATTCCAAGGGATTCGGCCGGAATAAACCCACGAAGTCAGCTACCAAAAAAGTCCGAAAATCTACCCAGTTTGGGTGGCTGACTTTTGTGGGTTTATTCCGGCCAAATCACTTGGAGTTTTGGGGAGATATTTGGTGGTAATTGAAGAGGATATTGTGGGCTTTCTAACGTTATCCGAAATCGGCGGATTTGGTGGTCGGAAGTTGCCGAAAATTGCCTCAAACTTGACCAAAAAATCTAAAAATTCAGCGACTGTTTTGAAATTTTTAAGTAACTTCAGTGACCATTTGTGAAATTAACCCGAATATTAATTTAGTTAAATAATAGATCTTGCTATAAATATGCGTCAATTATATCTATTAAAAGTATTTATGTCCAAAGCTGATTGGACCTAGGGTATAATACTTACAAAATGTATGATTGAAAATGAGTGGAAAGAGGTGATTTTCAAAGATTTAAAATCAAACACGGAAGTAGATTTTTTAGAATAAATTTTGTAAGAAATGATTGTTTTGAAGAATTAGTGGTTAAAAGTAAGAAAACGTCATGGGCCTACGTTCAAACATATTTTATTGAAAAATGTGTAGTTGAAAATAAATTTTTAAAATTTGTACCAAACATGGAAATAATATAACTACAATTAAAATTTACCTCATATAACCTCAACAAACAATGAAAATTCCCAAAAACCTTATAACTCCATTAGTAATAATTCTATATAAAAATAATTATTTACAAGTTTATAAGTAAAACATGATAAGAGATACGTATTGTCAATCATAAGTTAATTAAATGAGTGATTACACGATTTTAATCTTGGTTATCACTTTCTTACTATAAAATAAAAAGACATCGAACAATTACTGAAGAGTTTGATTTTTATAGTGTACATTGTCTGTGAATGTCTTATAAAGTTATGTCGCAAATACTCACATGCATGTCGAAAGCACATTACCAAACCTAAATAATTAAATAACAGAATTACATATATATCAAAACATACAAATCATGTTTTTCTCAATAAACAAAAGCATTGAGTACGGTTCATTTTCAAAATGTAGAGTTAATCTAAATAATTACAATGAACATTATTAGACTACTCAAATAGCTTATAACAATATATCAAAAGTATAGACTAATGCTCCAAATATAACTAATTAAAATAGTATAAAATAATCGATCAATATCAAAGTTTGATCCTTTGATAACAATTTAGCTATTCCAAAAATAGTTGACTAGGGACACATCACAAATATAAATAATAAATGTATAGTTTGATAGTTAAATTAGTTGAATAGTTTAGACCCAAATGTAAAATCAAAATAATAGCAAACAACAAGTCACTTATTAATATCTCTAGATGATTAAGTTTAATTAAATAAATCAATGTAAACAATTGGATTAAAAGGCAATAAAGTAAAGAACACCAAAAATTAATGATGGAAGAAAACCCTTCGTAGGATCAAAAATCTTTGGGCAAACTTGCAAGTAAACGATCTACTAAAAAAGTTAACTTACAATTAGTCTAGACACTACTAAACCTTAGCTAACACTCACAACCTAACTTGTAAATTATCAAGGAACTCTAGAACACTTTTCTCTCTGCGGATCACCAAGAATGAATCTTATTTTGGAGCAATGGAACTCCAAGCACCTCTTCTCCCAACTTCCGAACTCTGAAAGCTTATAGGTGAAGATAAGGTTTTGTTTGGTGTTTGATCAAAGTTCTTTTTGTGTTTTAATCTATGGTTGAAGTAAGAGAATATTGGAATATGGATTTGATCTTTAAAGTAAGTTCTTTTAATTTAATTCAAAGCTCAACCAATGTTGAAACTATGTTTAGGATTAATATATGAATAATTGATAATGTGGTTGAATCAAGAGATCAATGAAAGGTGTTTTGAATCTTGAATAATGTCATCTCTTTAATGAAATAATGATTGAACACACCTTGGGACATTGTATGGCATGAACGTCTCGCGCCTAGCAAGTGGGTGGTCTGACTCTCAAGCACCGGCTAGTGGCAGCTTTCCTGTTTTAGCGACAATGCACGGCTGCGAACTATTTAGGACTCTCAACCCCAAACTATTTCGACTTAAATTACTATTCAATAACTCCTATTTTGACTTTACTTACAACTCAAATGACCCAAGATTTTGAATACGAAAAATTGCCAATTACAAATTTTCTAATTACAAATATGGACCTAACAATCTCCTCATTTAGCATTCCGTGACAAAATCATTTATTTTAAAATCAAAATCAAAACAACATAACAACAATCTACTAAAAGAATAAATTCCCAAACGTTACTTCAACAACTTGTCAATCCATTTCAAGAAACAAATGAAAACAACACCTTCACGTCAGAAGCAAGAGAAAATTGACAAAGTAAAAAATATATTATTAAATTATATAAAACAACGAAACTAACAAGTGTAACACCAAAATATGAAATACTACGTGCGTCAACAACCTAAAAATAAATTTTAGATTATGAATATAAATACCAACAAAATACTAAACACAATATCAATATTAAGATTCTAGCCAAATATCAAAAATAAAAATATATCAAACATCATGAAATTTTCAAAATTTCTCCTTCTCAATCAAATATCAAATTCGAAATTTCAAAATTTCTCCCCATAACTCGTATATTCAACTTTTTGAAATAAATAATAATCTCTCCCAATTTTGTCACAAATAACAAAGGAAAACTAGCAATATACTCATGAATAACACAGAGAGAATTAGTGAGAACAAATATGCACATGTTCAATCATACAAAATTATGCAAAATATGTGATGAGAGAATACGAATTTTTTTTTTTTTTTTTTTTAAATAACTGTTTTTGTTTTCATTAACTTTTATCATGAACAGTTATTTTTACTTATACATATATAATTCATAAACAATGAACTTTTTCAAGGTAACTTATTATAAACATATATATATATATAGAGTAAATTGTATAAGCTACCCATGTATGAAAAATGTCACTAAACTTCTGTAAGCAAATTTCAAAACTTTATATCAGTTAGAAAAAACATGTAAAAAATCATTGATGAATAAATATATTCCTCGAAATATGAAGGCAAACCCAATGCTACTAAGACATTTTAAATTTAAAGCTTATATTTTGATTTTTCATTGTAAAATTTTTCTTTCTTCATTTATCTGTGAGCATGTATATAATTTTTCTATCTTATGTGGGGACTTTTTTCATTATACTTTTTAAATGACCCTATAATGAGTTTTAGGCCAATGACTCCGAAATCAAATGACTTATAGAGCACCGATTTTAAGATACCAATAGGCTTAATTACTTAAGTCATAAGTTACGAAAAAAAGTATAAAATGCAACTCACAATAAGTCATAAGTCAGATGTTTTCTTTGAAGCACAAAAATAGTTTTTCTTTTAGGAGAATCTACTAATCAACCAGTTAAAGATCATCCATATTCAAAGTCAACTCACCACACAAATGACACCCATCTCAAATATCTTTGGTCCAAACCCATTCACAAAAGTTTAATGGGGAGTACAAATAATACATGTAATAATATATACCAAGCACTCCAAATAAGTTATAAATAAATTTAATGAAAACTTTATTCACTATTTATCAATTTTAATAGTACTTGATTACAAAATAACATTTCCAATCAATATTAATTGAAAAATCCTTTTTTCATCATATTTTTTTCTTTTCATTTTTTTTTATTTTTCATTTAAAAATAATGAACATGCAAAAAAATGAAATAACAAATAAAATATATAAATAAACAAATAAAATAGAGTGCATGTATGAATATGTATATATCATGAACAATGCAGATGCGTGGACCTAAATACCTAATCGATGAGGTACATAAGTGCTCTTACCATGAAGAGTAATGCGATCAATACCACAACTAAGATTAATTTGATTTGATATTTCACTCTTTTTTATCCAAATCTTCTTAAATGAAGATATAATCTTAGTCAATTGAATCATAAATTTAGTCAAGTGACTCACTTGATTAGTCAAAAATCTGACCTAAGTAGATAGATCTTCTTTGTTATTTCTAATCAAAGGCTTAAGGCACTTAGGTCTAATGTGATTTGCCTTACCACAATGAAATGTATTTTGGATTTTGAAAAATGTGATCTCTATAATGAAATAATGATTCTATACACATTGGGACGTTGTATGGCATGTATGTCTCTCGTCGCGAGTGGTCAGTTAGCTGCTCAAGCGCTTGACAGCGGCAGCTTTCCTGTTTTGAGCGCTCGAACGCTTGGCCAAAGGGTGATCTTTAATTTTTTATTTCTCGATTTTCTTGAATTTCTTCGACTCCTTTTAGGACTCTACCAACCTCAAACTATTTTGACTTAAATTACAATTCAATAACTCCTATTTTGACTTTAATTACAACTCAAATAACTCATGATTTTGAATACGGAAATTGCCAATCACAAATTTAGAAATTTATAATTTGCTAATTACAAATTTGGATCTAACAATCTCTTCATTTGTCATTCTGTGAAAAAAATCATTTATTTAAAATCAAAATAAAACAACCTAACAATCTACGCAAAGAGTCAATTCCAAAAAGTTACTACAACAACTTGTCAACCTGTTTCCAAAAATACACGGAAACAACAACACGTGAGAATAAGAGGACATTGACCATAAAAAATATATAACTAAATCATATAAAACAATGTGAGTAACAAATAGAATATTAATAAATATTGACAAAACACTAAACATTATCAATATTAAGATCACAATCAAAAATATCAAAAATAAAAATATATCAAACATCATGAGGTTTTCAAATTTTCTCCCTATATGTCAAATATCAAAATTTCAAATTTTCTCTCCCTAACTTATATACTCAACTCTCTGAAATAAACACTAATATTTACCCCTTTTGTCACAAATAATAAAGGAACACTAACAAAATACTCATGAATAACAAGAGATAATGAGTGAAAACAAATATGTGCATGAACAATTATACAAAATTATGCAAAACATGTGATGGGAGAATAAAAATTTCTTTATTTTTGAGACAAAAAGTTTTTATGAATTTTTAAATATAACATCATGAACAATTATTTGTTTATTTATACACGTATAATTCATAAAAAAATGAGCTATTTTCCACGTAACTTATCATAAATTGTATGAGCTACCTATATGTGAAAAATGCCACTAAACTCCCCATAAGCAAGTCTCAAAACCTTACATCAATGAGAAAGGACATGCAAAGAAATGCAAAGAATCACTGATGAATGGAAATATTCATCAAAGTATGAAGGCGTGACCCAGTCCTACTAAGACTTTTTAAATTGAAAGCTTATATTTAATTTTTCATTGCACAATCTTTCTCTCTCCCCCTATCTGTGAGCATATATAATTTTTCTACCTTATGCACAGACTTTTTTTCATTACACTTTCGAAATGACCCCTATAGAGAGTTTTAGACCGATGACTCCAAAGTCAGGTGACTTATACGGCATCAGGTTTTAAGATACGTAGCAAGATTAATTACTCTAGTCAAATATGCTACGAAAAGGTATAAGATGTAACTCATAATGTTTATTTAATTCAAATTTTTTCTTTGAAGTTCAATAATATTTTTTTCTTTTAGGAGAATATACTAGAGCTTAGACCATTCCATATTTAAAGTCAACTCACCACACAAACAACTACCATCCCAAATCTCTCGGTCAAAACCCACTCACAAAAGCTTAATGTGCAGTGCATATTATACATGCAACAATATATACCACGTACTCCAAATAAAAATTAGATAAATTTAATAAAAGCATTATTCACTATTAATCAATTTTACTAGTGTTTGATTACAAAATAACATTTCCAATCAATATTAATTGAAAAATCCGTTTTCCTTTTCATCATTTTTTTTCTTTTCAAATTTTAATTCTCATCTAAAAATAATGAACACTCAAAAACATTAAATAAAAAATATATATAGTTCATGCATTAATACGTATATATCATGAACAATTCAAAAGCTCACACCTAAATATCTAATTAATGAGGTACACATGTGCTCTTATCATGAGGAGCAACGCGAGCAATACCACAATTAGCATCTCCCTGACACGATATTTTGCTCTTTTCGACCCAAATCTTCTTAGATGAGAACGTAATTTTAGTCAATTAAATCATCAATTTAGTCAAATGACCCACTCGATTAATTAAGAATCTAACCCGAGTAGTTAAATCTTGTTTGTTGTTCTTAGTCAATTTAATCATCAATTTAGTCAAATGACTCACTTGATTAACTAAGAATCTAACTTGAGTAGTTAAATCTTGTTTGTTATTCTTAATTAAGGTTTTAAGGTACTTAGGTCTAATGTAACTTGCCTTACTGCAATGAAAGGTGTTTTGGATCTTGAATAATGTGATGATGAAATAATGATTCAACACACCTTGGGACATTGTATGACATGTATGTCTCTCATCGCGAGGGGTCGGTCTGCCACTCAAGCGCACGACGAGTGGCAGCCTTCCTATTTTGAGTGCTCGAACATACGATTAGTGAGCAATCTTTTTCGGTTTCTTGAATTTCTTCGACTCCTTTTAGAACTCTACCAACCTCAAACTATTTCGACTTAAATTACAACTCAATAACCCCTATTTTGAATTTAAATACAACTCAAATAACCCAGGATTTTTAATACGGAAATTGCCCATTACAAATTTAAAAATTGCTCATTTGCTAATTATAAATTTTGACCTAAAAATCCCCCCATTTGGCACTGACAAAATCATTTATTTCAAGGTCGAAATAAAACAACCTAACAACAATCTACTCAAAGAATTAATTCGTAAAAGTTTCTCCAACAACTTGTCAACCTTTTTCTAGAAACACATGGAAACAACAAAACCGCGTGAGAAGAAATAGGAAATTGACAATATAAAAAATATAACTAAATCATATAAAATAATGCAAGTAGTACATATGTAATACCAAAGCATGAAATACTACGTGCACAAATAACCTAAAACATAAAATGTAGAATATTAATATCAATAATGACAAAACATTGAACACAATATCAATATTATGATTCCAACCAAAAATTATTCAAAAAAATCAAAAATAAAAATATGTCAAATATCATGATTTTCTCCCTTAAGTCAAATATCAAATTCAAATTTTGAAATTTTCTTTCCCTAACTCATATATTCAACTCTCTGAAATAAATACTAATCTGTCCCCATTTTCTCGTGAATAACAAAGGAAGACTAGCAAAATCCCATAAATAACACATAGAGAATGAGTGAAAACAAATATGCACATTGGTGTGCTATCGTAGGCACCCAAAAATAGCCTTTAAACCTCTAAAACTAATGTAGTAGTGGAAGTAAGTGTCGATCCCACGAAGAGTGTGCAATTCAATAATTTATGCTTCGTATAATGATTGGAGGGGTTTTGTTTATAATGAAATCAATTTTATAACAAATAACAATGTAAACCAATGAGTTGTATTAAATCAATGAAACGAGTCTTGATCAAAATCAACTTCCACCATTGGAGATTTATAACCATTCATCAATACACAAAAAATAATCAATTTATATTGACAATATTCATCGTTGGAATAAATTTCATATTTCTCCTTAATTTTAGTTAATCAGATACCAGTGTTCTAATTAACTCTAATTATCAAATAATCTAATTAACCCTATTTAATCTCAGACCGTGCTAAAGATTCAATTCAATAATAGCTTTAAACAATAGAGAAATTGATGAACTAGATTATACAAACACCAACGGTCGCATTTAATCTATTTAAACATTCTTCTTAAGATTCAATAACCTCTATCGTAGAAAATTATCAAATCCTAGTGCTTCACAAGTTAAATGATTCAAATAATTATGGATTTGAAATTTAACTTAGCTATAGATTGCAATATATGAAAAACTAATAGATCTCTTAGCAATCAAAATAGCAATCATAAAATTATGCATAGAAGAATATTTAATACTGAAAATATAAATTAAACAATAAAAATAAGTAGATCTCACAGTTATAATATTTTCAAGACTTCGGTATCCTTCAATTAAACACCAAAGTTAGTTACACATGATATATCTAAGAAAAATAGAAAGAAAATAAGTTGAAGGCGCTATGGTATGTTCTGGTTGTGTTATAAGGTTTAAAAATATGTATTTATAGTTGTTTTCATAGGTAGTTGATTTAAATTCGAAAACCAGAATTTTTTCCCGATTTGGTTTAGGCGGGCGCTCAGTACACAACGGACAGTCTTTAGCGTTTTAGTCATATCTTTCAACACCGATATCCGATTGAGACGATTCAAAATGCACTAAAAAGCTAACTCAAATGGATACAACTTTTCTTCAGAGACTATCTTCAAATCCGATCGTTTTCCATATCAAAATCCGATTTCAATATGAGGCTAAAAATCAGTGCAACCTTTTCAGCTTGAAAGTTGATATGTGATAATGTTTTGGCTATATTTCATCCATTTGACTCCTTTTTTCATCCAATTGACATCTAACACTCTCTAATCTTCATCACAAGGTTAGAAACAAGTTTAGAATATTTGTACTTTAGTCCCTGAACTATCACTTTCTTCCATTTTGGTCACTTTTAACTTATTTCTTCCAAATTACGCTATATCCATAGAATTGCCACATAAATCAAAATATGAGCATAGTGAGTACATTTTGGCACAAAATAAACAAACGAGTGCATAAAATAAGGAGGAAAAAAATATGCATTTTACATTCCTATCAAATTCCCCCACACTTAGTTTTGCTCGTCCTCGAGCAAAACTCAAATTTAATTTCCTAAAAACACCAGGTCATAATGCTAAGAACATAGAACCATCAAACTTTTTCAAAACACATAAAATATCACGAATAAACATTCTAGACAACTTATAATCAATTAGCAAGCATTTTCCTATGAAGATGGAGTAAACTAAACATGTAGACTCTCACGGATATAAGCACTCAACTCTCATGTGCTTAAAATGGTAAGTGTTTCGTTCAAATTCATTCCAATGAAGATGTTCTGCCATATGCTTGCATGTCTTCTCATTCGCCACCACTTAGATCACATGCTTTACAAGAATCATAAAAACTTTTCAAAAGTTGTAATGTGACTTATGGTCAAGGTGAGAAATATTTGGGTATGTGACTCAAGAGCCATCGAAATTAGTGGAGTAAAGATAAATAGACTTAGCTCAAACATATACATAAAACATGTAAACCAACCACTCCACATGATATTTTCATCATTTTTGCATTTATCCCACACAAATTGAACTATTTCTTGAGATGTAGGAAGATTTATGAATATAGATTTTTTTTTCACATAAAAAGCACTCTCTTTCATCACTTATTTTCTTTTTCTTTATTTTATTTTATTTTTCTTCAATCATTCATTTTTTTTCCTTACTCTTCTTGTGTTTTTCTTGGATAATGTAAACTTCAAATTATACACCAATACTTGAACTCCTTGAATTGACATAGAAGATTTGTTCCAATTCACCAATAATAGCACTACCATAAATCTTGATACCCCCACATTTATTTTCTTGCATACCCACACTTCTCATGACATTCAACAATACTCCACTAGCTCTAAGGCTTGGGTAAAGACATTGTTTTTCCAGTTTAAAGCTTAATGCGAGTTTATACAAAGAAAATGCAATAAGACTCAAATGGGCTCAACAATGGAAAATTCAATTACAGGGTCGACTATTTGGCTAACGAAGCTCATTTATGTAACAAAAATGGCCTTAATCATGTTTGTGTATGCATATGTCAATGTGGTCATGAAGAGAATCAAGGCAAGTTCTAGAAAAACAAAACCATGGAAGAATATCACACACGAAAAAGAATAATGAGACTGTTATGGACGTATTAGTCTAAAGGCTCAAAAATCTCACAGGCTTTTGTCTACAGAATTTAGTTAATACCATCCTCAAAGAAAATAACTCCACTAATCAACTCTAAGTTGGAGGATTATTCTTTCAATCATGTTATGAGTTCTTCAAAAGTCTAATTAATTCTAGCAAATAGCATACACAACAAAAAATCTTTTAACCTCAACTTCGCTTCTTGAAAAACCATGCAATTTTTTTTGTTTTTTTTTAAATTAACTCGCTCAATCTAAATGCAACCTAAATCTAAATCTCTCCCCCACATTTAAAACTTTCATTGTCCCCAATGTAAGGTACAATGCAAAGAAAAAGACAAAGATAAAAATAAAAATGCAAAAATAAGAAGGGAAAATGAACGAATTCCCCTTAGGTTGTCTCCCAAGCAGGGCCTTTGTTTATTGTCTTTAGCTCGACTCAAAGTTTCTTTATTTAGCATGGGTCTATCATGGTTAGCTTCGATTTTCCTTGCGGTGTACCAACTCCATTGGGAATGATAACTAATAGTGTTCCTCCACCTCCATGGAATAAATACTTGTAGTGATTGAGGTGAGACTTCAAATTTGGAATGGAAGTCTGCAAAATAGAAAGTAGAGATTTCTCATTAGAAACTGGTAATACAAAACCAAAAATCTTAACTGACTCTGGAAGATCATTTAATGCTGTCACAGTTCTTTGTAACTCAGTGTTTAAGGCCAACTCCTCTTTTTTTCCCAAGATGCTCAATATTGACAGTTTCTCATTCTTTTTTAGCACGAATTCGAAAACATCCTGTACTAATTGATCAATCACATCAATAAAATGAACATGATTATTATTACACGAATATTGCAAGGAATCATAGATATTAAGTTTAATAATCTTATCATCAAATTCCATGGTCAATGTGTCATTATTGAAGTCCATTTTAGTTTTGGATGTCCTTAAGAATAGTATTCCTAACAAGATAGGGGTAGTATGATTACTATTACCCATATCAAGCACATAAAAATCAACAGAAAAAACCAACTCATTAACTTTTACGAGAACATCCTCACTATCCCTTTAGGATAGGCATTAGATTTATCAGCTAGTTGAATTATCACACCAGTTTTATTTAAAGGTCCAAATTTCAAGGAAATGTATACAAAATATGACATGACACTAATAGATGCTCCTGAATTTGACATGGCTTTCTCAAACTTAGTGTCACCTATCATGCAAGGGATAGTGAACATACCTGAATCCGTACACTTTGCAGGAAGTTTCTCTTGAATTATTGCAGATACACGTTCTCCAACTTTTACCCTTTCAATCCCCTTCAATTCTGTTTCCTTTTACTCATGCACAATTGTTTCAAAAATTTAGCATAACGAGGCACTTGTTTAAAAATATCTAAAAGTTGAATATTTACCTCACATTTACTAAACATTTCATGCAGCTCATCATGGTTTCGTTCATATTTTCTAGATCATACTAAAACTTGAGGAAAATGGAGTATTGGTTTATAATCAGAGAGGGGTAAAAACTTACACTCAGTCACCTCAATATCATTGGTGACAGTCTTGTTTGCAACCTTTTTTTCTTCGTCTTCTTGCTCCAACGGCTTAGGGAATGCCTTTACCGGAATCTCAACCTCTTTACCACTTCTCAACATGATTGCTCTTACATTTTCTTTTGGATTTACCACTGTTTGAAATGGCAATTTTCCCGCATTCTGTAACTCCAACCTACTGACCGCGTTAGCCATTTGACCTATTTGATTTTCCAAACTTTGAATGCTAGCCCTTCTCTCCTGTTGAAATTGTAAAGTGTTAGTGGCAAGAGATTTAACAATATCTTCTAAAGACATACTAGAGTTAGAAGTTTGGCCATGTTGCTGTCTAGGAGGGTATGGCTGATTATATTGCTGGAAATTCTGCCAATTTTGATTCATATGTTGATTCACTTATCGATTCTCATAACTAAGATTTTGATGATTCCTCAATCCTTGGTTGTACGTGTTTGAATAGGGATCATAATTCCTTTGTGGTTGTCCAAGAAATCTAACCGCTGCATTTACGTGTTCAACAGATTCTTCTTGAAGTGTTGGGCACATATCGATTGGATGGCCTACCAATGAACAAATTCCACATGCCATCGCTGTTTGCATAGTACCTGCAGCTATTTGATTAACAAGAGTAGTTAGACTCGCAAGTTGTTGTTCAATGGATGAAACATTTACCTTATTAACATGTTTAGATGGCATGTCGAGTCTAGTGCCAAACTGTTGAGAATTAGCGGCCATATTTGCAATCAAGTTTATTGATTAGAAGATCAAGTTATGGATATAAACTATCAAGGAAACAAAAAAAATAATAATATGAAAAACAAGTTAAAATTCTATGCTAAAATTTCTAAAAACAATAAAATACCTAAAAACCTAGAAAATTATGATTTTTTTCCTTTTTAAAAATAAAATATACAACTAAAAAGCACAAAAATAAATTAGCAATACTCTCCGGCAACGGCGCCAATGACTTATAGGGCACTAAGTTTTAAGATACCCAACCAGCTTCATTGCTCGAGTTAAACATGCTACAAAAAAAAGTATAAGATGTAACTCACAGTATTTATGTAATTCGAATTTGTTCTTTAAAGCTCAATAATAATTTTTCTTTTAGGAGAATATACTATAATTTATGTTAACTAGTTAAAGATAATTCCATATTCAAAGTCAACTCACCACACAAATGATTGACATCACAAATCTCTCGCACTCGATAAAAAGACATTCGCAAAAGCTTAATGCACAGTGCAAATGATACATGCAATAACCTATATCATGTACTCCAAATATGTTTTAAATAATGTTAATGAAAATTTTATTCACTATTAATCAATTTTCCTAGTACTTCATCACAAAATAACATTTTCAATCAATATTAATTGAAAAATCATTTTTCCTTTTTCATCATTTTTTTCTTTTCAAATTTTTATTTTTCATTTAGAAATAATGAACATGGAAAAAATGAAATGACAAAACAAAAAAAAAATAGAAAACAAAAAAATTGAGTGCATGGATGAATATGTATAGATCATGAACAATGTAGATGCATGCATGTAAATACTTAATCGATGAGGTACACATGTGCTCTTACCATGAAGAGCAAGGTGAGCGACCAAGATTAACATCACTTTGACAGGATATTTCACTCTTTTTGACTGAGATCTTTTTAGATGAAAAATGTAATCTCACTCAATTTAGCCATATGACTCACTTGATTAGTCAAGACTATTCTAGATGGGATTTTGCTAGCTAGAGGATTCGGTCTTTCAAACATTTGGAATGAGTCAGATTCTGTAGAGGCTACTCATTGTATCATTAGATGAGGAGGACCATGGTTATTCATAGCATATTTAGACAAATCATAGACATCATATCATTCGACAAAGACAGTTTCTCACATCTGCAGAGAGGGGAATCAAGTTACAGAATGTTGGGATAATCAATGATATCATATATATGGAGTAGCTAACCTATCACTGCATGTTAAGGCAATCGTACAGATTGATAGACATGGACTACCCAACATTAAAATATGATTTTTATTCTTTATTATTATTTTTGCTCATTATAATTTATTTTCATTTCGAGGGAAGTAGTACATCCTCATTTACTACTTTTATTATTTTCTCATGTAACTACAGTATTCTTACGCCACAAGTAATGACATATTAATAAAATCTCTAAGGTATCGCCCTCCTAAAAAAAACTTGTGTAAATTAGATCTTGTTTATTGTTCCTAAACAAGGACTTAATGCACTTAGGTCTAATGTCACATGTCTTACCACAATTGGGACAAATGCGAATGAACTTAGGCTTAGTCTTGTGTTTCATATTTTAAACCTTAGGTTGGGAAACCCTTTGTTGCATAGATGACCTAGGTCTTTGGACTCCTACTTTCTTAGGCTTGACAAAGGCAAACTTGGTTTTAGTAGATGTAGCAACATGGATATTAGCTTTATTCAATCCTAACATATTGTCAATCGTCTTAAAATCACTAGTGAAGGATTGAAGTTGGGCACTAGATTTCTCAAATTCACGAGTAAGAGTCTTAACCATAACTTCTAAGGACTTTTTCTTTACACTTAACTCATTTAGTATACTACTAGTCTCCGCAAGTTTGACCAAAAGACTCTCCTTTTTCTAACACAAGATTATGCAATTTATTAAAGCTAGAACGATTAACCTTTTTAATTTTAAGGTACTCCTCAAACAATTAGTCATAAGTCTTACATATATCCATATCATCCTCAAAATGTTTCTCAGGACACTCACTTTGTTCTAAGTCCTCATCATTGTTAACTATAGAAGTAAACCTATATAATTCCCTTCTTTTATTAGGATTTGAGTTCTCACTTTGATTGTTAGAGTTAAGACTCATCATCAATGAGAGTATCATTTATAGACTTACCTAGGTTTTTTTTATACTTGGACAATCAGATTTAACATGACCAAAACCCTTGCACTCATAACACCTCATACAGACCTCTTTTAGGCATTTATACTATATTTCTTCTCTCGATTATCTTTGTTAAATTTACTAGAGACACTCTTGTATTTATCTCTATGTTCTTCTTATTCCTAAAGGCTTTCTTAAAAGACATAATGAAACAAGATATCTCCTCATCCTTAAGAGAGTCAATGGATTGTCCCTCTTAGAGTGAGGTAGACCAACTTCATATGTTTGGAAAGATCATATAAGTTCTTCTATTTCAATTGTATCTACATCCTTGCTTTCTTCAATAGTAATAACCTTAGGTCTAAATCTTTTAGGTAGTGATCTCATAACGTTTCTCACAATATTAGCCCCGATGACCGTCTTACCTAAGTTAAACCTAAAGTTCACTATATCGTTCAATTCAACATAGAAATCATCAAAAGACTCATCATCATTTATCATATTTTCCTCAAGCTTAGTAGTCTACATCTAGAGCTTAGTATTTTTAACAATTTTGGTTCCCTCATGTGTAATTTCTAATTTATTCCAAGCCTCTTTTGTATCTCACACATGGACACTTGTCTAAACTCTTCAAGAAAAATAGCCATAAAGATGACATGGAGACCTTTACTATTCCAGTTACACTCATTTAAATTTTTTTGATTCGGATCCAAAGGTTTCGGTCTGATTCCCTGAAAAATAAATTAGTAACTAAAATTGAGAACCAATTGGATTAAGATTGATTCTTTGCTTCTGAACCAGAACCGTATGTACCAAAATGAAATTGATTTTATGCTAGGTGAAAAAAAAAACGAAACGTAAAAATTCTAATTTGGTTAGTAGTGTGTTTAAAACTCTAGACTCTAACAATAAAAAATCATGACTGGCTTCTACTTTTTTATCTCTTGCCTTACATTAGATGATTGTATTTTAGAGGTTAGTACATGTTAATCTACTTTTTATCAAACAAAAAATTGAAATTAGGATTGTGGTGTAAATTGATGAACCAATTCCAGTCTTTTATATTTTATTGTATTGTTTATAAACTCAATCGATTTTTAATTTTTTTTTTTATAATGCATGAAAATTAAACTTGATATATTCATAGTTTGGGTTATAGTATACCCTTTTTATTATCTCAATTTCATGGTTCTCTTTTAAAATAATTTTTTTTTTCTCAAACATAACAAGTTCAATACTTGAACTACAAAATAGTTAAATATCTAATTAGTATTTTTTTATGTTGGTTCATTTTAAAGGTAGAAGAAATTTAAGTATTGTACATAAATTATAGATTCTAGCATGCCTCAACTATTGATCGAATAAGATTTGAAATTTTATAGTTGACCAACTAAGTTTAACCTTACGTACAGAATTATACAATTAACAAGCAACACGTAATTTTTAATTGTTTCTATATGATTAAACAAATAGTCTAATTATCCTAAGTTGAATTGCCGCAGTTTGTAATAAGAAAGCAATAAATAACACTAATATTGATGCAGAGAAACCCAACTGGGTAAATAACTCCGGGACCAAGCCACTTACCTCCACTATAGACAATACAGATTTATAGTAAGATATTGCCTAGCCAAATCCACTAGACTTCCCGATCTAATCCCTGTAACCTCCAAGATCCGTTGAACCCACCAGCTCCCGATCTTCTACAATTGTCTCTTCCAAATAGAATTCCAAGAACTCCCTGTTCTTGTGCTTTTCTTCCTCTTGTATTCCAACATCTCTCAACCTCCAGCAGCCTTTGAAATTCAACTGAGAAAGTACATTCCCAAAGGTGTTTAGAAAATAGGTGTTTTGGATTCAATGGATTCGATCTTTTTTCCTTAATCGGTGATTGTATCAATACATGAACATGCTCTTGAATCTTCAAAGAGTAATATGAAAGTGTTATAGAGAAGAGCATAATAAACAACTACACAAGTTTTATGTATAGGCTTGGGTATTTATAAGAAAGGGTAATTATGTTGAATGGGCCGGAAAAAAACTTCAAAACAGCAAGTTAAGGTTTTTCAGATCCATCTATTGCTTGAACGAAAAGCTGGCGACAAGCAGGCAACATTGTTTCTGTTTTTGTTGCTCAAGCACCAGCTGGACGAGAAGCTAGAGAAAAATGTAGCACTTTGTTTCTCCTTTTTTATGCTCGAACCCTATACCTCATAACCCAACCTGTACAAATTGTACCCTAGGTCCTTGACTTTTACAACACACTACAAATTAGTCATTTTGTCCACATAATCGCCAACATTAAAAACCTAACAAATTTTTCCTTTGACATTCTGTGAATGTGAAATCACCAATTTCGAAAGATTTCCTCCCTAGCTTCATCGAAAGAATTAGTTGTTCATGGTGTTTCTTAAGCCCAAGAGATGATGAAGATGAAGATGAAGATGAAGAATGAGGCGTCTGGGGTGTTCTAGTGTGTTTTAGGATTAAGAGACGTGTGAAAAATTAGTTACCATACGTGTTGGAATCAATTTCAGAAACTGAAATTTCACGCATAGAAATGACCTATGCGACCGCATAGTTCAAACCCATGCAGTCGCATAGAACAAACTATTTCGGCCTCTTGGTTTACTGATGTCACCCGTTTCAGTAGATTCTTTGGTGTTTATACCGTCTCCCCGACAATGACGTCAAAATTTGATTACGCCCAAAGAATAATGCGGTAGTTTAGAACAACTTTGAGGCGTCGTATCCACATGGAGATGGAAAAATTATCAAATGTTCCAAAAAGGACGGTTGTTCTCACGAATTATAGGAATATATTTGCTTGTCACGGTATCAAGATTAATTTTTGGAAATAAGGAAATTAAAATCAATGAATAAGATAGTAAGGTATCAGTATTCTCTCAATCGGATCAGATCAATTACATCAATTCTTTTATTTTTATAACACAATTAGAGGCTTTCATCTCGACACTCTAATATGAAGAAATGTCGTTTAAACCCAATTTAATTCTAAAGTGATTCTAATGGTTAATCTTCCTATTGTAATGCCACACTTAGTTTATCGAAATTAAATTCAAAATCGACTATATACTAAAGCATAAAACAGTAGAAAATCACACCAATAAACTTAAATAATTGAGATTAAAAATTAAGTAATTATTTCAACCAATCTATAGAGAGAACTGACTAATTCTATGACCAATTTAATAAAAACTAAGTCAATCTCAAAAATTAATTCATCATGATGAGAATAAGACCATTAAATCAATTTAATTTCAATTGTAACTCTAGAATCTAGTTTCCCTATAATACGATTACACATTAATGTATTGGAATAAGATCAGAAAAGCGGCTTTATACATCTAGCATAAAGGAGTAAAAAATTCACCAATAACATTCATGATTATAATTTAACAAATATTTCAATTCGTCTATAGAAAAAGCGTGACTGAATCTATGATTAATTTAATAAAAGTTAGATCAATCTCATTACAAATTTATGAAAAGAAACTATAAATTTTAGAGTCGTTCAACAAGAGAATATAAAAATATGTGAATAATAGATGTGAAATCACCAATTTCGAAATATTTCCTCTCTAGCTTCACCGAAAGAATTAGTTGTTCATGGTGTTTCTTGAGCCCAAGAGATAATGAAGATGAAGATGAAGAATGAGGCATCTGGGGGTGTTTTGGTGTGTTTTAGGGTTGAGAGACATGTGAAAAATTAGTTACCATAAATGTTGGAATCAATTTCGGAAACTGAAATTTCGCACATAGAAATGATCTATAGGACCGCATAGTTCAAACCTATGCGGTCGCATAGAACAAACTATTTCAGCCTCTTGGTTCCTGAAGACTTCTGTGTGATCGCATGATTTATAACCATGTGACCACATGATTTTACCCTTTTTCTGTCTGACAACTTTTAGTATTTTAGTCATAGTTTTTTCTTATGGTGTCTGATTGAGGTGATTTAAGATACGTTGAAAAGCTAACTCAAAGGGCTACAACCGTGATTCAGATGTAAGCTTCTATTTCGATCGCCTATCATGTCAAAAAAGGGTCTCAATATAAGACTGAAAATTGGTGCAAAACTTTTTAGCTTGAAAGTTGATATGTGATAATGTTTTGACTCTACTTCATCAATTTGACTCTTTTCATTATCCAATTGACCTCTAACACTCTCAAATATGCATCACAAGGTTAGAAACAAATTTAGAATATTTGCACTTTATTCCCTAGACTTTCAATTTCTCACTTGACTTTACATATGTTGGAGAGATTACTCTGTGTTTGATTAATTTTCTCACATATTCATGTTTTAGACTCATATGTCTAGACTTTCTGTGATATACTTCAATATATGCTCGTGCTTAGGTCACTTGACTTATCTTGTGAGGTATTAAGAAAATATCCTTTGAATTATAAAGGAATTTCTTAAATTAGATCCTTAAGCCGTTCAGCCTCTTTCCCTGTTTCGGTCAATGCTACAAACTTGGACTCCATTGTTTTGTTAGTAATGTATGTATGTTTGTTTCTTAGACTTAAAAAAAATGCATATTCTCCAAGTCTAAAGACCTAACCTGAAGTAGATTTATTTTCTATTGCATTAGATATCCAACTAGCATCGGTATATCCTTCTAGAAATTGTCGGGAACTTTAAATATTGTAGTGGAAAACGTTTGGTTTTCTTTAAGTAACCAAGAACTCTCTCAATGACTTGCAAATGTTCCAAACTTGGATTGCTAGTAAACATACTTGGTTTCCTAATAGAAAATGCAATGTTCGATCTTGTACATTGTACTGCGTACATAAGACTCCTAATTACACTTGCATGGTCGATTTGTGCTATCGCTCCTTTGCCTCTTTCTCATTTCTCTATCAATTTAATACTTGAATCCAACATGGTATTTGCTTCTTTAATATTCAATTGTTTGAAGTTACTTATCACATTTCTCAACATAATATGATTGACTTAATGAATAACGTCCACTATCTTTTTTAACTTTGATATCTAAGATAGTATCTACTAGTATAAAATTCTTCATTTTTTTGTTTCTTCAATTCCTTATATGTTATTACTAACAATTAACATATCATCAATATAGAGACATACAAATATAAAAATATTATAGCATACTTTAGAATACAAACATTTATCAACCAAGTTATGAACAAAATTATATGACATAATAGAAGATTCAAATTTTTCATGCCATTTTTTAGATGCTTGTTATAATTCATATAAAAATTTAACCAATTTGCATACTTTATGTTAATTTTCTGGTAGAACAAATTTTTCAAATTGTTCCATATAGATGTCATCGAGGTCCCCATTTCATAATGTCAATTTAGCATCCATTTGATGAACATGCAAATCAAATATTGACTTTAATACAAATAAGATTGTAATCAAGGTTATTCTAGCTATATGTGAATATGTGTCAAAGCAGTCAATTCCTTCTTCTTGTCGATATTTTTTAGTTAATAATCTAGCTTTACAGGTATTGAGTGTACCATCATAATTGTACTTTCTTCTAAACACCAATTTGTAACATTTGTATCCAATATGTTTAGATCATTTTGGTAAATCAATAAGCTCCCATATGCTTTTAGACATAATAGAATCTATTTCATTTTTTATTGTATCTTTCCAGACATAGTTTCTTTATAGGTTTTAGGATCACTTTCAACTTGAAAAACAAAAAGAATTTTTTTTACAACATCCTTCCTGTCTCTCTCGACCAAGTAGAGAAAAATAAGTGGGGAGTCTATTTCATTCGATCCTGAACTCTTTTCTTGTTTAACTCTTTTGCTTCTTTGAGCTTCACTTGATTTTTCAACATTTTTTAAAGATGCTTCTTTCAGTGATCCTCTAAAACTGGAAATATCTTTTTGAGTTTTGTTTGAGAATTTCTTGTTGCCAATAAATTCTAAAAAAACTCCATATCTTTTCATTTTATTATTACATTGAATTCTAATTTTAATAATCGGTAGGCTTTACTATGTGAGGCATTTCCTACAAATGCACATTTTTTACATCTAAGACCTATTTTGGTTATCTTAGGATCCATATTCTTGCAATAAAAAAGACACTCCCACACTTTGAAATATCCTATGTTTGGGTTCTTTCCTTTTCGTATGGATACCTATCCAGATTTTTCGCAACTCAATCATAGATGATGGAATCATTAAAGATTTGACATTTTTTAAACTTGTCTGTAGCTTGCTAGGGGCCAAGGAAACAAAAAGAAGATGTATACGAACGAGATATCCTTGTCCTTCACAAAGGAATCTTATTGACTATGAGACATGTACTAAGTAAAGCTTCACCCTAAGTTGAAAGGTAGTTCAACATTCAATAACATGTCATCGATCATTTCTAAGAAAATTCTGTTCTTTCTTTCGATCAAACTAGTTTGTTCACAAAACACATTAAAATCAATTGAAAAATATTTTCCACTTTTATCACTTCTAAGAGTTTTTATTTTTCTTCCTAATTTATTTTCAACTTCGTCTTTATATACTTTGAATGCATTAAATGCTTAATATTTATGTTTTAATAAATATAAGTATACCTAGAACAATAATCAATGAATGTAATAATGTATCTATTACCTCGTTAACATGTTATTCAATTCGTAAATATAAAAATGCACAAGTTCAAGTAATTGTGATGTTCTTTCTACACATGAAATGGCTTTTTTAATCATCTTAAATTTAATTCGAGTTTCACATTTATTATCAAGTTCATTATGACATTAATACAGCTTTGGTCTCTGGTTTTCTCAAAAGAAGCCCACTTACTAAGTTTCTATTAATATCTTGTACACGAAGCACATCAGTTAAAGTTATCTGATAAGTGTAGTTTTTATACTTATTCGATACTCTAAATTATGATATTTTATTGTCTTTTGAATAAAATTCCACCTAATTTATGTTAAATTGTATTTTGTAGGTAAAATCTTATGTTTAATGAAGAATTAAAGAAAAGAAAATGGCAAAATCGTGAAAAATGGCAAAATCAAGAGTACGAGGATTTGGAAGGAAGTATTAAATTAATTGGGCCTTAATTTGAAATGTCAATGGGATTGGTTTGGTTGAAAAGAATAAAAAAAAAAGGATTGTGAATTATTTTATATTTAACCACACTCACGCACAAGAGAGAAGAGCCGCAACCAATTAAACTAAAAAATAAAAGAAAGAGGAGGATTCATGCACAGAAAAGAAAAGGAGGGGAAAATAGGACGCAGCAGAGGGGGAGACGGATTCACACACAAAAAACCAAAAAAAAAAAGAGAGGAAGAAATGGTGAGAAAAGAAGAATAAAAGAAAAAGGAGAAGAAAAAGTCAAGAAAAGCGGCTAAAAAACAAAAGCTGAATCCTGGGAAGGAAAAAAAAAAGATTTAACTTTATACACGCCAAAGAAAGGAGGCAGTTTCAATTTTAGTCAAAATTAATCACGTTTCGTCAATTTTTTGTAATGTCTTTCCACTTTTACGTGTTTAATTTCAACATTATGAGTGGCTAAATATTTTTATTGTTAGGATTGATGATGTAGCTTAAGGTTTTTATTATATATTCAATTTCAAGATTTTCATGCAATTTTGATACTTGTTAATTAATTATTGTATGTTTAATGCTTTAATTGTTTACACAACAATTAATTAATTTAGAGATAATACTGAGACCGAGAGGTGATACATAATTCTATCTTGTGCGATAATTTACATAGATATTATAAGAGATCGAGAGATAATTATAAGTTATGCGATCTTTGTTGAATTCCTATAAATTAATGTGTTCATATGTGTAAATTTACATAGAGATATAGTAAGTTCAGGCATATAAATAGGATTATTGTTGCTTGAGAGAGATCACTAACTACATTAGGTTAATTCGATCATTGGCATATATGAAAAATTGTTGAATAAATTGAAATTAAATGTATGATAAATAACATAAGTGAAATCGAAAATCCTAACTACCTAATCACATAATTATATCTACGTACAGTTTTAATTTGAGGTTATTATTTTATTTATTAGAGTTCCATATAGAAAACAAAATCAAACTTTTTATATTTTTTATGTTTTCTTTTTCTTTTTCATTTTCTATAATCATAACATCCCCAATTTCCTGGTACTTCAGTGTCAAGTTGGAATATCTTAGCTTCATTTCCTCTGGAATAAAGATCATGGAGATAAGACCATACCTATTTAACCGATGCCATAAACATCAGACTGGTAGCAATTGTGGGCTCAATTGCATTGAGAAGCCCTGACATGACCAGCAGATTTGTGGCTTCTATACCTTTAGTCTTTATTTGTCCTAATTGTTGCCATAAAAATGCATTAGTCCAATTGGTAGTCATATTTAATAATCCATCTGTATTTCCCCAAAGGGAAATACTTGTAAATAGCCTAAAAAACAAGGCCATTTATTCATTTTGGCCTTTGATTATTTTAAACTTTTAAAATTCCTAAAAACCCTCAATATAAATGATTTCAAAACAAGTCATTCAATTATAAAATAAATTCTATTTTAGTCCTTAAAAATTTTAATTTAGGATTCGACACCCTCCTTTGGAATTAAAATTTAAAATTTTCACCATCAACTCTTTCCACCTTAATTAAGTCCAAAACATTCGATATTGATCTTGTATTTTTGTTAATAATTGTATTTTTGCATAAACCTCCTCAAAGATGGTATCAGAGCCCTAGAGATCATGAAAATTGAAAATACTGAGGATATAGAAACTGAAGTTTACGAAGGAATAGAAGGATATGCTTTAAAAGGAAAATTTGATTGGGAAAAATTTAGAAAAATAAATAAAGCAGAATTAAATCTTAAGCCCCCAGGAGAAAATATATTATTCAGTATGGTAGGTTCAGCCTTTAAAAGAAAAAAGCTAGTTATCAATAAATATCACGAAATAGAAAAAGCTATAGATGTAAAACATACACATGGAAAAATAAAATAAAATTTAATAACCAAAAGAAATATTAATGAATTCCTAGGAAAATTAAAACAAGAAAAAGGAAATAAAATATCTTATGTTTACCTTGCTAGAATACAAATAATAATAAAATCATGTTTTAAAGAAGGAATTAATAGTCCTATAATACTTAATTTACATCAAACGCAGAAAATGAAAATTAGGAATAATTAAAGGAAACTTAGCATATAAAAAATTAAAATTTACTTGTTACCCAAGATATTGTGTACATATAAATGATAAAAATTTAAATGATTGTCTTAGTCTACATTTTAAGATGCCTAATAAAATACTAAAAGATGATAATAAAGTTTTTACTATATTATATCAAGGATTATACTGTTATACAAACAGTAATTATGGAAATATATATATGAAAAAACCGTTTATAGAAATCGATGAAGAATTTAGAGATATAGGAGAAGCAATTCTACCTAGAGAACAAAATATAGAAGAAATAGAAAATTTTGAGATAGGACATGATAATGCCATAAGTATTGATCAACCTTTAATACCAAAACAAATAACTTATAAAGAAAATAAGATAATTATTGGAAGTAGTAGTACTTCAAGACATAGTATTTCAAAAATAAAACAAAATAAAAATAGTAATGTCTATGGAATAAAAGGAAAATTCTTTAATGGAAATAAATAGATAAATGAAAGTAGAATACTTATTGATACTGGAGCAAGTCAAAATCATATTTGCTCTTTAATAGATGAATGAATTAAAAAGAAAAAAGTAGAACCATATAGTTATAGAGATTTTAAAGGAAAAATAAACTCTTGTGATATAATAGGACAAGTTCAAATTAAACTTGGAAGTTTATTATTAAACATAGAATGTTATATAGATAATAATATGAATTTTGATGAACATCCTATATTATTAGGAAATTCATTTTTAGATAGTCTAGATAATTATAAAATAAACAAAGAAGGAATTCTTATTATACATCAAGGAATAACTACGTATTGTCATAAAAAAAAATGAGTAGAGAAATAAAATTTCCAATAAGTGTATATATACAAATAACTGTATTCGAAACAAAAATAACTACTTGTGCTTTAATAGATACAGGAGCTGAAATAACTGTATTTAAAGAATTTTTATTACCAAAATGGATAGGAAACAAACAACAATTAACTCTACAAGGAATAACTGGAGCAAAAGAATCATTAAAATACAAAAATGAAAATATAGAAGTTATCATAGGATCTAAAATAGTAACTGTAAAAAATGTTTACCAATATAATATAAATGATTGTGATATTATTCTAGGAAATAACTTTTTACAACAGTTTAGTCAATATAGTCAAAATATTTATACTATTCAATTAAGAACCCCATGTGGACATTTACTAAAAATTGCTAGAGAATTTAAACCATTCAGAGTTCAGCCAGCTCAGCGTGGTGAAAAGATAGAATTTATACCAAAATTACTCAAATACTCAATCAGAACAATTACTCTTGACCAAATAAAAGAACTTTTAGCAAAAAATTATAATGATAATCCACTTGAAAAATGGGAAAAATAAAAAATTACAGCTAAAATAGAATTACTTGAACCTACAATCATTATTAGAGTCAAACCTATGCTTTATAATCAAGAAGATAAAGAAAAATTTCAAATACAAATTCAGGAACTTCTTGATCAAAAACTTATAAGGAGAAGTAATAGCCCTCATAGTAGCCATGCCTTTATGGTTAGAAATCATGCGGAAATAAAAAGAGGAAAACCTAGAATGGTAGTAAATTATAAAGAACTTAATAAAAATACTAAATTTGATGGATATTATCTACCAAATAAAGAAGTCTTAATAAACATAGCTAAAAATAAAAAATATTATTCAAAATTTGATTGTAAATCTGGATTTTGGCAAATCAAGCTAGAAGAAAATAGTATACAATTAACAGCATTTAGTACCCCTCAGGGACATTATGAATGGATAGTTATGCCATTTGGATTAAAAAATGCACCACAGATTTATCAAAGAAGAATGGATGAAGTTTTTAAAACTTATAATTTTCTTATTGTTTATGTTGACGACATGTTTGTTAAAAAACATATGAAGATCATCTTAAACATCTTAGAAGTTTTGCTGTACTTTGCTCAAAAGAAGGTATAATACTTAGTCAAAAAAGGCAGAAATAGCAAAAAATGAAATTGAATTCTTAGGAATGATAATAAATAGTGATGGAATAAAATTACAACCTCATATTTCAGAAAAAATAATTTTGTTTCCTGATAAATTAGAAAATAAGCAGCAAATTCAGAAATTTTTAGGATGTCTTAACTATGCTGAAGGATTTATAGAAAAACTTGCAGAAAAAAGAAATAAATTGTAAAGATTATTAAGAAAATCAAATAAGTTAGGATGGAATGAAGAACATACTCTTAGTGTTAAAATTTTAAAAGAAAATTGTAAAAATTTACTTAAACTTAGACTTCCTGATGAAAATGATAAGTTAATTGTACAGACAGATGCATCAGATTTATATTAGAGTGCTTTATTAAAAACTGATTTAAATGAAATTTGTAGATATACTAGTGGAACATTCAATAATGCTGAAGTAAATTATTCAACCAATGAAAAAGAATTATTAGCAGTTATTAAAGGAATAAATAAATTTAAAGTGTTTTTGTTACCTAAAGAATTTATTGTTCAAACTGATAATACTCAACTTAATGGACTAGTAAATAATAAATTACCAAATTCACCTCAACATAGAAGATTGCATAGATGGCAAGTGTTATTATCTTTTTATAATTTTAAATTTGAATATATTAAAGGAAAAGATAACTTATTTGCTGATTTCATGAGCAGGAATCATGAATATGGAAAAGATTGAAGCATTTACCAAGGAATTACAAAATCTTCTAACAGATTTTAATGCAGATTATCTTGCTGTCCAAGAGGATCATCTTGATATTCGACAAACTTTGTGTAATTTATCAAACAAGGTTATTGAGAGTGGAAAAAAGATTGAGAAATTAAACAATAATAAAGAAAAAATAGTTGAAAAATTGACAGAATGTTTAGACTTTTTTGTAACTTGCAGCCAGGAATACCCTCCTTTACAAAAAGGTGAATACGGTCGAAAGGCTAGTCATATCCCATTTCGGGAGATTAATACATTCACCTCAAGTGGAAAATCAAAATTTAAGAGAAATGACTCTCTTACCTCGCAAGAGGAAAAAGTCATAAAAAAGGGTCCACAACAATCACCCGTCAGTATTGACAAATTGTTGGAAAAATTTACAAGTGGAAAAGGAGCCACTCACCTTTTAGGTGAAACATCCTTATCAAAAGGCCCATTGGAACAGCCTACTGTTATCAGTGAATTCCAAGAAAATAAAAAATCAACCACCGGTGACCTTAAATCACCAAAGGGAATAATTACAACTCATCATGTTAGAACCAATTTACATCCTATGGAGAAGGAGTATTACGAATTCTCAGAATGGATATATAATTTCAGAGAAGGAAGTTCTCTTTACTTAACAGCCCTTCCAACGGAGATTTATCCAAGGATTAGTGCAGTTCAAGGTGCTGATCCTATTATTGTTCGAAAATTAGCAACATTTGGATTCTTAGATCGACTCTTCCCAAGAGCAGATCTAAAAGAAATTGAACAATTTGATAGAGAATTTGTTAACTGTGTCAAAAAATACAGTGATAAACAACCAGTTGAATTGAGATTCTATACTATCAGTCATGAGTATAAAGAACCAAAATGGTATGAAGAACATCATCTTGTCACTATTCGAAAAAATAATGGGAATCCACTCAAGGAGATTCGGGTTTTTAAAGAGATGTCCACTATCAATAGAAAATGGATGATTTACAGGCGAGCCCTTGGAATTAAATCAGTTTGCTCAACCATGTAATTTTTCTATGGAGAAAAATACATGGTGTATGGAATGAGTAATAATTGGATCCTTATCTGTAGAGGAGATAAAGAATCAAAAATTTTAGAGGATAAGATTTGTGAAATCTTGAACGATCAATTCCTTGGGAGTGAGGAATGTATAAAAGAAGCTTGCAGATTGATGGGACACGTCTACAAATAAAGGACGATAAGAAAGCTACATCACCAGACAGCACCATGTGATCATTAAAGAAAAAGTAGACAGCGGCACTGCTTCTTCTATTCTCTCTCGGTTGATCTATCTCTCTTCTTCATCCGGATTCACCATCTAACTTGGCCTTTTCTAGAGAAAACCTTGTGTAAGATTCAGGCTTGGAATATGAGCTGAATCGTATTGGTTTCTTGAGAGGGTTAGGTTGATGTTTCGGGTTGAACTTGACTATTTATGTTAGATCCTTGGATCAATGACCCAAGTCGAGTTTTGAGTGTTTCTGGCTGGTTCTCCAGCTCTGTTTGGATAACGATTTGCATGGCATGGAAGGTTGTTCCTGAACCTAATTATCAGAACAAATAGAAGGGAAGTAGAGGTCGATTTTAAAAGTTTAAGTTTATATACTTTTGTTTATGCTTAAATTGTGAACTTATAATGTTGCTTCATCTAAGACTTTACTGTGGAAGTTTTGTAAATTTCCTAACAACTTCCCCTCCACATTCATCAAAGTACCAACTAAAGCCTCACAAACATTTTTTTTCAATATGCATGACATCTAAGTTGGCCTCAACTTAGTTTAGACAGTACTCTAATCCAAACAAAATGTATCGCTTCACCCAATTCAAGTCTTCGATACTTCTTTTGCGTTTTCCACATACTAAGGAATTCTTACCAAATACAACATCACCAAACCTACTCAATTGACACAAGATGTCTTCTCCAGTAAATTCACGTGGTGGATGATGTAACTCACATTTTCCATCGTAGTTTTTGCTTCTACGCCATGGATGATCAATAGGTAAAAATCGTCTATGTCTAGTATATCCTATCTTGCTTCGCAATCTTAATGATAATGAATCTTCATTGCATACAGGACATGCTTTGTACCCTTTCATGCTCCAACCTGATAATGTACCAAGAGCTGAAAAATCATTAGTAGCCACATTATTGCCTCTCGCAAAGTAAACATTTTCTTTATTGACACATCATATGCTTCAACACCACTCCATAGCTGTTTTAAATCATCGACCAAAGGTTGCAAATACACATCAATTTCTTTTCCAGGTGCTTTTGGACCTAGAGTCAATAAAGACATCATCACGTATGATGTTTTCATCATCTTCCAAGGAGGTAGATTGTATTGAATAAGTACAACTAGCCACATACTATATGCATTAGACATATTCCCAAATGGATTAAATCCATCTATTGCTAACCCCAAACGTACATTTCTCATTTCTTGGGCAAAATCAGGGTACATAACATCAAAAGCTTGCCAAGCCTCTCCATTTGCAGGGTGTCTTCATATGCCTTATTCTACAACCAGTTTAGTTTTATGCCACTTCATGTCTGATGCTGTGTAACGAGACATACATAATCTCTTGAGTCTAGGAATCACAGGCAAGTATCGAAGAACTTTTTGGGGAATTTTTTTGCTTATCTTCACTACTTTGATATTTTAACTCATGGCATATTGGATAAGCATCAAGGTCTTGATTTTCCTTCCAAAACAGGACACAATCATGATTACAGGCATGAATTGTTTCATATACCAATCCCAACTCCTTCAGCATCTTCTTTGACTCATAGTGCGAACTCGACATGTTATTTGATATTGGAAGAGCATCATTCAACAATTGGAGTAGCATATCAAAAGACCTGTACTCCATCCATTAAACACTTTGATGTGCATGAGTTTGATGATGAAGTTTATGGTCGAGTATATAGCACAGTTCAAATATCATTGTTCAAATTATTGGTTGAACATGTTCTCATAATTGACGCTATCTTCATTTCTTTGAAAATCTTGACTATGGATATGTTCCTAGTTTGGTTCAACCGATGAAATGGACGCACCAACATTTTTCAACACCTAAATCATTTAAGATTTCAATCATATCGTCTTCATCCTCAGAGTCATTTTCAACAAAGTAATGTTACTCTCCAATCTTGAAGTGTGAGTCGCACATAATGATTCACCATGGAAACTCCACCTTTGATAAGATATATCAAATCCATATCTAAACAAGTGATGTTGACCTCATCGATGTCCAAAAATGTAGTACTACGACAATTTTAACAAGGACATAGAATAGTGGATGTACCATTAGGAATATTATCACATGCGAAAGCTAGAAAATTCCTCAACCCATCTTGGTATCTAATCTATTTCGCAACATAATCCAACTATGATCCCTGTTGAATAATCTGTGTTGTTGACAGCATCTAAACACATAGAAAAATGTAAAACCAGCATCAAAACAAACTAACTTTATGGCAATAAAATAATAATAATAATAATAATAATAATTTATTTAAATGAAGATTTTAAGTTGAATGTGATGACGGGAAGAGAGGATATACACTTACATATTGGAATGTGGTGATGGGAAGAGCGCGCGCGCGCACCCCCCCTAACATCATAAATTCATAAAACTTGCAACTAATTAATGATTAGAGATAACAATAATTAATAATTATAAAATTGTCCAAATTAGTTTGGAGAGCTTACCTTAACAAGAGACCGAGAAAGATCCTGAATTAATCGTTAAAGTTTCGACCTGAAGCAAAAGCCAGCAAACTCCTTTTATTACACGAAAGAAAAAGTTCAATACACATGAAAGTAGATTTGAGCACATTGTAGCAATCATGCATTTATGTTAAAAATAATATTTTTTTAGCTGCCTGCCACTTCATTGCTAGGTTGTGTTAAAGGCTGTGTCCAAATCAAATTTGTTTCAAATCGTCCGTGATAAATAAAAATTCCACACTACCACCAAAATTCTTAATAGTTGGCCTTCAAATGTTTAAATGACCATTCAATGCTTGAAGATATATATGCAGTATGTGAGGCTCATTTTACTTATCAACATAACTACTAAGGCTAGATATAAACTGAACTCAATGGTTGGCTCATTAAAACAATAATTTATATTCTCTTACAAAAGGTCTAAAAATACATTCATACATCTAAAACAATTCAAAAAATAAATAAAAATTTATCTCCGTTCACCACATGAGGCAGTAACAAGAAGCCCACAATTTAGACACATTTCCTATCCCTATCTAAATTAGTCTTCCTCCAATTTGATTAAAACCATAGGCCTCTAAAACAGGTCCCGAATATAATGCAGTTTGCAATCTAGAAAAACCTCATATCCTTAATTTCACATACAACATTACTTTAACCCATTTGATATGGACAAGTCAACTAACAGCATATAAAAACCAATATGCAAGTTTTTTTGATTCACGGCTACAATGTGCTCAAATTGAGTCTTTGTTTTTTGCAGAGCATCCATGATAAGAAAAAACCCAAAAAGAAATCTCAAAAAGAACAACTTAACAAGAAAAGGAAAATACAATTTAACCAAACTTGTGAAAAAATCAAATAAAGAAACTTACACCGAAGATTGATTTTCTTATGTTATGAAGCACCAATACCACCTGAAGGAAAACTCAATAAAAATGAGTTCCCTGTAATACAAAATGAATAAGGATATTGAAAAAATTAAAAATCTGTACATTGGGGATCGCCGCCCCGTGAAGGAAAAAAAAAAAAATTAATTACAAATTACAAAAAATAATAATAGAAATAAAAAATAGTTAACTGAAAAAAAAAATAAACGGGGACAGGAAAACGGGGCGAGGAGATACGGCGTGGGAGAGTGGCGTGGTGGGGTGGGGCACCCGAACTCGCCTTGCTGCCATCTTTAATTTCTTGCAGTGGATGTATTAGTTTACGCGCGATATTATGTGATCCTTGACTCCTTTAATGTTTGTTCCTCCAAGGAAAAATCATTATTACAATAATTTAACTATTCATTTCAAAAATATCAAAATTTTAGAATTCTTCCAAAATTTAAGTCATAAATCAATATCGTCTCTGCTAAAAATTATTAGTATGGATTTATATAAAAGAATAGTGACTTAAATTAAGAGTTATTGAAAGATAATTGAAGATATTCTCTTCATCTTATCATTTAAAAAAAAAAAAAGATAACCAGTTATTTCTTAATCAATGTTTCACACACATCCGAACACAAAAACAAAATCCGGCACATGTACAATTGTGATTTTTCAAAATAAATGAATAATTCGGCCACAATTTCAGTAACGTGATTTATACAAATATTTTTTCCTTCTTGCAGTCAGTTTCTTTGCCGTTTTTCGATTTGTTCATTAGGTTGAGATTTGAACAATCATTTGCGCACAGTTGTTATGGGTCCTCAATATTGACCATCGTATTTTTCAATCACAATTTTAAAAATTTGCAATGCACTTAGGGTTGTTTGATTGGAGGAATGGAATTAGGTGGAAACAAAATGAATTTCAGGGAATTGAATTATCTAAAACTTATTTTAGTGAGAATTGTTAATTATTTGTGAATAATTGGTTTAATTTTCTACTTGGGAAATATTGAAATTTTGGATATTTTGATATCCGTTTGACTTTATTTCTTATGGAAATTGTCCATTTAAGGAATAAAATTTATTACAATTGGGGATAAAATTTGTTTCCATTGCCAAAAAAAAAAAAAAAGGTCGCCTAGAATGAGTCAAATTAGTCAGATAACAAGCAGTCATAACAGCTTCTCCCAAACAGACTTTGGGACTTCAGAACTTAACATCATGCAACGAACTTTATCAAGTATGGTTCTATTCATCCTACCCTCATTTTGTTGGGGAGTGTAAGGAACAATTTTATGTCTAGTTATCCCATTTTCTTTGCACATATTGTCAAATTTAGTATTAGAAAACTTAGGCAATTATAGTTCTCAAAAATTTGATCTTCTTACTAGTTTGGTTTTCAACTTGTCTTTTCCAATTATTAAAACTATGAAAAGTGTCAGATTTATCATTTAAAAGATAAATCTACACTTTTCTAGTGTAGTCATCAATGATAGACAAAAAATACCTATTTCCACCCAAGGTGGGACTGCTAGAGGGACCCCATAAGTCCGAATGCACATATTCAAGCATTCATTTAGTTTTATGAACACTCGTGAAGAAGGTAGTTCTATAATATTTACCAAGCACACAATGGTCACTGAAAGATAAGTCTACAATCATTTCCAAATGCAACTTTTCATTAAAAAGTCTAATTCCCTTAATACTCATATGTGCAAGTCTATTGTGCCATTTCTGTGTATGATCAGTCTCACCGAAATCCACACAAACCAATGCTCTGATACCAAATGTTGAAAGAAAGTAATCGATCACCAAGTGTTCCGAGCTCATTATACCGTCTATATACCGAATCAACCACCACAATCTTCAAACTTGAACCATAAACCAATCCTGAACCCAATTGCTTTCTTGGCTTGTCCACTAAGGACACAACATGAAGTATTATTACAGCTACAATAATAGCTACAAAGGCTAAAGGAGATATGAAAACGAAAGGCAGAAATTAGGAAGGTATGAGATGGGCTTTAGGTCAAATGGTAATTAGGCCCGAGTAGTAATAGGTAATGGATAAATAGGCTATTAACTAAAAAGTCATCAAAGAGTTATGGATCGGGCCATGAGTAACACTAATTAAATTATGTTACTTCAAATAGTCCAAATAGGTTGTAAGTTTGGTTTGAACAATTGTGGTGTCGATATTTTACTTCAGTAATCTGGTCAATGTTGACTGAATAAACAATTACTTTACATCATCACCCCAGAAGGTCTTTGACAACAATTTGCCTAATAGAAAGTATTTGTCGCATACAAAGAAATTAGCTCTAGTTTGCTTGGTCCGAAATGGGAAGGACCATATAAATAGTTGCAGGTGTGGGGTTAGGACATATGAGTGTGGAAGGACGGCGAGCCCGTTAAACATCCCTAGAAAGGTATGTACTTGAGAAATATTATCAATGAATCGAGCTCTTGTAGATAGAACTTGGAAAAATTAATTCACTCTTATTTATGAACTTATCTGAGTCCAACATTTGAATTCCTGGTATGCAAAACCAAGCAAGTTAATTAGTTGTTGTACAAGCTCAACAAAATTGAATAACAGTTGCGAAGCAAAAATATGATAGGATGGAAATTCTTATTAGTAAAAAGAAAAAGTTAGAAACAAGTAACATCTATGAAATAAATCTATCTTATAGCCAAAAGGCATATCTATGAATTAAACTACCCTGCTAAGAACTCTTGACTAAAAAGATAAAGAGGAAGATCGAGAGTAAAGTTGATCCCTTTTGCCCAAAGCAGCCTCTAAAAGTTGACCCCGCGTTTGTTGGGAAGGAAATGCACGAGAGTTTATCACAATATCTAGATTTATGCTTGCATAGTGGTCCCTTGCACATCAATATCTGTGGAAAATGCAAAAGCATGGCAAACTTACCAGCTTCTAGATAATATACGTCGGAATTGAAATCGAAATTGTAGATATACGAACGTTACAAGAGAAAGATTAAGACAATAGTAAGACCTTGTCCGGTCACATAAAATATTGACATAAGGCCTAAAGGTGATTCATCAGGAAAATATAGTGGAATAAAAAGCAAAAGTGAATGATTGATAACAATGCTCAAAAGGATCCTCGGAAAGATAAGAGGTTTACATCCAGAATCAACAATGAGCAAAATATCAAAATACATCTTCTACAATTAGAAGAATGAAAGCAAGTTATAACATGGCGCATATGTATAGTATCAAAGAGAGCCATTGAATCCCATTGGATTCGTCAACTGAAATGTCACACAATCTTAGCTGTTGAATACGAAATGACACGAAAAACAATGGTCATAAGCAAGCAAATAACACTTGTGGAATTTAGAAAGTAAAAAAAAAAACATTACCTAGAATCATGTGTGAATTAGCATTAAAAGATTTAAAAACATTCCACTTAGCCGGAACATTAAAAGCCAATAAAAATTGAGTGAAGTCATCAGAAGAGTTCACGGTCCTAAAATGTTGTACAAATAAAGCCGTGGCTGGATATAATATAAATAATAAAACCAGACTTTGTGAACTATTTATTGAATCAAGAAATGTACTCCGCAAATCTCACTCATCCCAGGCAAAGCAAAAGCCATATGCAAAGGAGACACAAGCGTAAAAGGCTCGCACCGAATTAGCGAACCCATCCCCGTCTAAGCTAGCTGAATATTGTTATCAAGACACAAGGCAAACGTTTATCGCGTGAATTCAGAGTTAATACATGACACATAAGTTAATGAATAAAATGTGATATCATAATAGAATCAGTTATGAATTAGTCAATAAAATACTGGCAGCTGTTATTCCTCCATGACCAGATTACCCATAGTCTTGGAGTAAAATCTATAAATACTTCCACTTATGAATAGGAAGGTGATGAAATTCAAATAATTCACTCCCAAATAACCATTTTCCCTCTTCCTCCAAGTTTGAGCATTGAAACTAGTGAATTTTGGAGACGAAGTCCTTGTTAAGTGAGAGGATTTGTTGATGTGATTACTATAGTCAACAATGTCATTATATTCTTTAATGCAATATGACATAAAAATTGACATGAAAAAAGAATAAAGAACGTCCTCTAGATGTTTTCCTCAAAGTTGCATAACTTGGTAGGACACGGTTTTACATTTAGTGTAAGGTGTACAGACATAGGGAACATGCACTGATTAACTCTTCCTTTTAGGGATCCTCAGTTCCTGGCTTAGAATTTTATGGCCAGCTGAAAATCTTTCTTGACCATCTCTTACATATACAAAAGCATACACACACTGTATCCCATGTCGAACCCCTATATAGTCATTTACATATCCCTGGTAAGTGACAGCTCTTCCTAGTAGTGCCTGTGAAAACTCTATTTCCCTTCTTTGTGTGTGTATATGTGAAATGTGAAGGGGAATATATTATAAAAATGGGGTTTGGGAGTGAGTGTAATATTGAAGGAGAAGGAGATTTACTTGCTGGAATTCCATGGCCTCCAAGATGTTATACATGCAGCTATTGCAAGAGAGAATTCAGATCTGCTCAAGCACTTGGTGGCCACATGAATGTTCACAGAAAAGATAGAGCCAGACTAAGACAGCATTCCCCACCAAAGGAAAATTATAACCAAAATGCTCAGTTTTCACTTCTAAACCCTGACCCTAATTTAGGTGTAAGCCTTAATCCTAGTTTTTCATCTTCATCTCCATCTGCAACATCATCCTTTTTGAGAAAATTTCCCCCTTTCAATTCCACATTACCTACATTAGTTTCTTCCTCCTTTTCAACTCTATCACCTTCATTTTGTTCTGCTAGTGTCTCTGAAATGAAGAAATGGAGCAAACAAGTTGCAGCTCCAGTCAACCATTCAAGTCCCCCAACAGCAGATTTGATGAAAATGAAAACTATGAAGACATATTTCGGGGTCAAAAATTTTGGTTCGCTTGTGCATGAAGTTACATGTGAAGTCAAGAAACCAGAAATAGTTAAACTGGATTTGGAAATAGGCCGGAATAGTCAATCAGAGGACTTGGATTTGGAACTCCGGCTCGGATACAGTTAATATTATTGATGTATTTCTCAAGGATTCGCTTGTGCTGTTGTGCATGAAACTACGTGTGAAGTCAAGAAAGCAGAAATAATTAAACTGGATTTGGAAATAGGCCGGAATAGTCAATCAGAGGACTTGGATTAGGAACTCCGGCTAGGATACAGTTAGCAGCATATTACTTCCTCAAGGCACCTGGTTTAATCTACTTCGAAATGGTCATGTAATATATGCACTTCAATATCTGTCTAAATTAATATAATCCGTTTTTGGATTAATTAACAATTGATCCAATTAAAATTGTTATATTTGCTGTAATTCACACATTTGTTACTCGAATTATAAAACAAACTAGTTGTTTGGCATCTAACGTCCATTATTTTACAAATTTTTGGGAAGTCAGATGCATGATCCTGAGGAATGGAGCACCATTAGCATATAGCTTATTGGGTAATTGCTAATAAATGAGATTGGATATGAAGTTGATAACAAGTAAATTGTGTGCTTTTGGCACGTTTGATAATATAGATTGGGCATCTTAGGGTACAACAAGAACGGTCTTAAGTCCACGTGTTGAGTCACTCAAATGTTGGTGATCATGAAAAAATTAGTCTACCCTCACTTGAATCAATTGATTTTCATATAAGATAATTGAAACTCGATCCTAATAAGTGGTATCACAGTTAGGTCATGGTTTCGAAACAAAAGAACGTCATGTTGAGGGAAGAATTGTTGGAATGCAACAAGGTTGCTCTTAAGTCCATGGATGGGATCATTGAAATAATGGTGTTCGAACGCTATAAAAAGATTTAGCATGTCCTCACTGGATACCAATTATTTTCAAATGATATTGTTGGAATTCAACCTTAAAAGACATAATTACTAGACAATATCAAATATGAAAGTATATTAAAAATTTTGCAATTACATTGTTCATTGTTGAGTACCATCTGCGTACCAAACATGGACCTCTCAAGTATAGTTAAAACCCTCTTCCTTCCTACTTGGTGGAGCACTCTAGGAAGTCGGTAAGTATCTGAATGTATATAGCTAGAGGGGATTGATTTATTTCAAAAGAATCACTTTAAAAAACTCTCAAGCATATTGCTTCACTACACTATTGAAGCTGATACCTACAAATTACAAAACCCACACAACCTCAATTTTTAAGTCAACATGTAGAATAGCTCCAAAGGCTATATACTTTCTCATTTTTTTTATTTTTTTTATTTTTTTTGTTTTAGTTCAAGTATCATAGCCTTCATCAAACTTCGTGCATGTGTGACGCATTTAATGAAGAAGATGAAACTCATCCAGTATGTGATGAGCCATTTTGAGATAAAATAAACAAATAAATCAAACTCATTTTTAACGAAACAGTTGAACAATTCCAACAAGTATTGTCAGCATGTGCCCAATACATAGTACATTAATGATGGTTCCCATATCAGATGATTTTAAGTGCTACTAATATTGTTGGGCCCGTGGATGCTTTTCCTAAAATCTGATAGTTTGCATGTTCCCAACAATGTATAGGGTGTCAAATGAAATGATGACATTTCCTTAAACAAAGAATGACATGTTTTGTTCAGTTTGAAAAGTACTTATTACAGAGAATTGAGAGGACCCTCCTTTGTTTCCCAAAATAGTATTCGTGACATTTGAATACTTACAAGAAAACCCTTAACCCCTTACCTCCTCTGTTCTTGCAATTTCTAAGCCATTAGATTTTATACTTTTGAAGAACTCATTCATTAAAGGTAGAGACTTCAGAATTCTGCAGGATTTTTTCCAAGTTGTCATTGGTCAATCATCTTGTCAAATCAGACGAAGAATTATATGAAGTGTGATGCAGCACACACAAGTTGGAAGTGACTATCCATTTATTTAGAAAGACAAATGTCTATTTAGTATTGAGACGTCGCTCACCATATAAAGTGTTAATTGGAAGACAATTTGACTAAACCTTACGACTTTCTGACTATAAAATGAAACTGTTCAAGGTCTCGATTCATTGGAATACAGGAAAAATAAATGTAACAAATGCATAAATTATTGAAATGACTAAATTGTGAAAGCTTCCATCAAGCAATCTTCTGTTTTATGGTGGATGACATTGGATTTTGTAAGAAAATGGGAAAATTACAACTGAGGCATGTGACACTTCAAAGGAAAAAAACACCTCAAATAGAAGAACCATTGGAAGGGATGTGCCATTTTAGCAGCATTTCCAACTAGTTGGAATCTTTTGTAAAGTTTAGAAATTTATGTACCAAAAAATCGAATGGAGACTCAAATGTTGTTCACTTGTGTTTTTTAAAATAAAATTAATCGATCTTGTTTTGGTTTTCTTATTTATAGAGTTAACATAGACATAGTAGTTAAGTCAAAAAAGAACATGAGCAACCTTCAGAGATTCAACATGTTTACAAATTTGGGAAGAATCGAATTACAATTATGTGTGATCCCAATTTCAAGATATTTTCCTACACGTTTTTATGGATACATGTGGAGTCAATTATGAAATGTTCCATATTCGAAATCAATCATGCTACTTGTACCGAATTTGCCGCAGGCGCCCCTCCAATAGGGGGCCGCCATGTAGCATTATGTCAACAAAATTGTCAACAAATTCGGTACAAGTAGATTAATTCATTTGAAATGGCACAAGTACTGGATGCCATAGTGAGACCATTTGCGTTATTTTCTATGATGTACTGCTTCAATTTGTCCGTACAAGTTTCACATCTTTAGGGCGTGTTCGGGATAGCTTAAAATTCAATTAAATTTGAAAATATAGCCGTTATTGGATCCCACTCGTCTAATAAAAGTTAACAATAATGACTAGTTTTTCAATTTTAATCCAATTTTAATCTGTACCGAACACGCCCTTAATCTTAACTAATCCTTAAAAAAAATGGTGGATTTCTATACTCATTTCGTTAACAAGACGTGGTCAAATTAATTATAAGAACAGTTGATTTAGCTATCGTTAACGCGTTACATGCCTGTCCATTTGTCTGAAATGAGCCTGCTAAACTTCTTAACATATAACAAGACATGATATGCTCTTGGAGTTCAGTTTAATTATCCACGTGCTACAAATGACTACTTTGTTTTTCACAGACATATTGAGTTTCCAATCTTTTTAATTAAAGCTTAGTGGTCTAGTAATCGATGTCATTTAAAATTTATCTTCAACATGATCCTTTATATGTAAGCATGACTGATTTTATCTCATCAAAGCTTGACACATTCACAATTTCATTAAATGGTCTCATCGACCCAAAATATTTGTTTATTCTATAACTGATCCAATATCTATTAAAAATGATAATATGGATTAATGTACAGAGGTTTGGCTATTAATATAGTTAACTTTTTAAAGTGAAATCCTAAAACTCAATAAGGTAATAGGGCCCAAAAGCTCAAAATTGCCATTCGATTCATTCAAAGTTCAAATGAGTAATCGAATTTTATAATTTGGTGATCTCAAATAAGACTACCATGTTACGAAGCCATATTAAGAGTGAAAACGTTGTTTTTGGAATATTATTTTCCCTTTAAACAGTCCGAATACAATTATTGTTTCAGATTATACAAATTGGGTGTCCTTAAGATGAATTTTCTCCATTCAAAAGTGTTTTAAGGCAGTCAACAATCATCTCCTAAGATAGTTCAGAATTTCGTATCTTATGAAAGCAGCACAACAATAGAAAGAGTTGCGAATTCAATTTAATATTTTTGTACTCGAAATATAGAAGCCCAATATAGAGAGAAAGGAAATTCAAAGCAAAAATGATTGCATTTGAATTGGTGTATTTTTTCTGGCAGAAAGGCGTGCTATTTATAGAGTATTCGTGGTCATTCGAACCGCCTAAAAACCTATTTAGAACAATATATGACTATTCTTTAGGTATCTTTCAAACGAATAAATTTGTATGTCCAAATTGAAAATAAGTGTATGTTACAATCAGTCATAGACGATGGTCACAGTAGATCAAAGACATCAGTTACAAAAAATAGACATCAGTTAACATAGAATTTTTTTTCAAAAATAGCCAACATTTCAATTTTTTAAACTGTTAAAAATAATTTTATCCAATATCAAAAGAATTTGATTAATTATAATTTGACCCTAAAATTGAAACTAAAAAAATTAAATAAATTTCTCTAAATATACATATGTAAGATAAGGACCCGCATCCACACCTGAACCTGAACTTGATCCGACAGACTCGAATCAGATAGGACTCAAACTCAAGCTCTCGTGCATGTGCACGTGTCATGCCCAATTGAGTCGAGCTGAGTAGGTCGATTGGACGGACGGTGGAGATTGTGCAGATGTGTTTCGAACTCAATGGTATCTAGGTACTCTTCTTTCCAACAAATTGGGTGCTCTTTTGGGCCAAACCTAGAGGAACTTGCACCTTATAAACTGAATATTTTTAACTAGTTTTTCTATGTGGGACAAATGTTTACCAAATCACTTAAATTCTTCACGATTTCAAGTTTCAAGTGGAGGACTTTGAATCCAAATATTTCATTCCATATTAAATAGTTTTTTATAGATAAATATATCATGTTATTCATCATGCGGAGTAGAACATGAGTATGCTTGGTCCCGTTCATTTCAAAGTTCGATTTTCACTTAATTTTGAGCTCAAAATTACCAAAAAGTAAAATCATTCCAATAATCTCCCGTGTAAATGAAATATTTCACCTTTTCAAAAATAAAGCAATAACAAATATGAATATCGAGTACATATGAAGAGACTTCATCAAGATAGTAGCCAAGGAATTTGAACTTTCTATAATGAAAATCTAGTGGACCTACTCGGCCAATGAATAGCAAGATGCTTCGACCATTCAATGTTAGCGTAAGCCTTGAATATAGAATTCACACAAAATCCCTTTGAACACAATTGGTTCTCACATTTGTGTCCATTTTGGCTACCCAGTTCATTAATGTTTTTTGATAATTTATCACCACACAATTCTAATAAAAGCGAACTATTCTCACCCACATAGACGATCTCTATAAAAAGTATTACGTTATACTCCACTTGAATAAATCAAAATATAGAGATCATTAAAAGTTTAACATAACCTAATTCTCGAGACAATTAGACACTTTCTCATATTCAAAGGAATTGATGGGAGTAATAGATCTCCCTACTGTGTACTGAGTTTTTTGTAGTTTGATTGTCTTGTTGAACCTAGATCTTGGGATATCCACTTAGCAAGGATAGATTTTCACCACAAAAACTCTTGGTTACTTTGTCGGTTTTTACACCATCCCCTCGATGAACTATCTACTTACTCTCTTAATAAATCTTTAGCTAGCGAATTTGTAATATTCTCTTTTGATTTCATATAATCTAAAGAGATAATATCAGTAAAGAGTAATCGTCAACGGTATTGTGCCCATGATATATATGTTGAAAGTTACAATTATACATAGCATTTTTGCCCTTTCAAATTGTGATTGACTATTAAAATGGATACATATAGAGGCCACTTGTTTCATCTAGCATGAAATATCTACTAAAAAGCTTCGTAGCCATTCAACTTCTTCCCCAAATTTATTGGATTCAATGAATTTGGATTACACTGTTGATCTAGCTATACAAGTTTATTTTGAAGATTTTCAAAATATTATTGCGCCTCCAAGTTTAAAGACATGTCCACTAGTGGATTTAGAGTCTTTAGTATCAAATATCCAATTCATTTCACATCATCTTTAAAGTATTGCTCAGTATCTCAAATAGTGCAATACAATTTTTCTGTATTTTTTTAAATACTCTGAAACTTCAACAATAGCCTTCCAATGCTTAAGTTACTTATATACCAGTTTAACCTACATATAGAATAAACAATGTATGTTTCGTGTGTAGTTCATGACATACATTAAACGGTCAATAATATGAGAATATTCTGTTGAGATTTATATTCACCGGTGTTTGAAACAAGATCCATACTCACATCAATTGGCATCTTGACGGGAATAATATCACATTTTTGAAATTATCAATAATTTTATCAATATAATGGGATTGAGACAATATAAAACAATAAGAGGTTCTAGAAATATTAATTCCTAATATAACATAAAAGACACCCAAATTTTTTATTTCAAACTTGTTAACATCCTCTTTTTATTTGAACTATGATATCATTATTACCCATAATAACATGTTATTTATGTAAAATAAACCATGACATATATATTTTGAGTGTTTTTTATATAAAACACATTTGTTACGCTCGTTAATTTTGAAACTATTTGACATTATAACTGTATCAGATTTTTCATAACACTTTTTAGGTGCCTACTTTAATCCAAAAAGCAATTTAAGAAACCGGCATAATTTCTTTTATTGTCCTTAGGCAACAAATCCTTTTAGGGCCTCCAAATAAAATTTTCATCCAATTCACCATTCAAAAATGCCATTTTAACATCTATTTGACATATTTCCAAACCATTTAACGTTTTTATTGCTATAAGCACACAAATGGAAGTTATTTTTGTAACAAATGAATATGTATCGAAATAATCAAGACCTTCATTTTGTTTGTAACCTTTAGCGACAAATATTGTTTTATATTTGTCAATTTATCCACGTGTGTGATTTTGAAGTATCGATTCAATTTCGTGGTAAAAAGCTTTTATCCAATATGAGATTTTCGGTTGAAGAAATAGCTTCTTTATAGCTTTCTGAGGTTCATTTTCTAATAAATATGTTAGAAAATTAGACCTAAATGAGGTTGTCCTTCTAGATCTCTTACTACATCTAGATGCATCCTCATTTATCGTGTTACCTCTTCATTATTACATGGTCTCTTTAATGAATTTGATGCACTTAGGGAAAAAAACATTTTTGAAGAATGTATCATCCCTCAATTCAATAATCATATTAACATGAATGTCACGAATTTCAATTTATATGCAATAAATCTATACGCATTACTATGGTAGGCATAACCAATGAATATACAATCAATGGTTTTAGGTCATATCTTAACATTTTTGTTTTAGGAACTACTACCTTAACCAAGCATCCACATACCTTTGATATTTATAGTTAGAATTATGATATTTTCATAATTCATAAGTATTTTGTGCATTTTTCTATGCAGCAGTTTGTTGAGAGTATGATTTGTGGATAGCAAAGCTTTCCCCCAAAAGTTTTACCATAATCCCAAACTTATTAACATGGGATTCATCATCTCCTTCAGTGTTCGATTCTTGCCTTTAGTTATTCCATTAGATTGAGGAGTATAAGACACAGTTGTTTAATGAATAATTCCTTGTTTCAAACAAAATTGTTCAATTAGATAATCATATTCATCGTCTCTATCACTTCTTAATGTCTTAATCTTTTTGCTAAGTTGATTGTCAACCTCTAATTTATAGTATTTGAGCATTTCAATTGTCTCTTCTTCACTTTTGAATAAATACATTTAGCAATGGAGTGCAATCATCTTTAAAATAGATAAATTAGTTTTTTTAACTGTCTCTAGTTTATACACACTTTAAATCACATATACCAATGTAAATTAAATTCGAAGGTTTGGTCTTTCAATTGAGCGAAAGGATAATCCATCCATTTTGGCTTCCACACATACTTGTATTTATGATTAGGATTTATTTTGCACTTTGATAATAAATTTAATTGGATAATCTATGCAAAATATTAAACTAACATGTCCTAAATCTGTTAAACGCAAAATATTAAACTAACATGTCCTAATTGTTAACTAAATGTTAAACGACTCAAATAAGTAAGTTAAAGATTGAATTTTATTCATAAATGGAAGTACAATAGTTATTACATTCATCTTAAAGAAATCTTCATTTAGATAGCCCTTTCCAACAAACATTTTATCTTTACTAAGGATGAATTTGTTTGATAAAAGATTAATTTAAATCCGTTCTTGCATATAAAAGACTTTGCAGACAGGTTGATGAAGGTTGTAAATCAGAATAGGCTGTTAGGAGACGGTTTGCCAAAGAAAAGAGTGGTGGAGAAGGTTCTGATTAGCTTACCTGAAAAGTTTGAAGCTAAGATATCATCACTTTAGGATTCAAGAGATATGTCATCAATTACTTTGGCTAAACTGGTTAATGCCCTTCAAGTAACAGAGCAAAGAAGGTTGATGAGGCAAGAAGAACAAACTGAAGGAGCCTTGTTTGTTAAAGGAAGATATAAAGCTCAAACGAGCCTTGGAATGAAGAAGGTTTTGACTGAGAAGAAGGAACCTGAAGGCAGCAAAACTGGCAACAAAGAGGATAAATTTGCACCTTGTTCTCATTGTAAAAGAAAGAGGCATTCTCCTAAATTGTGTTGGTATAGGCCTGGTGTCCAATGTAGAAGTTGCAAGCAATTTGGCCATGTTGAAAATGTGTGCAAACCCAGAAAATGGAAGCAAACGCAGAAGCAGGCTCAGGTTGCAAAGAATCAGTAAGATCTGTAGGAGGAACACCTATTTACAGCTATTCAGGCCAATGGGAAAGGAGGAAATTGGATGTCAGATAATGGTTGTACACACCACATGATAGCAAACTCAAGTATCTTTGTTGCTGAACAAGTCCTACACATCTAAGGTGAATGTTGGCAATGGAGACTATGTTGATGTGAAGGGAATTGGAGTAATTGAAGTATGTCTGCAGGTATTAAACACATAGCTAATGTTCTTTATGTGCCTGAGATTGATCAAAATCTAGATAGTGTAGGGCAATTGCTTGAAAAGAACCATACACTTATATTTAAGGAAAATGTCTGGACAACACTAGATAAAACTGGAAGTGGAGTAATGAATGTTGAAATGAAGAACAAAAATTTTCCTATTGATTGGAAAAACATCACCACACAAGCATTCACTTCTGTCTTGGATAATTCTATTTTATGGCATAAACGTTTTGGCCATGTTAATTACAATTCCTTGAGACAATTAAATGAGTTCAGTTTGGTAGAAAATTTGCCTGAAATCAAGGATGAATTGTATGTATGTGATGTTTGCCAACTTTGGAAGCAAACCAGGCTAACATTTCCAAAATATTAATCAAAGAGGCCACAACTAAGCTTGAATTGGTGCATTCAGACATCCGTGGACCAATGAAGACCATCACCTTGAATGGCAGTAGGTACTTCATCATCGTTATAGATGATTTTTCTAGAATGTGTTAGGTTTATTTTTTAAAAGTTAAGTTTGAGGTTATAGCTATGTTCCAAACATTAAAAAACATGGTAGAGAATGAAAGTGGATGCAATATAAAGGTAATAAGGACTGATTTGAGTACAGCTGTAGGCAATTTGATGATTTCTGTAAGGCTGAAGGTGTTAAGCACCAATTAACCATTCCTTATTCCCCTCAGCAGAATAGAGTAAGTGAATGGAAAAATATAACGATGATGGAGATGTCTAGGTGCTTATTGATTGAGAAGAAAGTACACAAGGAGTTCTGGGAAGAGGCAGTCAACACAGCAGTCTATCTTCTTAACCGTCCGCTAACAAAATCTTTGGAAAAAAAGATACCTTATGAGGCTTGGTATGATGCAAAACCAGAAGTCTCACATTTAAAGGTGTTTGGGAGTGTTTGTTACACTCATGTTCCTGATGCAAAGAGGGACAAACTCAGCGATAAAGAAGAAGTTGGTATACTTGTTGGGTAGTAACAATGCCAAAGGTTATAGGGTAATCATCACTCAGTAAAAAAGATAATCTCCAGCATGGACATTTAGGTGGATGAAAATGCCATATGGAATTGGAATGCGAACTCTGTAGTTCAAGAGAAAACCAGTAATGTGATTCCTTAGAACAGAGATGAAGAAAGTGATGAAGGTGAATAGGAACATAATCAAATGAAGGCAGGGTGAAAATGAGACCTTTAGCGGATGTGTATGCTAGATGTAATGCTGCAATTGTGGAACCTACAAGACTTGTTGAAGCCTCAAAATCATCTAAGTAGATGGCTACAATGGAGGAAAAAATCAGGATGATAGAAAAGAATAACACCTGGAAATTAGCTAATAGACCTCAGAATAAGCAAGTAATTAGGGTTAAGTGGGTGTATAAAACAAAATTGAACCCTGATGGATTAGTTTACAAAAGCAAGACTGATTGTCAAAGGGTATGCACAATAATATGGAGTAGACTTCACAGATACATTTGTTCCAATTGTAAGGTATGAAACAATACGATTGCTAATAGAAATGGTAGCTCAAAAAGGGTGGAAAATATATCAGTTAGATGTGAAATCAACAATCCTAAATAGCTATTTAATTAAAGAAATCTTCACTGAACAACCTGAAGGTTTTGTAACTGATGAAATGGAGGATAAAGTTTATCTCCTAAAGAAGAAATTGTATGGATTAAGGCAAGCTCCAAGGGCTTGGTACAATAGGATTGATGAACATCTAACCTACCTCAATTTTGTTAAAAGTGTGAATGAGCGACCTATATCTAAAGAAGGAGAAAAAGAGTATGGTAATCATAACACTATATGTGTATGATCTATTGATTACAGGCAACAACTTTACATTAATTGAAGATGTAATGGCTGATTTAAAGAAAGCTTTTGAAATGAAAGACTTGGGGGAGATGCAATACTTTCTAGGAATGGAGATCAATCAATCTAATCAAGGGATTTTCATATGCTAGAAAAAACATGCTAAGGAAATCTTGAAGAAATTTAGTATGGAGAATTGCAAACCGGTAGCAACTTATTTGGTTTAGAATGCAAGTCTGCTGAAGAATGATGATGCTAAGAAAATAGATGTAAAGGTTTATAGGAGTATTGTTGGCAACCCGCTCTACCTCACAGCAAGTAGACCTGATTTGACTTATACTGCAAATATCCTTTCCAGACTCAAAGAAGAGCCTAGTGAATTGCACTTTCAGGCAGGTAAAAGAGTCCTAAATATGTTAAATGAACAAAGGATTTAGGAATCTAGTTTAGGAGATCAGAAAGCTAGAAGTTAACTGGTTATATAGGTAGTGATTGGGTTGGGAGTCCAGAGGATATGAAGAGCACATTAAGATATATATTCTATGTTGGATGAAGCATCATTTGCTGGAATTCTACGAAGTAAAAAACCGTGGCTCAGTTGCTTGCAAGGGCTGAACATATTGTTGCATCAGAAGCCACCAACCAAGCTGTTTGGTTAAGGAAAGTGTTCGAAGACTTAAAGCATAAACCAGATGAATCTACCATTATATTTTGTGACAATCAGAGTGTAGCAGCAATGGTTAAGAACCCTGTATTCCATGAAGGAAATTGAATTGGTACAATGCAAATATGATGAACAACTTGCGGATATCCTAACTAAGTCATTGGGGAAAGAAAACATGGAAACACTAAGAAATCTTGGTGTGTCCAACAAAAGTGACGAGGAATGTTGTATTTGGCTTGTCACGTTTTTTCCATCATTGGAATGTTGTTTTTGTAACTAATGTCATGTGATTGAAGTACTTTAGAGTCTAGTTTAACTCACTTGTAAAGTTATCTAAGCATGATCTTGTATATTGTCAACTTGATAGAGTATAGTAGGTAGAAAAGTTGTTGACAATCATGTTTTGTAAGCATATATATTCAACAAGAAGTACAGCCAGAAAATGGTTTTCTTTTCCTTCATTTTTTACTCTAAAAATAGAGCATTTACCAGTAAGAATATACATCATCCGATAAGTTGTGTGAAAATCGGTAAGCTGAGTTCCTTGGTTTTTTTCTTTCATTCTCTTTGAATCAATAATCTTTTAGATCTTGGTTCTAGTGTTAATCTATTACCTTTCTATGTATGAACAACTAGGTTTGGGAGAGATTAAGCCAACAACAACAACACTTCAACTTGCTGATCGTTCAGTAAAAGTTCCGAGAGGGGTTTTAGAGGATGTTCTAGTTTAAATTGATAAATTCTACTATCATGTTGACTTTATAGTTTTAGACGCACATCCTGTTTGAAATTCAAATGCTCAAATAATTTTAGGACGTCCCTGTAGCGACCGCGAACTTTTAAATTAAATAAAATAGTTTTCTCGAAAAACGTGTCGCTAAAACGTTAACCCTAATTTTTAGAGAAGCGCGTTCGTCTAGCCGTTATTATATTAAATTCAAATGTATTCGATCGAATCCGATCCCGAATAATAATTTTATTATCAATTTCGAATTATTTTATTTAAATCCAATTTTTATTAATTTCAAGTCCAATTACGAAAGCCCAATTATTCAAGCCCAATTATTTAAAGTTCAATTTGATATAAGTCCAATACTTTATACTTTAAGGTCCAATTATTATAGTCCAATTAAATGAGCCCAAAACCGAATATTATATTCATGTAGCCCAATTATACTCAAACCCAACTAGAAAATCTCTTATAGCCCAGTCCTTTTGGCCCAATTAGTTTTCCCTAGGGATTTGTGCCCTATTTTTCCACTATTCATAGAGGACACTCATTCCCTCCCTCCTCACACTCATACAACGACCATCTTGGAAAGCTCTCTCCCTTTTTCCTCAATTCTTGGAGATTAATGTGGATGCTAGAACATCAATTTCTAGCATCAACACCATTTCCCCCTCACACTTTCAACTCCATTTTGGGTCACCATTGATACTAGAACAACCATTTCTAGCATCAACAGTGAGCTCCCCAAGCTGCAAACAATGCAGTTCACATTTCACCATCAACTAACACTCACATTTCCAGCTGACCAACCTCCAGCAACACCACCAAACCCAAGTCTACTGCAACCCCTCCAAACCGAGACCACCAATCCACTGCAATGTCACTGCACCACAACACCACCAACACTGCACTCACTGCAGCCGAGACCAACACTGCCAAGCTCAAACCAACAACACCATTTTCAAACTCACTGCAACACCACCAACATGTCACACACACTGCCAAAACTCACGACCCAAACACTATCACCACCTCCACTGCAAGGTCACATCAACCTCAAAACCGTGACTTCCACCAAGCCAAAATCCACACCAAGCACCACCATGGCGAACTACCATGCACTGCACCTCCACTGCAAAGCCACCAAAACCGAACCCAAAAACCGACTGCACCAAACACCCAAAACCATCAACCCAGAAAGCTCAACCCCAACCACCACCAAGAGCATCACCCACGAACCACCATCTCCCCAACACCAAGCAGCCACTACACCCCAAAGACCGAAACCCAAAACAAGAAATGAGAACCCCCAAATCAAGCCCAAACCGAGACCTCAATCACCCAAAATCACCACCAATCGACCACCAAAACCAAGAAATAAAATCAGAAACTTACTTACCTCATCCTCCAAACCACTGTCAAGCCAAGAAACTCACAAACCCGAACCCTAGCCTCGTTTTCCATCTCGGATTTGAACCTCCATTTCACGCACCCAAAGTCCCAAAATCGAACCCCTACCCCTACCTTGTGCCGGCGCCCCCACCGGCACTGCCACCACCGCCGGTCGGTGGTGGCAGCAAGAAAATGAAGGGAGGGGCGAAGCCTGCCTCGACTCCTCTCTCTCTCGAGAGGTTTCTATCCTTTTTGTTTTGATATTAGGTTTTGTTTGGATTTTAATTAGTTTGGTTAGTGTGTATATATATATATATTGTTACTTTTAAATTTATTTATTTAAGTTCCAAAGTTTTTAGTTTATTTATTTCAGTCCCTAAATTATTTTATTTTAGCCCTTAAGTTTAAGTGTTTTAATTTCAGCCCTTAAATTTTTCGTTTTTAGTTTAAAAGTTATTTAATTTAGCCCCTAATCTATATATGTTATTATTTCAGTATTTTACTTTTATTTCCAGCTTTATTATATTTATAGTTTAAGTCCTTAAGTTTATATAAGTTATTAATTCAGCCTTTAAGTTTTATTTTCAGCTTTAATATATTTACAGTTTAGCCCTTAAGCTATTAAAAGTTATTATTTCAGTTTTTAACTTTTATTTTCAGCTTTATTATAATTACAGTTTAGTCCCTAAACTTATGAAAGTTATTATTTTAGCCCTTAAAGTTTTATTTTCGGATTTAATAAATTTTCAATTTAGCCCCTAAACTTTATCTTATCTTTTAAGCCATTTATTTCAATTCCAATAATTTTCAATTAAGTCCTTAAACTTAATTTCAACACTTTAAAAATTTAAAATTCGAAATACTAATTCAAACTTATTTTCTATTGGCTAGACGAAACGTACGGACCACTAAGAGATTGAAGTTACTTCTCGCACTATTTTCACGAACTCGATATATTGAGGTAGACTCGCCACCATTAATTAGTTTAAATTATAATTGCATGCTTTATGTGAATTACGTGATTTATATGCTTTAATACATAAGATGAGAATTTATCATATGAGATATATGATATTGTTATGCTTGCCATAACTTATATGCTTAATTGCATGAGAAAGAAGAGAATCCCTTATGGGATAAGAAGAGAATCCCTTATGGGATAAGAGAATGTTATGCATAACTTATGTGCCTCATCAGCACAAGAAAGAAAGAGTACCCACATCCCATGTTTTTAAAGAGCCTATGATTTTCAAGAAAATGAACCAAAGATGATATCACAATGTATATTGCATAAGTGTGTGTTCAATTATTCTGTAAATTAATTATCGGCGATGAGTCTACTGAGTATTTCTTCGAAATACTCACTCTGCTATTTTTAACAATATTTGCAGACTTCGGAGGCGATCGTGATTGATCCGGCAGTGGTGGCATAGAAAATTTGACTATCAAAATTATTATCTCTTTGAAGTTTTGTATTCAAATATTGATAACATTTTATCGTTTTCCGCTATTTCTAAAATGTGATATTTAAATTTTAAATGTCTATGAGTTTACTTGTCGATACAGTTTTTCAATTACAAATGTGATTTCAAAATTAGGTTATTTCCGCGAAAATTGATTTTGAAATTTAGGGCAAAAGAAGATGACGTGGCAATCCGGGTTAACAGAACTCGGGGCGCTACAGCTTGGTATCAGAGCCAGGTCTGCGTTTCTGTAGACTGGCAAATTTTCAAAAAAAAAAAAGAGAAAATTTTCAAAGAGATTTTTCTTATTATTATTATTATAAAAGTTGCCACTGCCATCATTCGATCCGCCGACTCCGAAGGTAAAAGAAGTTTATGAAGTTTAATGTTATTTTATTCGGATACCTGTTTTACGATTTACGAGATTTAGAAGAAGAGAAAGAAATGTATCCGGATTAGAAAGAAAGAAAGAAAGAAAGAAAAGAAAGAAAGACGAGTTTGTGCATAATTTACAAGAATTTTTAAAATTTTTACGTCCTCGTAATTTTAACTAAGAAAGACAATAACCCCGCATAATTGGACTTTGCATAATTGATTTAGGACATGGCACCCATCCGTAGAAATGCACCAAGTGACGCGGAACAAGCCGCAAGAGATTACGATCGATTCAGGCCCGAACTCGATTGGACTATAGCCCAACATATAGAACAACTAAACATCGTACGCGATCGGGCCATACAGCATGGCTTTGTGACTAATGATCGTCGATCGATCCACCTTTTACATATACATAGATGCATTGGTGTCACCTAATGAAGAGGTGGAATATGACACCTTTTGCGCGAGATTTGTGGCATCTGGCCCATGTATTTTGAGTACCGCTTTGGGGTTGCACCCGAAGGGGAGCCAGAACCCGAGCCAATGCCCGGGCCCGAACTTGGGCAAGGAGATGGGCTAGTACCCGGGGATGAACTCGAGGAAAACCCCGAGGAAGACCCAGAAGAGGACGCTGATCCGGCACTCGAAGAATTCTCCGACGCCGAATCATGTGTAACCGAAGGAGAATAGAGTGATAGAATCTAGAGTAGGTTTGACATTTTATGTTCGACATACATGCCTTCCTACTTATGTACCATCATTAAGAGAAGTTGAGTTATGAATGAGATGATGTTTAGTTTCCAATTTCCAATCAGTAGAAAGACACGGACCAGAAAAGAGAAGGAAAAGCAAGAGTATTTGCTATGGATGCAGTCGAGGATTCTGATATGATAACAGCTATACTATCTATTTCTGGTATACCTGTATATGTCCTGAAAGACTCGGGAGCCACACATTCATTTATATCAGATGTATGCTTAGAAAGACTGAACCTGATAGGAGTAGAGACTGGTAGTACTCTCGAGGTTAGTTTGCCGTCGGAAGCACTATCGACACTAATAAGATAGCCAAGGCCGTACAAATAGATTTTGACGGTCAAGTTTTGGAGGCAGACTTGAATATTATTCGAATGAAAGATTTCGATATTATTCTGGGTACGGATTGGCTTAGCGCCAATCGTGCCGTAATTATGTGCCATGAGAAAGAAGTCATTTTTCGCAAGAACAGTGAAGAAGTATTCCGATTTTACGGGACGAGAATCAAGTCACTTCCTCGCCTTATCTCCGCTCTACAAGCCAAGAAGTTTTTAGCCAAGGACGATTGTCAAGGCTTTTTGGTTAGTTTGCAAGACAAGCCCGTAGAGGAGATTACCCTGGAATCAGTGCCAATAGTATGTGAGTACGGCGATGTTTTTCCAGATGATCTACCCGGTACTCCGCCGGATAGACAAGTGGAATTTTCTATCGACTTGGTACCAGGAGCTGCCCCTGTTTCCAAGGCTCCGTACCGCATGGCGCCGAAGGAATTACAAGAACTGAAAGTGCAATTGGAGGAATTGCTAGAGAAGGGTTTCATTAGACCAAGTGTATCTCCATGGGGAGCGCCCGTCCTGTTTGTAAAGAAGAAGGATGAAAGTATGAGGATGTGCATCGATTATCGAGAACTTAACAAGTTGACGATAAAGAATAGGTATCCTCTCCCCAGGATCGAGGACTTATTCGATCAGTTGAAAGGCAAAGCTGTTTTCTCCAAGATCGACTTGAGATCTGGCTACCATCAGTTAAAGGTTTCGCCAACAGACGTACCAAAGACAGCGTTCAGAACACGATATGGACATTACGAGTTCGTAGTGATGCCTTTCGGACTCACGAACGCACCGGCGATATTTATGGATTTGATGAACAGAGTTTTCCATCCGTATCTCGATAAATTCGTCATTGTTTTTATCGATGACATACTGATCTACTCTAGAGATTCGGCATAGCATGAAGAACATCTGAGGATTGTATTGGAAACACTGAGAGCAGAAAAGTTGTATGCCAAATTCAAGAAGTGTGAATTTTGGCTTGAGAGAGTAGGTTTCTTGGGTCACGTTGTTACAGCCAAGGGTATCGAAGTTGATCCTTCTAAAGTGGAAACTGTAACGAATTGGCCGACACCTGCAAATGTTGGAGATGTGAGGAGTTTTCTTGGATTAGCCGGATACTATCGGCGATTCATAGAAGGCTTCTCTAAAATAGCAGGCCCTATGACTCAGTTGACAAGGAAAGGAATTAAGTTTCTATGGACCGAATAGTGTGAGCAAAGCTTCCAGAAACTTAAGAACAGACTCGTCTCAGCACCAGTGCTGACTGTACCAGATGGGTCTGAGGGTTTCGTTATTTACAGCGATGCATCCAAACATGGCTTAGGTTGTGTATTGATGCAAAACGGCAAAGTGATCGCCTATGCTTCAAGACAGTTGAAGCCGCATGAGAAGAATTACCCGACTCACGACTTAGAGCTTGCAGCTGTAGTGCACGCTCTTAAGATTTGGCGACACTATCTGTACGGTAGTAAATGTGAGATTTACACCGATCACAAGAGCCTCAAGTATTCCTTCACTCAGAAGGAATTGAACATGCGACAACGTCGATGGCTAGAGCTGGTGAAAGATTATGACTGCACCATCCTATACCACCCGGGTAAAGCAAATAAGGTTGCCGACGCCTTGAGCAGAAAGGACGCCGGACAGTTATCAGTTTTGGGAATGACGCAAGATCAATTAATTCGAGATTTTCAGAATTTAAAGATTGAAGTGCGAGCCCCATCAGTCCAAGGACCTATCAAATTGGCAAATCTGACCGTGAAACCAGATTTGAGAGGTCGGATTGTGACGGCTCAAGTCGAAGATAAATTCCTAGAAAAGATCAGATCCGAAGTTGGAACTGGCAAGAGAGTAGGTTTCGAGATTGCCGCTGATAAAGCACTTATGTTCAGAGGGCGTCTCTGTGTACCGAAAGATGAGCTTATTAGAAATGAGATTTTGACAGAAGCTCATTCAGCACCATATGCATGCCATCCAGGAGGGACAAAGATGTATCGTGATTTGCGCAATACATTTTGGTGGAGAAACATGAAAGGTTGTATAGCGAAATTCGTCTCTCGATGCATGACGTGTCAGCAAGTTAAGGCTGAACACCAGAGACCATCAGGATTATTAAATCCTTTGGATATACCAGAATGGAAATGGGAGAAAATTTCCATGGATTTCCGAAATCAGTGAAAGGACACGACGCTATTTGGGTTATTGTAGATCGACTTACGAAGTCAGCTCATTTCCTACCGATCAGAATGACTCTCAATGTAGATCAGTTATCCCAGTTGTATGTTAGAGAGATTGTTCGACTTCATGGAGTACCAGCTTCCATTGTATCAGATAGAGACCCGAGATTTACATCGAGATTCTGGAAGAGTTTACAAGTAGCGATGGGTACTAAATTAAATTTTAGTACTGCTTACCATCCCCAGACCGATGGACAGTCTGAACGCACAATCCAAACACTAGAGGATATGCTTAGAGCTTGTGTACTAGACTTGAGTGGAAATTGGGAGACTCACCTTCCATTAGTGGAATTTGCCTACAAAAATAGTTTTCAGGCTACTATTGGTATGGCACCATATGAGGCACTATATGGACGACGATGTCGATCACCAGTCTATTGGGATGAAGTAGGTGAAAGGAGAATTTTAGGTCCAGAATTGATTGAAAGGACCGTTGAAGCTATTGAAAAGATCAGACTGCGGATCAAGGCCGCACAAGACAGACAAAAGAGCTATGCCGATAAGAGGAGAAAAGACTTGGAGTTTACAATTGGAGAAAAAGTGTTCTTGAAAGTAGCTCCTATGAAAGGAAATATCCGTTTTGGCAAGAGAGGGAAGTTAAGACCCCGCTTTATCGGACCATTCGAGATATTAGAGAAAGTGGGTAACGTGGCTTATCGTTTGGCGTTGCCACCCGAGCTATCGGCCGTACACAACGTTTTTCACGTTTCCCTATTGAGAAAGTATATCCACGACCCGAGTCACGTGGTAAATTTTCAGACTATTTCGATTCAGAGAAATTTGTCCTACGAGGAGAGACCTATGTGCATTATAGAAAGAAAAGTCCATGTCTTAAGAAACAAAGAGATTCCGTTAGTCAAAGTCCAATGGGGTAGACAGGATAGCGATGAAGCTACCTGGGAGAAAGAGGAAGAGATTCTGGCTAAGTATCCAGATATATTAGATCAAGTAAGTTTAAATTTCGAGGACGAAATTATTTTAAGGGGGTAAGGTTGTAGCGACCGCGAACTTTTAAATTAAATAAATTAGTTTTCTCGAAAAACGTGTCGCTAAAACGTTAACCCTAATTTTTAGAGAAGCGCGTTCGTCTAGCCGTTATTATATTGAATTCAAATGTATTCGATCGAATCCGATCCCGAATAATAATTTTATTATCAATTTCGAATTATTTTATTTAAATCCAATTTTTATTAATTTCAAGTCCAATTACGAAAGCCCAATTATTCAAGCCCAATTATTTAAAGTTCAATTTGATATAAGTCCAATACTTTATACTTTAAGGTCCAATTATTATAGTCCAATTAAATGAGCCCAAAACCGAATATTATATTCATGTAGCCCAATTATACTCAAACCCAACTAGAAAATCTCTTATAGCCCAGTCCTTTTGGCCCAATTAGTTTTCCCTAGGGATTTGTGCCCTATTTTTCCACTATTCATAGAGGACACTCATTCCCTCCCTCCTCACACTCATACAACGACCATCTTGGAAAGCTCTCTCCCTTTTTCCTCAATTCTTGGAGATTAATGTGGATGCTAGAACATCAATTTCTAGCATCAACACCATTTCCCCCTCACACTTTCAACTCCATTTTGGGTCACCATTGATACTAGAACAACCATTTCTAGCATCAACAGTGAGCTCCCCAAGCTGCAAACAATGCAGTTCACATTTCACCATCAACTAACACTCACATTTCCAGCTGACCAACCTCCAGCAACACCACCAAACCCAAGTCTACTGCAACCCCTCCAAACCGAGACCACCAATCCACTGCAATGTCACTGCACCACAACACCACCAACACTGCACTCACTGCAGCCGAGACCAACACTGCCAAGCTCAAACCAACAACACCATTTTCAAACTCACTGCAACACCACCAACATGTCACACACACTGCCAAAACTCACGACCCAAACACTATCACCACCTCCACTGCAAGGTCACAGCAACCTCAAAACCGTGACTTCCACCAAGCCAAAATCCACACCAAGCACCACCATGGCGAACTACCATGCACTGCACCTCCACTGCAAAGCCACCAAAACCGAACCCAAAAACCGACTGCACCAAACACCCAAAACCATCAACCCAGAAAGCTCAACCCCAACCACCACCAAGAGCATCACCCACGAACCACCATCTCCCCAACACCAAGCAGCCACTACACCCCAAAGACCGAAACCCAAAACAAGAAATGAGAACCCCCAAATCAAGCCCAAACCGAGACCTCAATCACCCAAAATCACCACCAATCGACAACCAAAACCAAGAAATAAAATCAGAAACTTACTTACCTCATCCTCCAAACCACTGTCAAGCCAAGAAACTCACAAACCCGAACCCTAGCCTCGTTTTCCATCTCGGATTTGAACCTCCATTTCACGCACCCAAAGTCCCAAAATCGAACCCCTACCCCTACCTTGTGTCGGCGCCCCCACCGGCACTGCCACCACCGCCGGTCGGTGGTGGCAGCAAGAAAATGAAGGGAGGGGCGAAGCCTGCCTCGACTCCTCTCTCTCTCGAGAGGTTTCTATCCTTTTTGTTTTGATATTAGGTTTTGTTTGGATTTTAATTAGTTTGGTTAGTGTGTATATATATATATATATATTGTTACTTTTAAATTTATTTATTTAAGTTCCAAAGTTTTTAGTTTATTTATTTCAGTCCCTAAATTATTTTATTTTAGCCCTTAAGTTTAAGTGTTTTAATTTCAGCCCTTAAATTTCTCGTTTTTAGTTTAAAAGTTATTTAATTTAGCCCCTAATCTATATATGTTATTATTTCAGTATTTTACTTTTATTTCCAGCTTTATTATATTTATAGTTTAAGTTCTTAAGTTTATATAAGTTATTAATTCAGCCTTTAAGTTTTATTTTCAGCTTTAATATATTTACAGTTTAGCCCTTAAGCTATTAAAAGTTATTATTTCAGTTTTTAACTTTTATTTTCAGCTTTATTATAATTACAGTTTAGTCCCTAAACTTATGAAAGTTATTATTTTAGCCCTTAAAGTTTTATTTTCAGATTTAATAAATTTTCAATTTAGCCCCTAAACTTTATCTTATCTTTTAAGCCATTTATTTCAATTCCAATAATTTTCAATTAAGTCCTTAAACTTAATTTCAACACTTTAAAAATTTAAAATTCGAAATACTAATTCAAACTTATTTTCTATTGGCTAGACGAAACGTACGGACCACTAAGAGATTGAAGTTACTTCTCGCACTATTTTCACGAACTCGATATATTGAGGTAGACTCGCCACCATTAATTAGTTTAAATTATAATTGCATGCTTTATGTGAATTACGTGATTTATATGCTTTAATGCATAAGATGAGAATTTATCATATGAGATATATGATATTGTTATGCTTGCCATAACTTATATGCTTAATTGCATGAGAAAGAAGAGAATCCCTTATGGGATAAGAAGAGAATCCCTTATGGGATAAGAGAATGTTATGCATAACTTATGTGCCTCATCAGCACAAGAAAGAAAGAGTACCCACATCCCATGTTTTTAAAGAGCCTATGATTTTCAAGAAAATGAACCAAAGATGATATCACAATGTATATTGCATAAGTGTGTGTTCAATTATTCTGTAAATTAATTATCGGCGATGAGTCTACTGAGTATTTCTTCGAAATACTCACTCTGCTATTTTTAACAATATTTGCAGACTTCGGAGGCGATCGTGATTGATCCGGCAGTGGTGGCATAGAAAATTTGACTATCAAAATTATTATCTCTTTGAAGTTTTGTATTCAAATATTGATAACATTTTATCGTTTTCCGCTATTTCTAAAATGTGATATTTAAATTTTAAATGTCTATGAGTTTACTTGTCGATACAGTTTTTCAATTACAAATGTGATTTCAAAATTAGGTTATTTCCGCGAAAATTGATTTTGAAATTTAGGGCAAAAGAAGATGACGTGGCAATCCGGGTTAACAGAACTCGGGGCGCTACAGTCCCTTTCTCGTTACTTCAAATGCGTTGATTAATTGTAGAAATGGTATTTTGAAACTCTCTTTTGGAAATATGATAGTGGAAATGAACGTGTATAACATTTGCAAGAAACATGGAGATAAAGATGATTTGCATGGTAGATTTTATTGAACAACTTGTTGATGATCAGTTTATTGCTACATCTTCATATGATTTGCTAGAATTTAAATTCAACGATAATTATGAAAATTCACATATGATTTCTTTGTTGAGTTTTTTCGGGAAAAAAAGACAAGTGATTGGAAATCGAAGTTTGGAAAATTACCACAATAGTCCAATATATCCATGATTTCAAATGTTCAAATGACAAAGCTTGATTTGAAGCCATTACCATCTAATCTTAAAAACTCATTTTTGGGTGAAAATGAAACTTTTCCGGTAATAATTTATCCCCAACTCGATGTGAACCTAGAAGGGAAGTTGTTATAAACTTTGAAAATGCGTAAAAATGTTTTAGGATGGTCCATAGCTGAAAAAAAGGGGATTGGTCTTTTGATTTCCACGCACAAGATTTATTTAGAGGAATATTCTAAACCTACAAGAGAAATGCAGCGAAGGCTTATTCCTGTTTTAAAAGAGGTGGTAAGAAATGAAGTCATTAAGTTCTTAGATAATCAAATAATTTATCCTATTTCTGATAGTAGATAGTAAGTCCAACCCAAGTTGTACCCAAGAAATCTGGTGGTACTATAGTAAAAAATGAAGAAAATGAGTTAATTACAATTAATATTGTTACTGGTTGGCGCATGTGTATTGACTATAGGAAACTCAACTAATTGACAAGGAAATATCATTTTCCTTTACCTTTTATGGATCAAAATTTGGAAAGAGTAAGGGGACATGAATTCTACTATTTTCTAGATGGATATTCTAGGTCTAACCAAATTGAAATTGCACCCGAGGACCAAGGAAAGACCACTTTCATATGTCCCCTTGGTATTTTTGCTTATGATAGAATGCCTTTTAGATTATGTAATGCACCAGCTACACTTCAAAAATGTATGCTTAGCATTTTTCGCGACATGATTGAAGGATCTTTGGAAGTGTTCATGGATGATTTTACTGTTTTGGGGTATTCATTTGATGGTTGTTTAATTACTTGAAAAAAGTTTTAGTTAGGTGTGAAGAAAATAATCTTGTACTCAATTGGGAAAAATGTCAATTTATGGTCACTGGTGGTATCATACTTGGCCACATTGTATCATCCAACAGAGTTGAGGTAGACAAGTCTAAAACTAAAATTGATTTCTAATTTTCCTACTCCAAATAGTGTTAAAGAGGTAAAATCTTTTTTAGGCTGGTTTCTATAGAAGGTTTATCAAAGACTTTGGTGCTATATCTAGACCAATGTGTAATCTATTATCTAAAGACACGTTTTTGAAAGTTGTTAGTTCAACCATAAAATTATCTAATAGGTGATTAGCGCGGAATAAAATTTATCAGTTAAAAGCAGCAAGTCACTTTTTAATTATTCTAGAAGTTTAATCAATGAAGACAAATTATCCTTTGTTGAATTGCCGCAATAAATAATTAAAGCAGTAAATAACATAAGATTTAATGACAAAGAAAACCCTCAACTAGGTAAAAACTCCGGGACTAAGCCACTAGTTTTCACTATAGGGAATAAGAATTTACAGTATGATGAGCTTAGAAAACCCACTAGATTGCTGATCTAGTTCATATAATCTTCAAGACCCGTTAGAACGTGATTCACTCACACCTACTCTCGATTCTCTGAAATTGTCTATCTCATGTGGAACATCAAGAATGCCTCGTTCTTGTACTCTTCATGGGCTTCTAGTCCAACCTTCCTCAAATTTCAACAATCTCTAAAAGCTATTGAGAAAATACATTCCTAATGGTATTTAAGAAGTAGGTGTTGTGGATTATATGAATTTGATGTTTTTTTTTTCCAAACTTATGGTTGATTGATCTCAAAAATCAAAAAGGTAACTCTCAATATTTAGGTATGTTCTTAGATCTTAGAATAATGATAAAAAGATGTAAAGCAATGATCAACCATACTTTTGGACGTTCATATGATAGGGTATATATAGGGAAATGTTTGGGATGAAAATGGATTGAAAAACCAAGTTTTTGAAGCAATACAGATTTCGAAACGTTGACCCTCGCTCGAGTGCCAAGTCGTGACAGGCGAGAAGCAGCTGATCAATCATTAGTATTTTTATCATAATTTTATCTCCCAAATATTCGATTGAGGTGATTCAAAATGCTTTGAAAAGCTAACTCAAAGGGCTACAATTCTTCTAGCTTATCTAAATTTCAACGTTTTCTATGTGAAGAATACATTGCAAGTTACGACTAAAAAGAGCAAGTCCGGATTCATGATGTGATTCATGATACAAGAGCAACTCTTTGACACTCTTTAGACTTCTTGATGTGATTCATGATACAAGAGCAAGTCCGGACGAGGATCTGTTGATCGTTGAGAAAGGTCAATGACTAGGTCATGGGCGAAGCGGGTCAAAGAAGCGATATGACTACTTGCTCAAGCTACGGTGGACGAAACAATGACACGACAAGCAAATGGACAAGTTTCATGTTAGGCTTGAAAAAAGAAACGAGATGGATCAACTTGGTGCAAGCAACAAACGAAGAGCTGATGAGTTAAGCTATGCAATCGCATAGCACACTTATGCATACGGTCACATGCATAGATACCGAGCCAAATGCAAGCTAATTGAAGTGGCCTATACGACCGCATGGGTTACACCTATGCGGCAGTATAGTTCAAACTCGGATGCATTTTTTCCAAATTTCGTATAATCTTGTATGGAATGTTTTTGATATTTTTGAGGTTTAAATTCCATTTTTAGCTAGATTTTATGAGTTCTTTATATATATGACTCATTATATTCATTGTAAGACACACCATTATTGATATATTATTGCGATGCTAATTTGCTTTCTTTTCGTTCTTTAATGAATTAATTTTGAACTTATCAAAAATTAATTTATTGTGGCATTCTATAAATTAATGTAAGGTTCAAAAATTTTGTGACCACGGGGTTAAGATATCGATAGTAATTATCTTGGTTCTTTGATTCAATAATATATTGGGTCGAGCTTTCAAACGTTGATTCTTGACTTTCTTGGGATTGTTCTAATTTGTCGTAGGTTCCGTAACTACAATTACTACGTGGGTTTGCATTAGTTGGTATCAGAGCAAGACTCCAAAAATAAACGTTATATCCTAGTTAATTTACTTTTTGTTTGAGTCTTTTATTTTTATTCATTCTTCGTGTTCTTCACGTTCTTCATTTTGTTTTTAGTCTTCAATCTATAAAATACCATAAAAAATTCAAAACTTGTTTGTGTGCTAATTTAGCATTCAAATCAATTTATGTTTCTTTTGCTAGTATCTTGTTAAATTTTCGAGTAAAAAATGAAAATTCGGGAAAAAATTGTCAGCGGCATACAAGTTCATTTTTGAGTGTCAAATCTGAATACCTCTTTTCAATTCATCTATAGCATTTCATTCAAATTCAAACTCGAGTTCCTACTTCTTGAGTCATTCAAGATCATTTCCTTACTCAATTCTTTGTTTGGACTCCACAAGGGTTAAAATCTTGATTGAGATCGAATTAATTCTTTGAACCACTTGCAAGAAAGCATTAAGTGGGAAAAGGAAGAGTGGTGAGACAAACAGAGGGAAAAAAGCCAATTTGAGTGATACACTAGCATATACACTTGAGGCAAATATCAAAATAGATTTAGGATTTTGATAGGGACGGTTCTACTTCAAACAGGAAGGATAATCAAGTCAACATGTCGGATAAGGTGATACAGAGGTTCAAAAGGTTGTTTAAAGATGTGAGAGACAGGTTGGATAGGCTAGATACATTGCTTGCTAATTTATGTCGGGAACAATCTAGAGAAATTCCTAATGTAAGGAAGGTGGGACCATAGAGCGGAATATGCTGGTAATTAGGAAGTGGATAGTGATATTAATAGGATGCATTGATGGATGTTGAGTTACGAAAAATGATGGATAGAGAAGTTAGATATGAAAGGATGGATATAGATCTTGTTGGATGGTATTGATAAAAGTATGAGCAATATCAAGATGACAATTCCTTTTACCACAACTACTCAGAGGAAAAGAAGGTAAAAATAATGGTGCTTGAATTTACTGATTATACTATTATTTGGTTGGATTAAGTAGTAACATCTAGGGGAGGAACCACGAGAGGCCTATTAATACTTGGGAAGAATTGAAGGCTATCATGAGGAAGAGTTTTGTGCCTAATCATTATTATAGGGACCTTTATCAAAAATTGCAAAACATTTACCAAGGTTCTAGGAGTGTGGAAGATCATCACAAAGAGATAGAGATTGCGAAGATTAGAGCAAATGTTGAGGAAGATAGGGAGAACACCATAGCCCAATTTTTTAATGGTTTGAATAGGGATATAGCTAACGTGGTAGAATTTTAACATTATGTAGAGTTGGAAGACATGTTACATGCAGCTATGAATGTGGAAAGGTAATAGAAGAGGAATGGGACAACTAGATATTCATTGGGTTTTTCAGGTTCTAACTCTTCTTGAAAACCAAAGTGGGATAATAATAAAGGTGGTGGAGCTGCTTCAAAGGGTAAGACTGAGCTATTGAAGGAAAATGAGGAAGTTCCTAGCAAGGCTACTCTCAAGGTGGGTTCTCAACCATCTAGGAATCGGAATATCAAGTGTTTTAGGTGCTTGGGATCTAGCACATTACTTCTCAATATCCAAAACAAAAAGACGATGATCTTGTGAGATAATGAAGTAGTGGTTAGTGAGGGTAAGGGTAAGGGTGAATATGATGACATGTTGAAATTAGAATAAGCTAGCAATGGTGAAGAAGTGGAGTATGTAGTTGGAGAGCTATTGGTTATACGGCGAGCTCTTAGTCCTCAAATCAAAATGGATAACTTGAAGTAACAAATGGAGAACCTATTTTATACGAGGTGCTACGTCAACAACAAGGTATGTAGTATTATTATTGATGAGGATAGTTGTACTAATGTGGCTAGCACAACACTTGTTGAAAAATTGGGATAAACTATGCTAAAACATCATAAGCCTTATAAATTGCAACGGTTGAATGAGTGTGGAGAGGTTAAGGTGAATAAGAGAGTATTGGTGAGTTTCTCAATTGGACGGTAGCATGATGAAGTGATGTGTGATGTAGTTCCTATACATGTTGGGCATATTGTGTTGAGAAGGTTATGACAATATGATAGAAAGGTGATTCATGATGGGTACAAAAATTGGTACATCTTTACTAAGGATGAGAAATATATTAGTCTTGCACCGTTGATAACACAACAAGTGTATGGAGATCAAATCAAGTTGAAAAGTGAGGAGGAAAAAAGATTGAGAGAAAATGGGAGTGAGATTGACATTTTACAACACGGGAGCAAGATAGAAAATAGTGAGGTGGCTAAAAGTGAGAAGAAAAAAGTAGAGCCACAAAAGATAAAAGTAAAAGAGCCTTGTGAGAGGAGAGAAAAGTCAAAAATGAATTTCTTTGCAAAAGGGAGTGAGTTTAAGAGGGTTGAGAACCGACTTATGGTCTTTTTGGTTTATAAGGAGTCATTCCTCAATATTAAGGAATCTAACACACCCCTCCCTAGTTTGACTACTTCTTTGTTGCAGGAATTCGAAGACGTGTTCCCAAAGGACATGCCTAGTGAGATACCACCCATTTGAGGTATTGAACATCAATTTGACTTTGTACTTGGAGCTATCATTCCAAACAGGCCAGCTTGTCAAAGTAATATCGAGGAGACTAAGGAACTTCAAAGGCAAGTGGAAGATTTGATGAGTAAAGGGTATGTGAGGGAGAGTATGAGTCCATGTGCCATACTAGTACTATTTTGTGCTAAAGAAAGATAGAATTTAGAGGATGTGTGTTGACTGTAGGTCATAAACAATATAACGATAAAGTATCGTCATCCAACTCCTAGGTTAGATGACATGCTAGATGAATTACATGCATATTTAGTAAAATTGATCTTAAAAGTGGTTATTATCAAATTAGGATTATGGAAGAAGATGAATGAAAAACCACTTTTAAAACTAAATATGGGTTGTATGAGTGGTTAGTTACGCCATTTGGACTTACTAATTCACCTAACACATTTATGAGATTAATGAATCATGTTTTACTTGCATTCATAGGTAAATTTGTAGTAGTTTACGTTGACGACATATTGGTATATAATAAGGATTTAATGAACATATAGGATATTTGAGATGTGTGCTTGTAGTTTTAAGGCAAGAACAACTTTATACTAACTTTAAAAAGTGTACATTTTGCATGGAAAATGTTGTTTTCTTTGGTTATGTCATTAGTACTAAGGGTATTGAAGTGGATGAGGAAAAAAATCAAAGCCTTCAATGAGTGGCCAATATCTAAAAGCATAACTGAAGTAAGAGGCTTCCATGGGTTAGCTCGTTTCTATAGGCATTTTGCAAAAGATTTTAGCACAATTGCTACACCACTCATGAAAATTATAAAGAAAAGTATATGATTTCATTGGGCGTTGAACGAGAACGTGCTTTTAACACTATTAAAGATAGGTTGTGTACCGCACTGGTTTTATCACTACCTAACTTTAACAATACTTTTGAGATTGAGTGTGATGCCTCAGGAATAGGTATTGGAGTTGTCTTGATGTAAGAATGAAGACCAATAGCTTACTTTAGTGAAAAGCTAAGTGGAGCAGTTCTCAATTATCCTACATATGACAAGGAGTTATATGCACTTGTTTGAGCTTTGGAGACATGGCAGCACTACATGTGGCCAAATGAGTTTATGATTCACACCGACCATAAGTCTTTGAAGCACTTAAGGGGTTAAGGCAAGCTAAACAAAAGACATACAAAGTGGATGGAGTTCATCGAGACATTTCCATATGTTATCCAGTATAAACAAGGTAAAGAAAATGTGGTAGCTAATGTGTTATCAAGGAGGTACGTACTTCTATCGTCTTTAGGTTCTAAATTGCTAAGATTTGAATATGTTAAGTACATGTATGCTAATGATCCAGATTTTTCTAATATATACGAATCATGTGATAAAGGTGCAATGGATAGATTCTTTAAGCATGATGGGTATTTATTTTGGAAAAATAAGTTATGTTTTCATAAATGTTCAATAAGAGAATTATTAGTAGGTGAGGCATATATTGGAGGTCTAATGGGTCATTTTAGGGTTAAGAAGACCTTAGAGATGCTAAGTGAACATTTTTATTGATCTAAGATGAAAGTAAATGTTGATCGGATTTGTAGTAGATGTACTACTTGTAAAAGGTGAAATCTAAGGTTTTATCTCAGGGTTTATATACGACATTAGCAGTACTTAGTGAACCTTAGGTTAACGTGTCTATGAATTTTGTGTTGGGTTACCTAGGACTAAAAAAGGAAGGGATTCTATATTTGTGGTGGCACTTTTCATTCCATGTCATAAAATTGATGATGCCACCAATATATCTTATCTATTCTTTAAAGAAGTAGTGTGCTTACATGGAGTTCCTAGAAGCATTGTATCGAATAGGAATGTTAAATTTATTAGTCATTTTTTGAGGATTTTGTGGAACAAGTTAGGGTCCAAGCTATTACTCTCTACAACTTGTCACCCATAAACTGGTGGACAAATTAAGGTAGTTAATAGGACTATGATACAATTGTTACGTACGATAGTTAATAAAAACTTGAAGAGTTGGGAGGATTGTTTACCATTCATTGAATTTGCATATAATATGGCCACATATTCTACAATTACTCGCCTTTTGAAATTGTATATGGTTTTAATCCACTAACACATTTAGATTTAATTTATTTACTTATGAATGGAAGGGGTAGTTTAGATGGAAAGAAGAAGACTGACTTGGTGAAATCCCTCCATGAAAAGGTAATGTTACAAATTGAGAAGAAAAATGAACATTGATAGGAATGTAAAATGCATATTTTTTCCTCCTTATTTTATGCGCTTGTATGTTTATTTTGTACCTAAATGTACTTAGTATTCTCATATTTTGGTTTAGATGGCAATTCTATGGATATTGCGTAATTTGGAAGAAATAGATGAAAAGAGATCAAAATGGAAGAAAGTGAAAGTTCAGGGACTAAAGTGCAAATATTTAAAAGTTGTATTGAACCTCATGATGAAGACTTGAGAGTGTTAGAGGCCAATTGGATGAAGAAAGTAGTCAAATGGATGAAATATAGCCAAGACATTATCACATATCAACTTTTAAGATGAAAAGTTTTGCACCGATTTTCAGCCTCATATTAAGACCACTTTTTGACATTTTAGATGATCTAATTCAAAGATGGTATCTGAAGTAAAGTTGTAGCCCTTTGAGTTATATTTCTAATGCATCTTGATTTGTCTCAATCGGACATCGGAAGAGAAAGTTATGATGAAAATATTGAAGTAGACACAAAGTGGACAGATTTCTAGCGCCCAAGCGCTTCACTAGCCGAGAAAACACAATTTTCAACAGATTTCTAGCGCTCAAGCGCTATCCTATAGCACTCAAGCGCTGCGCACCGTCACAGATTTTAGGTTTTTATTGTTTGAGCTGCGAAAAGCCTAGAAAAAGGGGCCAAAAACACAAGAAAACATCTAAAACCTATTTTCTCTCTTAGATCTATCATGTGTAACTAACTCTTGGTATTTGATTGAAGGATACCGAAGCCTTGGAAAACATTATAACTGTGAGATCCACCTATTTTCATTGTTTAATTTATATTTTCAGTATTGAATATTCTTCTATGCATAATTTTATGATTGCCATGTTTGAAATCTATTAGTTTTTCATATATTGCAATCTATAGCTAAGTTAAATCTCAAATCCGTAATTGTTTGAATCATTTAACTTGTGAAGCACTAGGATTTGATAATTTTCTACGATAGAGATTATTGAATCTTAAGAAAAATGTTTAAATAGATTGAATGCAACCGCTGGTGTTTGTATTATCTAGTTCATCGATTTCTCTATTATTCAAAGCTGTTATTAAATTGAATCTTTAGCGCTGGTCTGAGATTATTTGATAATTAAGGTTAATTAGAACGCTAGTTTCTGATTAACTAAAATTAAGGAAAAATATGAATTTATTCCAACGATGAATATTGTGAATGTGAATTGATTATTCTTTGTGGATTGATGAATGGTTATAAATCTCCAATGGTGGAAGTTGACTTTGATCAAGACTAGTTTCATTGATTTAATACAACTCGTTAATTTACATTGTTATTTGTTATAAGATTGATTTCGTTATAAACAAAACCCTCCAATCGTTATACGAAACATAAATTGTTGAATTGCACACTCTTCGTGGGATCGACCCTTACTTCTATTACTACATTAGTTTTAGAGGTTTATGGGCTATTTTTGGGTGCCTATGATAGCGCACCAAAATTTTGGCGCCATTGCCGGGGACTGATGTTAATTTATTTTTGTACTTCTTAATTGTTTATTTTATTTTTGAAAAAAAAAGAAAAAAAATCATAGTTTTCTAGGTTTTTAGGTATTTTATTTTTTTAGAAATTTTAGCATAGAATTTTATTTGTCTTTCTTAATCTAGTTTTTTTTATAATTTACTTTTCACTTGTTTTGTTTGTTTATGATCGAAACTCGATCTTCTAATCAAATTGATTTGCAGTACGATCCAGAAATTGAGAAAACTTTGCGCACGTTAAGGAGTAATATCCAACAAAATCTTGAAGAAAGCAATCTCAATCATAACAATCCATTTACAAGTGATTTTGAGTTTGAAAGAGAAAGAACCATGGCCGAAAATAGGACTTTGAAGGAGCTTGTGGGCCTACATTGAATCAACAACCTTTATGCATAACTTTTCCTATTTTAGATGCTACTACTACATTTGAGCTTAAATCTGGACTAATACACATTTTGCCTACTTTTCATGGTCTTGCAGGTGAAGATCCTCATAAACATCTGAAAGAGTTTCATGTGGTCTGCACGAGTATGAAACCCACATGAATTACTGAAGAACAGATTAAACTGAGAGCCTTTCCATTTTCTCTGAAGGATTCGGCTAAAGATTGGCTCTACTATCTACCATCGGGAAGCATTACCATATGGGATGGAATGAAGAGATTATTTCTAGAGAAATATTTTCCAGCTTCAAGGGCAGCAAATATTAGAAAAGAAGTTTGTGGTGTCAGACAAGATCACATGGAATCTCTTCATGAGTATTGTGAACGGTTCAAGAAATTGTGTGCAAGTTGTCCCCATCATCAAATCAGTGAGCAACTTCTCATCCAATACTTCTATGAAGGTCTTCAACCTACAAAAAGGAGCATGATTGATGCTGCAAGTGGAGGAGCTTTGGTTGATAAAACTCCCGAAGGAGCGATGAATTTAATTGCAAACATGGCGGCCAATTCTCAACAATTTGGCGCTAGATTTGATCCCCCTAATGCTTGTCCAACTCAGTAATGGGACATCCAACTGATGCTTGTCCAACTCTTCAAGAAGAACCTACAGAACAAGTTAGTGCAAAGGGTGGTTTCCCTGGACAACCACAAAGGAATTATGATCCTTTTTCGAAGACATACAACCCATGATGGAGGGATCATCCCAATCTTAGCTATGGAAACTCGCAATCAAATCAACAATTTACTCAAAATTGCCCAAACTTTCAACAATATAGGCAGCCATACCCGCCTAGACAACAACAGGGCCAAACTTCTAACTCTGAAATGTCTTTAGAATATATAGTTAAATCTATTGCAACTAACACTTTACAATTTCAACAAGAGACCAAGGCTAGCATTCAATGTTTGGAGAATCAAATAGGTCAAATGGCTAGTGCTGTCAGTCGACTAGAATCACAAAGTTCGGGAAAGCTACCCTCTCAAACAGTGGAAAATCCAAGGGAGAATGCAAGTGCAATATTATTGATGAATGGCAAGGAAATGGAAATCTCAGTAAATAAAACTCCCACATCGTTAGAACAAGACAAGGAGAAAGACATGGACATCACTATGGAAAATAGTAACAAAACTGAGGATAATGCACCAAAACGTAAATTTCCTCTACTATCTGATTATAAACCAGTAGCCCCATTCCCTCAGGCTTTGGTAGTATCTAGGAAAAATGATTCAAATAGGGAGCTTTATGAAACTTTTCAAAAATGTGAGGTAAACATTCTCTTGTTAGATGCTATTAAGCAAATACTCCGTTATACTAAATTTTTAAAAGAATTGTGCACTATTAAGAGAAAGCAGAAACTGAAGGGGTGTGAAAAGGTGAAAGTTGGAGAAAATGTGTCTGCAGTCATTCAAAGGAAACTTCCAACAAAATGCAAGGACCCAGGTATGTTTACTATTCCTTGCATGATAGGTAACACCGGATTTGAGAAAGCTATGTTAGACTTAGGAGCTTCTATAAATGTCATGCCATATTCCATTTACACTTCTTTGAAACTTGGCCCCTTAACCGAAACTGGTGTGGTAATTCAATTAGCTAATAGATCAAATGCATACCCAAAGGGTGTGATTGAGGATGTCCTTGTACAAGTTAATGACTTGATTTTTCCTGCTGACTTTTATATGCTTGATATGGAAAACAGTGACCAAACTAGCTCTATCTTGTTAGGAAGACCATTCTTAAAAACATTCAAAACTAAAATTGATGTTCATAGTAGTACATTGACCATGAAATTTCTTGGTGATGATAATGCTGTATATTCTATCGATGTAATTGATGATCTAGCACGTGATGTTTTTTATCTTGATGGGAATGATGATTTGGAGGTCGCTATTCGTGAGAGTGTAGAGAAAGAGAATGATGAATTAAAGTTGAATCCCAGTTTGCGAGAAACTGTTGATATATTGAACACTTCTCCAAGGTCACAACAAGCAGGTAAGGGTTTTTATGTTGATGTGCCTGTTTCTAATGAAAAGCCTCTACCTTCTGTTGTACAGGCCCCCGTTCTGGATTTGAAACCTCTCCCTAATCACCTTAAATATGTGTTCCTTGGAGATGACAAAACATTACCAGTGATAATTTCCAACGAACTAACTACATTGCAAGAAGAAAAATTATTGCAGGTCCTCAAAGAGCATCGAACAGCCATTGGTTGGACAATCACCGACATCAAGGGAATCAGTCCATCCACCTATATGCATCGCGTTTTGCTTGAAGAAGGAGAAAAACCTTCCCGTCAACCTCAACGAAGATTGAATCCACCCATGATGGATGTTGTGAAGAAAGAGGTCCTTAAGCTTTTGGAAGTTGACATGATTTATCATATTTCTGATAGCAGTTGGGTCAGTCCAGTTCAAGTGGTTCCTAAGAAGACGGGGATAACTGTGGTGAAGAATCAGAACGATGAATTGATTACCACCCATGTTCAAAATGGGTGGAGAGTTTGTATAAACTATAGGAAATTAAATGCTGCGACCCGAAAAGATCACTTTTCTTTACCATTTATTGATCAAAAGCTTGAAAGGTTAGCTGGCCATTCTTACTATAGTTTTTTTTATGGTTATTCAAGTTATTTCCAGATTACAATTGCCCCAGAAGATCAAGAAAAGACAACCTTCACATGTCCATTTTTAACATTTGCATACTGTCGCATGCCATTTGGTCTTTGTAATGCTCCAACTACTTTTCAACGTTGTATGGTGAGTATATTTTCAGATTATGTTGAGCATATCATAGAGGTTTTTATGGATGATTTCACAATCTATAGGGATTCATTTGATAAATGTTTGCATAACCTTGAGTTAATCCTTAAAAGATGCATGGAAACTAATCTTGTTTTGAATTCTGGAAAGTATCACTTTATGGTAGAACAATGTATAGTTCTAGGGCATGTTATCTCATCTAAGGATATTGAAGTAGATAAAGCTAAAATTGATATTATTCAATCTCTACCTTACCCCGCTAGTGTGCGCGAGGTTTGCTCTTTTCTTGGACATGCAAGTTTTTATCGCAGGTTTATCAAGGACTTTTCCAAAATGGCTTTACCCCTATGCAAATTGTTACAAAAGGATGTGACTTTTGAATTTTATGAGGCATGCAAAATGACATTTGACAAGTTGAAAGAACTGTTGACTTCTGCACCAATCATTCAACCCCCTAATTGGAACTTCCCATTTGAAATCATGTGTGATGCAAGCAATTTTGCAGTAGGAGCAGTGCTGGGTCAAAGAACTAGAAAAGCATCTCATGTCATCTATTATGCGTCCAGAACCCTAACTGACGCCTAGAGAAACTACACAACTGAAAAAGAACTCTTAGCTATTGTTTTTGCTTTAGAAAAATTCCATTCTTATTTACTTGGTATTAAAGTTATTATTTACTCTGATCATGCAGCTCTGCGTTACTTGATGACAAAGAAAGAGGCGAAACCAAGGCTAATACGATGGATACTTCTCTTGAGTGAATTCAACCTAGAAATCAAGGATAAAAAAGGAACAGAAAACAGTGTTGCAGATCATATGAGCCGTTTAGCTAACGTGGATACTGAACTCCAATTGCAGAAAACCTTTCCTGATGAGTAATTATTTTCTATGAGCACAACTTTACCATGGTATGCAGACATCGTAAACTTTTTGGTTGTTCACACTCTACCTTCTGATTTGTCTAGGGCTCGAAGAGATAAGCTAAAGAGTGATGCGAAATATTATGTATGAGACGATCCATACTTGTGGAAGCATTGTGCAGACCAAGTGATTAGAAGGTGTGTTCCTGAAAATGAGATTACTTCCATTCTCACCTTCTGTCACTCTTATGCTTGTGGATGACACTTTGGAGCAAAACAAACAGCAAGAAAAGTGCTTGAATGTGGTTTCTATTGGCCATCCTTGTTTCGAGATGCCTACTCCTTTTGTAAGTCTGTGAAAACTGTCAAAAAATAGGTAATATATCTCAAAAGACTGAAATACCACAAACTCCCATACTTGTTTGTGAAATCTTTGATGTTTGGGGCATTGATTTCATGGGACCATTTCCTGTCTCTTTCGGTTTTACTTATATTTTGCTTGCTGTGGATTATGTTTCGAAATGGGTGGAAGCCAAGGCCACCAGGACTGATGATTCTAAAGTTGTTGCAGATTTTATTAAGTCTAATATATTCTCCAAGTTTGGGATTCCGAGACTCCCATCAGCGACCGTGGAACTCATTTTTGTAATCGAACTGTGGAGGCTCTGTTGAGGAAATACCATGTCACCCACAAGGTGTCAACTGCATATCATCCACAAACTAATGGTCAGGCAGAGGTGTCAAATCGGGAAATCAAATCCATCATTGAGAAAATGGTCTGCCCGAATAGAAAAGATTGGAGCTTGCACTTAGATGAGGCTTTATGGGCGTACTGAACTGCATACAAGACACCCATCGGTATGTCACCTTACCGATTAGTGTTTGGGAAACCATGTCACCTTCTAGTGGAGATAGAACACAAAGCTTACTGGGCCGTCAAGAGTTTCAACATGAAGATAGATGAGAGTGGAGAATACAGAAAGTTGCAACTTCAAGAGCTAGAGGAAATTCGCAATGATGCCTATGAGAGTGCAAGACTTTACAAGGAGAAGACAAAGGCTTTCCATGACAAGATGATCTCTAGGAAGGAATTTGAAGTTGGTCAAAAAATCATCCTATACCAATCACGGCTTCGTCTGTTTCCAGGTAAATTGCGTTACCGTTGGATTGGACCTTTTGTTATTACTAATGTCTTTCTTCATGGTACAGTAGAAGTTCAAAGTCTGGAAACCTCAAGGTATTCAAGGTGAATGGTCATAGACTAAAACCTTTCTATGAAGGTCTTCAAGTGGAGGATGTGACACAATTGGATCTCGAAGATCCATTCTATACCGATTGAAGGAAAGAGCAATGAGTCGAGCCTAAGACAATAAACAGAAGCGCTGCTTGTGAGGCAACCCAATGGGAGTTCGTTCCTTTTCCATTTTATTTTTGCATTTCTATTTTTATCTTTGTCCGTTCTTTACATTGCAACTTACATTGGGGATAATGAAAGTTTTAAGTGTGGGGGAGGGATTTAGATTTAGGTTGCATATAGATTGAGTGAATTAATTTTTTTTTAAAAAGAAAAAAACAAATTTGCATGATTTTTCAGGAAAATGAGTTGAGTTAAATGGTTATTTTTGGTTGTGTATGTTATTTGCTGGAATTAATTAGGTTTTTGAAAAACTCATAACATGATTGAATGAATAATCCTCCAACTTAGAGTTGATTAGTGGAGTTATTTTCTTTGAAAATGGTAGTAACTAAATTCTGTAGACAAAAGCCGGTGAGATTTTTGAGCATTTAGACTGATACATTCATAACAGTCTCATTATTTCTTTTCGTGTGGGATATTCTTCCATGGTTTTGTTTCTCCAGAACTTGCCTTGATTCTCTTCAAGATCACATTGATACATGAGTGCATGAACATGATTAAGGCCATCTTTGTTACATAAATGAGATTCATTAGCCAAATAGCCAACCCTGTAATTGAATTTTCTATTGTTGAACCCATTTGAGCCTTATTGCCTTTTCTTTGTATAAACTCACATTACAAGCTTTAAATTGGAAAAATAATATCTTTACCCAAGCCTTAGAGCTAGTGGAGTACGTTGAATGTCATGAGAAGTGTGGGTATGCAAGAAAATAAATGTGGGGTATCAAGATTTATGGTAGTGCTATTATTGGTGAATTGGAACAAATTTTCTATGTCAATTCAGGGAGTTCCATTATTGGTGTATAATTTGAAGTTTACATTGTGCAAGAAAAATGCAAGAAGGAGAAGGAAAAAAAAAAGAAAAAGAAAATAAGTGATGAATGAGAGTGATTTTAATGTGAAAAAGATCTATATTCATAATTCTTCCTACATCTCAAAAAAGAGTTCGATTTGTGTGGGATAGATGCAAAAATGATGAAGATATCATATGGAGTGGTTGGTTTACATATTTTATGTATATGTTTGAGCTAAGTCTTTTTATCTTTACTCTACTAGTTTCGATGGCTCCTGAGTCACATACCCAAATATTTCCCACCTTGACCATAAACCACATTGCAACCTTTCAAAAGTCCTTATGATTCTTGTAAAGCATGTGATCTAAATGGTGACGAGTGAGAAGATATGCAAGCATATGGTAGAACATCTCCGTTGGAATGAATTTGAGCGAAACACTTACCCTTTTGAACACGTGAGAGTTGAGTGCTTATAACCGTGAGGGTCTACATGTTTAGTTTACTCCATCTTCATAAAAATGCTTGCTAATTGATTATGAGTTGTGTGGAATGTTTATTCATGATATTTTATGTGTTTTGAAAAAAGTTTGATGGTTCTATATTCTTGGCATTATGACCTGGTGTTTTTAGGGAATCAAATTTGAGTTTTGCCCGAGGACGAGCAAAAGCTAAGTGTGGGGGAATTTGATAGGAATGTAAAATGCATATTTTTTCCTCCTTATTTTATGCGCTTGTATGTTTATTTTGTACCTAAATGTACTTAGTATTCTCATATTTTGGTTTAGATGGCAATTCTATGGATATTGCGTAATTTGGAAGAAATAGATGAAAAGAGATCAAAATGGAAGAAAGTGAAAGTTCAGGGACTAAAGTGCAAATATTTAAAAGTTGTATCGAACCTCATGATGAAGACTTGAGAGTGTTAGAGGCCAAATGGATGAAGAAAGGAGTCAAATGGATGAAATATAGCCAAGACATTATCACATATCAACTTTCAAGTTGAAAAGTTTTGCACCGATTTTTAGCCTCATCTTGAGACCAGTTTTTGACATTTGAGATGATCTAATTCGAAGATGGTATCTTAAGTAAAGTTGTATCCCTTTGAGTTATCTTTCTAACACATCTTGATTTGTCTCAATCGGAAATCGGAAGAGGAAGTTATGATGAAACTACTGAAGCAGACACAAAGTGGACAGATTTCTAGCGCCCAAGCGCTACGAACTCAGCTCTCAGGCGCTTCACTAGCAGAGAAAACACAATTTTCAATAGATTTCTAGCACTCAAGCACTATCATATAGAGCTAAAGTGCCGCACGCCGCCAAATATTTTAGGTTTTTAATGTTTGAGCCGCGAAAAGCTTAGAAAAAGGGGCCAAAAACACAAGAAAACATCTAAAACCTATTTTCTCTCTATTTCTCTCTTAGATCTATCATGTGTAACTAACTCTTGGTGCTTGATTAAAAGATACTGAAGCCTTGGAAAATATTATAACTGTGAGATCCACCTATTTTCATTGTTTAATTTATATTTTCAGGATTGAATATTCTTCTATACATAATTTTATGATTGACATGTTTGAAATCAATTAGTTTTTCATATATTGCAATCTATAGCTAAGTTAAATCTCAAATTCGTAATTGTTTGAATCATTTAACTTGTGAAGCACTAGGATTTGATAATTTTCTACGATAGAGGTTATTGAATCTTAAGAAGAATGTTTAAATAGATTGAATGCAACCGCTGGTGTTTGTATTATCTAGTTCATCGATTTCTCTATTATTTAAAGCTGTTATTAAATTGAATCTGTAGCGCTGGTCTAAGATTATTTGATAATTAAGGTTAATTAGAACGCTGGTTTCTGATTAACTAAAATTAAGGAGAAATATGAATTTATTCAATGATGAATATTGTGAATGTGAATTGATTATTCTTTGTGGGTTGATGAATGGTTATAAATCCCCAATGGTGGAAGTTGACTTTCATCAAGACTCGTTTCATTGATTTAATACAACTCGTTAATTTACATTGTTATTTGTTATAAGATTGATTTCGTTATAAACAAAACTCTCCAATCGTTATACGAAGCATAAATTGTTGAATTGCACACTCTTCGTGGGATCGACCCTTACTTCCATTACGACATTAGTTTTAGAGGTTTAAAAACTATTTTTGGGTGCCTACGATAGCGCACTAAACATTATGCTTATCAAGCAAATAATGGTCGAAAGTGCGTTACATTTAAGACATGAGATTGGGTTTGGGTGCACTTAAAGAAATCGTATTTTCCAAAACAACGAAAGTTGAAATTGTAGCCACGGAGAGATGGTTCATTCCAAGTCCTTGAAAATATCAATGACAATGCCTACAAATTAGATCTTCCAGGTAAGTATAATGTTTCGGCTACTTCTAACGTCTCTAGCCTTTCTCTCTTTGATGCAGGTACAGATTCGATATTGAATCCTTTCGAAGAGGAAGGGGATGATGTGATACATGACACGAGGGCAACTCCAGGCAAGGATCCATTGATCGTTGAGAAAAGGCCAATGACTACTTGATCAAGCCACGGTAGATAAAACAATGATCACAGCAAGCAAAGGTATAAGTTTCGTGTTGGGCTTGGAAGAAAAAACGAGATGGATCAACTTGGTGCAAGCAACAGGTGAAAAGTTAATGAGAGAAACTTGCGACCGCATGGGTTACCTATGCGGCCGTATAGTTCAAACTCGGACGCGTTTTTTTCAATTTTCGCGTAATGTTCTATTTTAATTAAAACTCTTGTATGGAATATTTTTGATATCTTTGAGCTTAAACTCTGTTTTAGCTAGGTTTTATGTGTTCCCTATGTATAGGACTCCTTATATTTATTGTAAGACACAATCATTGAGATATTATCGCGAGACTAATTTGCTTTCTTCTCATTCTTCATTGAATTAATTTTGAACTTATCAAGAATTAATTTCTTGTGGCATTTCATAAATTAAAGTAAGGTTCATAAGTTTTGTGATCACGGGGTCAAGACATCGATAGCAATTATTTTGGTGCTTTGATTCAATAATTTATTGGGCCAAGCTTTCAAACATTGATTCTTAACTTTCTTGGGATTGTCCTAATTTGTCGTGGGTTCCGTAACTACAATTGCTACGTGGGCTTGCATCACTTCTAATTGCATTCTTTTGATCATATGTGATCTTCTTGAACATCTTGAACTACCTCAAGGACTATACTACATTTTAAAAGACTCCTTGACTTTTACAACTTTTTGTCAAAAAAATTGTCAATACAACTAAAAACCTAACACTTTTGAATGGACTAAGTTTTGTAAAGAAGCTTTTGTTAAACTTAAAAACATGCTTACTTTTGCTCCAATCATGTAACCTCCAAATTGGAATTTACCTTTCGAAATCCTGAGTGATGCTAGTGATTATGCTGTTGGAGTTGTCTTAGGCCAAAGGAAAGATTAAAAAATTTCATGTCATTTACTATACAAGTAAAACTCTAAATAGATTAAAAAACCTCATGTCATTTACTATACAAGTAAAACTCTGAATAGTGCTCAAATGAATTATTCCACCACTGAAAAATAATTGCTTGTTGTAGTGTTTGCTTTGGACAAATTTAGATCATATCTTGTTGGCTCGCCAATTTTTATTTTTAGTGATTTTGCAGCTTTAAAATATCTCTCTCTAAGAAAGATTCCAAACCTAAGTTGATTAGGTGGATTCTTTTACTTCAAGAATTTGGCATCAGCATTCGATAAAAGAAAGTAGTAGAGAATGTTGTAGTTGGTCGCTTGTATATGCTTACTTGTGATGAATCGTTTAAGACAACATTAATCAAGGATACTTTCCCTAAAGAACAACTTTTTAGTGTTCTGACTTGCATTTGTTTGCTGATATTGCTAATTTTCTTGTAACGGGTCAAATATCTTCTCATTGGAATGCCTGAGACAAAAATAAATTCTTCAAAGAGGTAAAAAAATTCTTTTGGGATGATCCTTATCTATTCAAATATTGTGCAGACCAAATAATAAGAAGATGTGTGCAAAATAATGGAATTCGAAAAATTATTTCTTTTTGTCATTCTGCATCATGTGGTGGTCACTTTTCTTCAAAGAACAAATCTTGTAGTCTGGATTTCATCGGCCAACTCTTTTCAAAGACACATAATTTTGTAAAGCTTATGAATGTTGTGAAAATGAGGTCTGATTATTCGTAGAAAGATGATGCCATTGACACCTATATTAGTTATTGAAATATTTGATTGTTGGGGTATCGATTTCATGGGTCCATTACAATCTTCTTTTGGTTATTTATACATCTTGGTAGGAGTTGATTATGTTACTAAATGTTGAGGCAATTCCTTGTAAACACAATGATCATAAAATTGTCTTGAGATTTTTGAAAGAAAATATTTCGTCAAGATTTGGAATACGTGGAGCCATTATAAGTGATGGGGGTTTACACTTTTGTAATAAACCTTTTGAGGCCCAATGAGAAAATATGGGATTACGGATAAAGTGTCTACTCCTTATCACCAAAACACTAGTGGTCAAGTTGAACTTGTAAATAGGGAGATTAAACACATCTTAGAAAAAATAGTGAATTCAAATAGAAAAGATTGGTCTTTAGGATGAGCTGATGCACTTTGGACTTATCGTACTGATAGAAAATGAAAAAGGATTATCAATTCAATCCATATGCTTTAAATAAATCCTTTTCTCATATAAACTTTAAACATTCATGCTCCATGTCGAAATCCAAGAAAACAATAAAATACAAACATACCTATATCCATTGTAATCTGATTCTTTGCTTGAATGGATCACGATCTTCCAATTGATTGGTGGTCTTCATTTCAATTTTGACCTCTATTGATGGGGATGTAAAGAATCTCAAGAACACACTAACAATTGGAGATCATGACCCCATATAAATAATAAGATAATGAATGGTCATTATCATTTGTTTCAAATTGGCCCTCATCAATCTAAAACAAACTTCCGGTCTCTACACTTTAATTCCGTGAAACCTAATACACATTAGTCAAAATTCATCTCTATTAGATCACTTGAATTGACTAATATTTTTTAAATAATAGCACCACGCATTTTAATATATTACGTGTGGCCCCCAAATATGTTAGAATTTTTTCAACAATCTCCCACTAGGCCATATGTGTAATCTTTCAAATATGCATAACCTTATGTGCTTAAGAAGCTTGAAAAAACTTATTCTACTTCATTAAGTTTTTATTTTGGTTATTCTAGAGCCTATGGTTTTGGAGGAAATGTTAGATTTTGTTCGCTGTTACTTGCATTTCGACACTGGGGTTCAGAATGAGTCGAATAAGATTTGGGTATTCTGGAATGTGGTTACTATTATTGATGATCATATCCAGTTTCTACATGTCAGAGTTGTGGATCCCAGACTTGTACGACATATTTACTTGACTTCTGTTTATGCTGTCTATCATGCCTATGTTAAGAGGGACTTGTGGGAGGGCCTACACCACATTTTCCTCTCTATGGATGATCATTAGCTTGTCGGGGATGACTTTAATGTGATCACCCATGACGATGAGCGTACTGGTCATAGTCGCCAAGATCGTGGTTCTACTGATTTTTCGAATATGATGCTAGACTGTGGCTTAGAAGATGCTGGATTTTCTGGGTCTCAGTTTACCTGGATGAATGGTAGTGTCAGTAAAAGATTGGATAGAGTTATGATTAACTCTTTAGCTGTGGATTTTTATAGTCAGCTTACTGTGACCCACCTGAATCGTACCTCATCCAACCATTCTCCTCTACTCCTTTAGTGGAGGAGTTCTGATGATGATTTAGGTCCTAGACCGTTTAGATTCTCTAATGTTTGGACCAAACATCATGACTTCTCAGACTTTGTTTCTCAAAAGTGGTCACTCCCGACTCATCTTACAGGTCTGGCTGCCTTCTGGGAAAAGTTCTTTAGGCTGAAACAGGGTCTAAGGTGGTGGAATAGACGAGTATTTGGTGATGTATTCCAAAGAGTTAGAGATGCTGAGGAGAGGGTTGACCGGCTGAGATTGATTTTGAGGTTGATTATGCACCAGAGTATCGTGATTTTCTTCATCGTGTATAGGCTGATTTGAACCATACCTTAGCTATTGAGAAGGGTTTTTGGAAACAGAAGACCAACTCTCGTTGGGTATGTGAGGGAGATCGCAACACCAAATATTTCCACTCGCTTGTAAAGGGTCGTAGGATCAGATCTCGTATCAGGACCATCACGACTCAAACAGGTAAAGTTCTTACTACTCCATCAGACATTCAGAGCTCGGCTATCTCCTTTTTTCCAAGAATTATTTCATCTCCTCTACAGCATCCAGAGAATATTCATCCTGATGTTATACCCAAGATACTTATGGAGGCAGACAATATGACACTGAACCGCCTCCCTTCGGTTGAAGAGGTGGGAGAGGCTACTTTCAGCATTGATATAGATAGTGTTGCGGGCCCTAATGGATTTTCATTATTGTTCTATCAACACTGTTGGGATATTATACAGGATGATGTTTATGGGGCAATCATTAATTTCTTTGAGGGTGGCCATTTGCCGAGAGGATTTGCTGTTACATCTATTGTTTTAATTCCAAAGACTGAGAATGCTTGTAGATGGACGAATTATCGACCTATCAGTCTGTGTACAGTGTTCAATAAGATTATCACAAAGGTGTTAAACAACAGATTGAGTTCACTTCTGCCTTATATTATTTCACCTCAACAGAGTGGCTTTGTTCTCGGTTGACTTATTGGGGACAATGTTTTGTTGACCTAGGAGCTTCTTCACACGTTAGATAATAAAATGTGAGGAGGGAATGCTATGTTGAAGCTTGACATGACTAAAGAGTACGATCATATGGATTGGGGATTCATTTATTTTATAATGGAGGCGTTTGGTTTTGACCAGGTGTGGATTGATCGGATCAGAGGGTGAAAATCGGAGTGTCAATTCTCAGTGCTTATGAATGGGCGGCCATGTGGCTTCTTTTCTTCATCACGGGGACTTAAACAGGGAGATCATATCTCTCCTTCTTTATTTGTTGTTGCGGCAGACTACTTCTCTCGATTGCTTACCCAGAGGTTCCAGACATATTATAGTATGTAGTATCGACATGGATGTACTACTCTTGTCTGTCATTTTACTTTTGCTGACGATATGATCATATTTACCAATGGACAGAAGAAATCAATTAGAAGGGTCACAATTGTCTAGAACATTATGAAGGGGTCTTTGGCCAATTGGTGAATAGAGACAAGAGTGGTCTTATATTACCTAGGCGGGCATCTAAAATCCAGATTCGAAGGTTAGTGATTCTGACTGGATTTTCTCATCAGATACTGCCTTTCACATAACTGGGAGTCCCTTTGTTTAAAGGGGCTAAGAGAAACTTTCTGTATGAGGATCTCATCATGAAGGTCATGAGTAAGATTTCTGGATGGGCCTCACGCCTTCTATCCCCTGGTGGTAGAATTACTCTTCTGAGATCCGTTCTTTCCTCTGTTCCACTGTATTTATTCCAAATTATGTAACTCCCTAAAGCCATTCTGAAAAAGCTAGAGAGCATATTAGCGCAATTCATAGGAGACCACACACGTCATCTATATTGGCGGAATTGGAAGGAGATGTGCCTTCCGGTTGACGAGGGAGGACTGGGCTTTAGACTCTTACATGATAGGATTGACACATTTTCTTTGAAGCTATGGTGGCTGTTCAGGTCTAAAAGTTCTATCTGGGCTCAGTTTTTATTGGGCAAATATTGTAGAGAGACACATCTGTTGTTTGCAGCAGTTTCTTATTCAGCCTCTTCTATTTGGAAGAGGCTGAAGAGATTTGGACCGTACGCTGAGCCACGTATTGCGTGGTGCCTTGGGATAGGGCAAGTCTTCTTTTGGCACGACTGTTGGATGGGTGATTCTACATTGGCATCTATTTTTCCACACAGACAATACACATCTGTGAAGGTGCAAAACTTTTTCAATGAGATTGGATGGGATTTTGGGCGTTTAATTCAGGCTCTCCCAGCAGCGATGGCAAAGCAAATTGCAGCCATTCCACTTTGCCTTGATGTATCTGATCATATTTTTTGGAGGGCCACATCAGATGGTAGATTTACTACTAAATCCGCATGGCAACTGATTCGCTCCAGCAGGCCATTGCAGGATTCCTTTCATCTTCTGTGGAGCCCTATTATACCTCTTACCGTCTTGTTCTTCTGTTGGAGATTATGGCAGGACTTAATACCAGCTGATGTAATTATCCAGAGGAGGATATGTAGTCAATTGGCTTCCCAATGTCAGTGTTGCTCAGAGATTGAGACCATCACTCACATTTTTACCGGTAGTTGTATTTCGAACCATGTTTGGCAACATTTTGGGGCGTTATTTCAGATTACCATTAGTGCGGGAGAGAGTGTCATATAGAGATTTCTGAGATGGAGGTACTCTGGACAGTTTTCCAGGAACGGGCACATTCGCATCATTATTCCTCTATTGATTTTCTGGTCTCTTTGGACTGAGAGGAATAATGCCAAGCACGAGAGCATACGTATGAGTTCAAGACGTATTATATAGAGAGTTTATTGTATGGTATCCTTCCTCCATATTGGTAGACTTTTTCGACTGTCATATTGGCGTAATGATATACAACTTGCTAAATTTTTTGGTATTTCCCTGACTCTCCCCCCATCTCCTTCCCCTATCATGGTTTGGTGGCGCACTCCATCTAATAGATCTGTCAAGATCAACACCGATGATTATGTCAAGGACTGGTTTACGAGTAGGGAAGGCATCATTAGGGATTACGCAGGCAAATGCATCATGGCCTTCTCAGCTTCATCTAGAGGTGTCAAAACGACGGGCCGACCAGACCAGTGAAAACCGGCCGGATCGACCCGGGACCGCGAGCCGACCCGTGACCTGAGCGGGCGGTTCACAGGTCAATGAGGTGTGACCTGCAGGCTTCATGGGTTGCACCTTCATGGGCCGTGGTTAACCGTAACCCGTGAAATTTTTTTTTAATATTATAGTTAAGTAGGTGTCAACATAATTGAGAGGTACTTAAACTATAAATTATAGTAAAAGTAAGTACCAACCTAGTTAGGATGTACTTATACTATAAATATTTGATAATGGTAATTAGAAATGCATTTAGTTGTTATTTGTTTAAGTTAAATTTAACTTTTCAAAGTTATAGATAATTCATGTAACATTAAATTTGAATTCTATGTAAACACTTCTTGGTATAAATATAAATTTATCATTTTGTTCAATTCTTAGTTTACATTTTTTAAAAATTTTCTTTTTGCTATAAATATGAAAAATTATATATTTTTATAATTTTATTTATACAATTATACAGACTAAACCGGAACAAACTCTGACCCGTGCCCCGCATGGGCTTAACCCGGATGGGTTAGCGGGCGGGCCTGGGTTGTAGTCTAAAATTATAGGCTGACCCGTAACCAGCCTGTAACCCGTAGCGGGCGGACTTTTCTTTTTCATGCGGGCCGTTACCGGGCTCATGTGTTGGCAGACCGAACTGGCCCGGACCACCCGAATTGACACCTCTAGCTTCATATGGACAATGCATGATATTAGAGGCTGAACTTAGGGCTATTTGTGATGGGATACTCTTGGCTGGAGATCTTGGTTTGTCGGATATTTGGGTTTAGGCAGACTCGACTGTTGCCATTCACTACATCATTAGAGGTGCCAGACCGTGGCCTATCCAGGGGACTCTCAGACGGATTGCAGATATCCTTTCTTTAACAGAAATACAGTTTCCCACATTTTCAGAGAGGGAAATCAAGTTGCCGATGCACTTGCTATCGAAGGATGGCATCATCGTAAATACCAGGAATATGGACCAACAGACTGACCACGTCATATCAGGGCGCTCGTTCAGATTGACGACATGGTCTGCCCAGCATTAGAGCTTAATTCTTTGTTTCCGCCTTTTCTCTTACTTTTGCTCACATTTGCACTCATTGTAAGGGAAGTAGTACTTCATTTTTATTGCATTACTCTACTTTTATTGTAAGGGAAGTAAAACTCCCTTTTTTCTGCTTTACTTTACTCTTGATGTAATGAAAGTAGTACTTCCTCATTTATTGTTTTACTTTCTTTCAGTTGTGACCACGGTATTCCTCCGCCACAAGTGATGACATATTAATAAAATTTCGGAGGTTCCACCCTCCTCCACTAAAAAAAATGTGCTCAAAATTTCGCTATTTTTATTATGGATATTTCAAACAATCTCGTCCATCGACCATATTGATATAGGATCAAAACGATTTTCGTCACATTTAACGTGACTAAATCCATCAATGGTCATATTATTACATACAACCAAATGACATAGATCAATCATGGAAGTGCGGCATGAAAATTACATATTATGTAATCCAAACATGTCTATTTCCAACTGGTCCAATCTTATTTCTTAAGTGAGATCAATACTGAACATAATAATAGAGTGAATGAACTGAATATTTTATTTCTGTACAGAATAATATCCAAATACACAAATGTGTCCAAAACATAAAACAATGAAAATACAAACTCCCACTAAAACATGATATACAACACCAATACGGGTAGTGTTCTCATGAAAGACATTGAGTATCAATCTCTTAGTAAGCGGATTCGCAATCATAGAGCTTGTCCCAATATGCTCTATGAAAATCTGTCCACTCTGTACTTTTTCCTTTACAACCAGGAACTTGATGTCAACGTATTTTGACTTAGATGAGCTCATGTTGTTATTGGAATATAGAACTGCTGAGTTATTGTCACAATATAACTTTAGTGGTCTTTCTACACCATTCAGAATGCGCAGCCCAGTGATAAAGTTTCACAGCCATATTCTATGATTAGATGTCTCATAGCATGCTACAAATTCTCCTGTCATGGTAGAAGAAGTTATGAGTATCTGTTTGGCACTCCTCTAAGAAATAGCTCCTCCAGCTAACAAATAAATAAAGTCTGATGTGGATCTCCTACTGTCTTGGCATCCAGCAAAATCAAAATCGGAGTACCCTATGATCTCTAACTGATCCGATATGATATAGGTGAGCATGTAATCCTTTGTTCTCTTCAAATACCTCATAACCCTTTTGGATGCTATCCAATGATCCATTCTAGGGTTGATCAAAAGCTGATGCATAGGGAATCTTCTACATTTCCTTAACTTCAATGTCATTTTACAGGCATTGTTTGATACTAAGTTTATCTTCCTTAGTGACAGGGGTGCCACCTGATTTACAATCCTACATGCTAAACTCTTAAGTACTTTATCGATATAGCCATTTTGTAACAATCCAAGAATAGCTCGAGAGCGATCCTGATATATCTAAATCCCTAATACAAAAGAGGCGTCACCAAGATCTTTTATCTCAAAATTCCTTGATAGAAATCTCTTGGTTTTATGCAACATGCCTATATCATTATGGTAAGCAGTATGTCATCAACATACAAAATCAAGAAAATATGTTTACTTCTACTGAACTTGTGATACACACAATCGTCAACAGCATTCATCTCGAAACCAAATGAGATAATTACTTGATGAAATTTGTGGTACCATTGATGGGAAGCTTGCTTAAGCCCATAAATGGATATCTTTAATTTGCAAACTATATTCTTCGGGTATCCTAACATAAAGTTTTTTGGTTGCACCATATAGATCTTCTCATCAATGTCACCATCGAGAAATGTTGTCTTAATATCCATTTGATGTAGCTCAAGGTTAAAGTGCGCAACAAGTTCCATAATTATACTAAAAGAGTCTTTCGTTGAAACTAGAGAGAAAGCCTTTTTGTAGTTATGCCTTTATTTTGGATAAAGCCTTTAGCTATAAGACAAGCCTTATATATTTCCATATTACCATTCGAATCCCTCTTGGTTTTAAATATCCATTTGCAACCAATGGATTTCGCACTTTCTGGTAATATGACAAGATCTCAAACTTTATTGTCTTGAATAGACTTGTACTCCTCATTCATGGCGTCAATTCACTTTTGTGAGTTTGAACCCTGTATGGCTTGATGGAAGTTCCATTAATCAATTATTTTCCTCATGTTCTTGGAGAAATACTATAAAATTATCCAATATAGCATTTTTCCTTTTTCTCGTGGATCTCCTTAAAAGTATTGATTCTTGAGGTTATTAAGTTTGTACATCTGGAATAATTACCCCATTTTGGATGGAAGGTTCTTCAACATTGTCTTGTTGAGGTTTTGGATATACTTCTTGGTCAATGACAGGTATAGGAACTTGTACATTGTCAAAAGTAATAGTAGAAATCGAAACCGATCATTCCTCAACTTTTTCCTCAAAGACAATGTCTCTAACCTTATTTCTACCCCCAAACTCAACATCCTCAAAAAATGTTGCAGTTCCCGTTTCAAAAATTGACTTAGTTGTGGGATCATAAAATTTATAGCCCCTTGATCGCTCAGAATAATCAATAAAGTAGTTGCTTACTGTTTTGGAGTCCAATTTTTTTTCATGTGACCTATAAGGCCTAGCCTCAGCTAGACATCCCCAAATATGAAAATGCTTTAGACTAGGCTTTTTGCCTATCTAAAGCTCATAAGGTGTTTTGGTAGCAGCTTTAGTTGGTACTCTGTTCAGAATATAAGCTACAGTCTTTAATGTTTCTCCCGAGAGTGATTTTTGTAAGGTAGAATGGCTAATCATACTCTTTACCATATCCTTAAGAGTTCTGTTTCATCTTTTAGCTACACCATTCATGCTAGGTGACCCTGACATGGTGTATTATGGAATGATTCCACATTTCTCTAGGTATTTAGCATATGGTCCTAGACATTATTCACATGAACCGTCATTTCTGCCGTAGTACTCACCACCACAGTCAGACCTAATGCTTTTTATCCTCTTGTTGAGTTGATTCTCAACCTCAATTTTAAACACCTAGAACATGTCCAGTGACTTAGACTTTTCTTGAATAAGATACAGGTACCCATAACGTGAGTAATCATCTATGAATGATATAAAATATTGTTGACCATTCCAAGAAACCGTGGGGAATGGTCCACAAATATCTGTTTGTATCAATTCTAAGACATCCGTGGTTCTGTTAGCACCTAATCCTTTTGTTTTGGTCTGTTTCCCCTTGATACATTCAATATATACACCAAAATCTGTGAAGTCAAGGGAATCCAAAATACCATCTGACACAAGTCGTTCAGCTCTAGCTTTAGAGATGTAACCTAAGCGCTTGTGTCATAATTTTGCTGAATTTTCATTATTTAATTTGCGTTTAGTACCACGTGATTCCACATGCAAGTTTTCATTATATGATGCAATAATATCAAGCAAATATAGGTTATCATATGCAGATAATAAATCAGTACTAATAATATTGGAATTTAAAGAAAGACTAAAGTAATTGTTTCCAAATGAACAACAATAACCAAATTTTTCTAACCAAGAAACAGAAACCAAATTCCGTCTAAAAGACGATACAACTTTAGTATCTTTCAACTCCAAATAATATTTGGTTCCCAATAGTAACCTAAAAATGCCTATTACATCAACTTCAACCGACTTGTCATCACCAACATAGACGTATCTTTCACCATCATTTGGTTCGGTAGCTCAGGCATCCCTGCATAGAAACACTTATGTGAGTAGTAGCACTAAAATCTAACCACCAAGTATTTCTAGGTACTGAAGCTAAATTAACATCAGAACATATCAAAATAAGATTTGTACATTTCTTTGCACGCCAGGCGAGATATTTGGTACAATTCTTCTTCACGTGTTCAGTCTTGTTGCAAAAGAAACATGCCTCTTTGTTATCCTCTTGCTGTTTCTTTTGTGTTGGATCCTTAGGAGCTGCTTGATATTCTTTCTTTCTTTTCCTATCCTTATCTTTAGAAGTGCTTGCCAAGTTAACATTATCAGTTCTATCTCGCTTCGACCTTTCTTCCTCTTGCACACAATATGAAATGAGCTCATTTAAAGACCATTTCTCCTTTCGGCACTTATAACTGACCTTAAATTGACTGAACCGTACAGGAAGCAATATTAATACCAGATGTACGAGCAAGTCATCAGACAACTTGAGCTTTAGTGCCTTAAGTTTAGAAGTAATGTGAGACATCTCCATGATGTACTCTCTTATGTTTCATTTGCCTTTATATTTCATTGAAATCAAGCTTTGCAAAAGCGTGCTTGTTTCAACCTTATCATTTTTCGCAAAACGTTTCTCAATTTCGGCAAGGAAATCCTTGGCATTAGGCACTTCTTTAGATACTGCGTCTCTAAAGACTTCCGGAATGTTGCTCTTAATGATCATTAGACTCATGCAATTTGAGCGTTCCCACTTCTCAAAGTTCCTCTTTTCATCAGTTGAACTTTCTTTCATAAGAGGAGTATGTTTCTCAATCTAGAGCGCAAGATCTAGATCCATGAAGTTAAGAAAAATTAATACGTTCTCTTTCCAATCCTTGAAGTTTGTCCCATTGAGTTTGGGAATATAGTTGATATTAGCAGACATGGTAGTAGCAGATAAACTAGATGTAGAGAGAAAATGAAAGAATTATGCTCATATTAATATTAAGATTCAATAATCAATAAATTCAAATTATGGTAACTCACATCTCAAGATACCTAGTACATCATTAATATCAACTCTTTGGACAGTAATATCGATTGTAAGTGGTACTCTTGGTGTAGTGATCAAACATTGACAATAACTCCTGTCAAATAATAAACTCATCTTTGGATTGATTTATTATTTACATGGAAACTTTATAATTCTCATATGTTTACCACCGCAAGTGCGTATCAAATTTGGTCAAATATTAACCTTCATTTGGGCCGGCTAATATCTGCATGAACAAGCATACATACAAAATCCTTTTAATATTTTAAGTTAATTAATTTCCATAAAAGAGGTTGCTTTGGCAACATATTGCTTCAATCAATTTACTTTTGAATATTATATTCTCAATTGAGTCATTTATACCATAATTTGATAAATAAAATACTTAATTTTATTTATTCTAAAACTTTAAGGGCCTAAAGATTAATAATTCAATACTTTAAGGGTCAAAAAAAATTAATTGAAAACTTTTAGGGGTTAATTTTTAATAATTGAAAAGTTTTATGAGTCAAAATTCAAGTATGCAGAACTTTATGGGCTAAACTAAACAAATTATGAATATTCAGGGGCTTAATTATTAAATTCAGAACTTAAATGACCCAAATGAAATTTCAGAACTTTAGGGACTAAATTATTAAAACACATAACCTTAAGGCCCAATTAGGATTAACTTTAAACTTTAGAGACTAATTTATAAAATTTAGCCCTAATTTGAAATTGTAAGTAGTGGCCTAAGAACTTCTAATTTGCAGCTCATACCCCCGCCTCTTCAAATCCCAAAAACTGTAAACCTTAAATATTTTGCACCTTCCTCTACTTGCCTTGGCGGCGCCGCCAAGCCCACAAGTGGCCGGGGAGGGGAGGGGGTCGCCTCCCCTCGGCCCAGCAGCGGTTGGTGGCGGCGGTGGCGGCTACCATTGAATTTTTTTCTCTAAAATCCTTTTATTTTAATAGATATGTAAATGCTATATTTTTAAAATCCAAATTTTATGAAGAAAGTCTTATAATTATCTCACAAATCCATATTATAACATGCTATAATTGCATAAAATAATATGAAGATCAATTACCCAAAAATTCAAAATTTCAAATCTTCAATTTCTCAAGAATTTCAACTATGGAGAGACTTTTATACCACTTGATAGAAAATAGAAAAGGATTATCAATTCAATTCATATGTTTTAAACAAATCATTTTCTCAGATAAACTTTAAACATTCATACTCAATGTTGAAATTTAAGAAAACGATAAAATACAAACATATCTATATTCATGGTAATTTGATTCCTTGCGTGAATGGATCACGATCTTTTAATTGATTGGTGGTCTTCACTTCAATTTTGATATTTATTGATGGGGATGTAGAGAATCTCAAGAACACACCAACAATTGGGGACCATGACCCCATATAAATAATAAGATAATAAATGGTCACTATCTTTCATTTATTTCAAATCGGCCCCTCATCAATTTAAAACAAACTTTTGATCTTTACACTTTAATTCCATGAAACATAATACCATTACTCAAAATTCGTCTTTATTGGATCATTTTAATTGATTAATATTTTTTAAATAATAGCACCACACATTTTAATATATTATGTATAGCTCCAAATATGTTAGAATTTTTCCAACGTGTACAACTTTCAAAACACCACTTGGCATGTCTCCTTAACGACTTATTTTTAGAAAGCCTTGTCAATTACCCGTTGAATTGGAACATAAAGCATTTTGGGCTATTAAAATGATTAATTTCAGTTTAGATAAGGCAGGTTCACTAAGGAAACTTCAAGTGAATGAGTTGGAAGAAATAAAGAATGAAGCTTATGAAAACTCTCGAATTCACAAGGATAGAATGAAGGTATTTCATGATAAAAACATTGTTAGAATAACTTTTGAGCCTTCCCAAAAAGTTATTTTGTACAACGAAAAGGTTACATTTATTTCCTGGAAATTTACGCTCCAAGTGGACTGGTCCTTTCATTGTCAAAACTGTTTACCCACACGGAGATGTAGAAATTGAAAATCCAAGTAAAGGAAATATTTTTAAAGTTAATGGACATTGTTTGAAACCATTTTTTGAGGATTTCTCTAGATTAGAAGAGTCCATTGCTTTGCATGATCCTAATTATTGATATCCTTTTCTCATTATTTTATTTATAAGTTTATTCAAACTCTCAGGCAAAGTTCAAAACCCGCCTCTTTGTTCAACATCTTGCTCCGTAACGTCCTTTATACATTTTGCATGTTTAATCTCGACAATGTTTCATTTAGGTTGGAAGGTAAGGAATTAAAAAGTTTAAAAATAAAAAATAAAAAATCCAAGTGACATTTTGAGTGTGTAATATTCTTTGGAGAGTAACCATTTTGTCCATCAATCTAATTTAACCATTGGGTTATATCGTTTAAATGATCTCTATTTCTCATCGAAGACAACCAATGTGTGAATGGATAGCCTTGTCAACCTGTGATGATATTATTTGAAATTGTTTTTATATTGTGGATTGTGATTAGGGGATGCCGCTTTGATTAAGCTTGTTCATGTTAGATTGATTTATATTGAACACAATAATCATGAAAATCACATATTATTTATGTTGGATCAATAAATAGAATATGTTGAATTAACTGAACCAACCAAAAGAAAAAAAAAAAAATTAAACATATTCTAAGATAAGTTTGGGTACTTGAGTGGTTGTAAGAAGATATTGAGATAAATGTGAATTTCGTGTGTGATATTTTTTTGTGGATTGTATAAGATCAATGAAATGAAAATTGGGCGAAAATCTTAAGTTAAAGATCGATTTTCGAGAATGAGTATTTAATAAAAGGCATTGCACTAATTATTGCATAAGAGGATAAAGGCTGATATGTTGTGAAACTACCCTAAAAGATCCTAATGAGAACAATCATTAAAAAAAATGATCAAGCTAGTGCATGAAACATAATACGCACAACAAACTTGAAAAATTAGGAGCATAAAATAGAAGACACTCTACATGTCTTGAATCAATAAAAAAAAAAAGGAGAATCCTCATTTGTTAATTTATTGAGCTGCAATTATTGAAATCTAACTATACTAGAGAAAGTGGGTATTAGCATATGAATTCAACCTTAACACATTGGAAAAATAATTAGAAAAATTAGTTTGGGGGTATGCAACCCAAGAGAAGAGATAAATAATTGACCATTGAGGGTCGAGACGAGTCCAATTTGAAAAGTATGTGATTGAATTGATTATGTGCACACACACTTTGGTCGAGCATTGGACAAGTTATACTATGTTTTGGGAGCAAACCTTGGAAGATTTTTGTTCATTACTTGAGCAGTTTCAAATCTTGAGGCAAATGCTACACGCTATTTCATTTGAACTATTTTGAATTTTTATTGCTTGAGATTAGCAATATCTTGGTTGGGGAGTGTGATTAGCGTCTAAAAGTGTTCAAATATATATCATTTACCATGCTTTTTACGTTCATTTTGTATACGTTCACTCTTTGTAGTCTCTAATTTCAATTCTCTTGCCATAAATTCAATTTGCTTGAATACATGGTTAAAAGTGCAATTAATCGAAATATGTATTTATATACATGTTGGCATGAATATTATAATTTTATTTGGTGTATTTCCAATGTAGAGCAAGTAGAGAAAATATGTTGAATAGTCAAAATGATGAATTGTCTCGAATAATATACAGCTGCCTTGGTAAAATAATCACAACTTAAGCTTTAGATATCGAACCAAGGTGATTCAAGTTGGATTGGAAAGATAAGATATGCATCTACAATTTTCATGTTTCCAAGAATTCAAATCCTCAACATAGGGTAGCCAAAATTACCGTTCAAAATATAGGTTGTTACTTTCCCTATACAACTTTTCTACCTGTCAGCAGCACTCATTGTTTTGGCCATATCTGGAGTTGTAGACATCCAATGGACCTGATATTTGTACCAATGGAAAGATAATTCAAGTGGAAACAATTCATATTTTGATCAAAAGTCTAAATTTGCTGCACAACATATCTGAAAATTGGTGTCAAGTTGCATATTTCTGCTGTCTTCAAGCTGGACAGAACACAAGTTGCAATTGTCCACTTGCATGTTGGATGTTTCTTTGCCTATAAATGGGGACCTTGGCCAAAAGTTTGAGGGCATCAATTCCTCGTCACCATATTCTAGTTTCCTTCATTTTCTCTTTGTTACATCTCATTATGTATTTCTAAACCTTTAGGTAGAGCTAGGGGTGAAACTTAGATGAATTTGTAGTATTGTCTTTGATCTTTCATTTTGTTCTTCAATGTTGATTTTCTTACTTGGTTGAAGTATATGTTCTACAAATAATTTTGGTCTGTTAAAGACTTTGATTTATTGTTGACAATTTTGGCACAATGAATGCTTAGATAATCTCTACATACCAACAATTTATTTTGACATTCTTCCAAACAATTATCAAGAATTAAATAAAAGATCAAGAAAAATTTCTATTCATTTGTCCGAAGTGAATCTCTAGCGCTCAAGTGTTTTTCTTCATCGTACTTTTACCAACTATTTACTACACATAGACTAGTTTATTACCTTCCAATTCCCTGTAGCTCGACCTCGACTTCCGAGTTGATTAGTGTCTAAAAGTGCTTCAAAGATATATCATTTACAAGGCATTTTACATTCATGTTGTATACGTTCACTATTTTTAGTCTCTAATTTCAATTCTCTTGCCGTAATTCAATTTTCATAATACACAGTTAAAAGTGCAATTAATCGAAATATGTGTTTATATACATATTGGCATGAGTATTATGCTTTTAAAAGAGTATTTATTTGGAGCACTTCAAATTTATTTCCAATGGAGAGCAAGTGCAGAAAATTTATTGAATAGTTAATATGAGCTGTCTCGAATAATATACAGTTGTCTTAGTAAAATGATCATAACTTTAGCTGTAGACATTGAATCAAGGTGATTCAAGTTGGCTTGGAAATATAAGATATGTATCTATAACTTTCATGTTTCAAGAAGTCAAATTCTCATAATAGGTCAGCCCAAATTACCGTTCAAAGTCCAGGTTGTTACTTGCCGAATACAACTGTTCTACCTGTCAGCAGCACTCATTGTTTTGGCCACATCTGGAGTTGTAGAGATCCAATGGACCTGATATTTGTACCCATGGAAATATAACTCAAGTGGAAACAATTCATCTTTTGATCAAAAGTCCAAATTTGCATCACAACATATATGAAAATTGGTATAAAGTTTCACATTCCAGCTGTCTTCAAGTTGGACAGAACATGAGTTGCAATTGTCCACTTGCATAATGAAATGTAACAAAGAGAAAATGAAGGAAACTAGAATATGATGAATAGTAATTGATTACCTCAAACTTTTGGCCAAGTTCTCCTTTTATAGGCAAAGAAACATCCAACATGCAAGTGGACAATTGCAACTCATGTTCTGTCCAGCTTGAAGACAGCTGGAATGTGCAACTTGATGCCAATTTTCATATATGTTGTGCAGCAAATTTGGACTTTTGATCAAAAGATGAATTGTTTCCACTTGAGTTATCTTTTCATCGGTACAAATATCAGGTCCATTGGACTCTACAAATTCAGATATGACCAAAAAAATGAGTGCTGCTCACAGGTAGAAAAGTTGAATACAGCAAGTAAAAACCTGGAGTTTGAACGCACGCTAATTTTGGCTGCCCTATGATGAGAATTTGACTTCTTGGAAACATGAAAGTTGTGGATACATATCTTATCTTTTCAACCCAACTTGAATCACCTTGGTTCGATATCTAAAGCTCAAGTTATGATTATTTTACCAAGACAGTTGTATATTTATTCGAGACAGCTGATTGTTCAACATATTTTCTCCCGTTGCTCTACATTGGAAATACATCAAATAAACACTCTTTTAAAAGTATAATACTCATGCCAAAATGTATATAAATACATATTTTGATTAACTGCATTTTAACCATGCATTTATGCAAATTGAATTTATGGCAAGAAAATTGAAATTAGATACTACAAAGAGTGAACTTATGCAAAATGAATGTAAAATACCTTTTAAATGATATATCTTTGAAGCACTTTTAGACACTAATCACAGACAAAAGTTCAATAAGTTAAAATGTCATTCCTAACGTCCTTGTTTTTGTACCTGAGAAATCACATGCAAAGCAATAATTTTTTCTCAGGTGAATTTGGACCATTTTATTTTCGAATGTACTGTTAGATGATATTTATTTCACACAATATTTGTCAGTTTTGGGGGAAAAAAAGAAGTTGAAATCATGTTACTTATTATTCTATATCACTATATAGAATAAAAAGCGATGAACACTTTACAATTGGAAATTCATGTAAAATTTACTGTTCCCTAAAGAGTAATTATAATAAAAGGTGTTTATTTATTTTTGAGATTTTGGACTGCACTGGCAAAATTTTCTTTTAAAAAAAAAAAAAAAAAACATTTATTTGGGTGGTCCATATTGTGGACCGAACTTATCAATTGCGGCCTCTTTCAACATTAATAAAGAAAGATATAAAGTCTAAAATTAGCATCCCCTAATTGAACTCGGCTTTTTTTGAAACCTTTCTCGTTTCTTTAATATTTAGCTACGAACCCACAAAATAGATTTCACAACTAATTTTAGGCGATTTTTTTTTTTAAATTACTCTTTTCAATGGTCAAACTATAAAAGTGCATTTTTAGTATTTTCATTTTTTTTTTTTGTCAAAAAATTCATTTTTTGTACAGATTTAACGACCAGTTGACCCCATTTAAACTTATTAAAAAAAGAATGAAGGTTTTTAAGGTGGGCCATATTCTTTTTTGTCACTAATATTTCCTCCTAAATCAAATAGAATTTAATTTTAAAAGTATTGCCAATCATTATTTGATTTTAGCGTACAAAATGAAACAATGTCCAGATTAATTCTACTAAGATATTATATTAATGAATAAGACATAAGAAAAATGACCAAAGTCAAAAACTATGTGAAGAATTTTAGTTCCCTCTGTCTTTCTAACCCATAGATTTTAAGAACGTGCATTGAGACAAACACATGTCTATATGCTTTTGCTTAACTTTTCTAGTCAACGAAATTGTCAAATGAGAGTCGGAAAATGTTTTATTGAAAACAACGGTTTCATAATAATTGATCAATTTTATCCAAGTTCAATATTTTTTAAAATCAATGATTTTTTTCGATCGTTGAATGAATCAACAAATTCTTGATTTCCTAAATTTACAGACATTTTTCGTTAAGGCATGCTCATTGTTGTTAATTCACTCAATTAATTTGTTTATCTTTCTTGCTTAATATTATATTGTAAGTGTTATACTCTAAGTCTAATTGATTTAGGGTATAAACTTTATTAATATGATTAATGCATTGTCTATCGTGGCAAGATCTATCATTTAATTAAATTTATTTTCTAATTATTAAGTTAATAGAATCTCAATATTCAAGTCTTGATAACTTGTTAAAAACAAAGAATTATGATTGTGAGAGACAAATTATATATGGTTAAATCTTGAATTATCTATGATCGTAAGTAATAATGAGATATGAATATTGCTCTTACGATTAGATCATCACATGAGGCATTTCTCACTTTTGAAGTGAGTAGCTGATATCACAAATTAAAATATAGTGACATTTAAATGAACACGTTGATGTTTTATTTATTAAAAAAAATTGAAGACACGCTGAGAGGTTAGACATGGTTAACTATCTGAGTGTCAGTTGTTAATCTTTAAAGTTAGATATTAGAATAGGTCATTCGACTTGAGATCATTGTTGTGCCTTATATGGAGTCGGTGATGCTTTGGTGATGTTAGATATTGTCCTACTAAAAGTTGCTAATACGACATCGTTTAGATATGTGAAGAATCATATGAAGATTGTGAATAATCAATAGAAAACTGGTTACTCTTAGATATTAAGATATTATGATCTACATTTGATTCAATTAAGTTGATACTGAAATTATTGGCCAATTGTACTCATAAGTCAAAAAGAGTTTTCTAGTTACAGTGACTTAATAGTGAGATGAAAAATATGATCGATAATTGAGATTAAGATACTTCATTTCTCGTAATTAATCGGATTATATTGCTGAAGTGAGTTTAGTTTCACAGTAAACGAACAAATTTGATTTTGTCATACCACATAACTTTTTATGTTACATATGTTGTCCTAACACATTGCTAAATATCACCTGAGACAACGAATATGAACTAATTAATTTGGGTGAAATGGTGTTTTAATTTTCTTATTTTAATTAGATCAAAATAATAATTCACATTATAGGAAATTAAAGATTTAAGGGTCAAGCTGCAATTTGAAAATAAAGGACTTGTCATGCAATTTTCGAAATTGAAGGACTTGCTCTTAATTTTATACTATATGGGTCATGTTGCAACTTTTAAATAGTTTTGAATTTAAATATTAAATGGTTTTTAAATTTAAATTTAAAATGGGTTTTGATCCAAAATTCAAACTTTACCCAATTAAAATATTATTTAAAATTGTCGGCTTTTATATTATTGTTAAAATTTGATTTTAACTCAAATATTAAAATTTGATCATAAATTGAATTTTATTTTATTTTGAAAATCTATCTTAAATTAAAATGTTAATTCAATTAGAATTAGAGTTAGACTTTAATTTGACTCTTAATTAAAATTTGATTTTAATTATATTAACTCATCCAATTATATTCATGAAATTAGAGTTGGACTCAAATTTGGTATTTAATTTAGTTGATTAATTAATTAATTCAATTATTTAATTGTTTTCGATTTGTTTATCTAAATGAGTTTAGACGATTATTATTGCTAGATTTTTAAAACATGTTTGCATATACTATATAGGAGTCCATTTATTTGATGAATATTTATTTAGTGTATGATTATCGACTCAACCATGTGGATGTGTAATGGTTAAATTTTATTCTTACTGTTTTATGGTCTGTGAGCTCTTAATTTATTTTGGATTTGCTAGTTCATTATTGTTATTATTATGGGCATATGCATCCAATTTCGTTAAGTATGTGTGCTAACTAGTATAGAAAACAGATTGTAGTTGGACTAACTGAAGATGCATGAAGAGGAGAAAACTATGGAGATGGTGTATTGATACTAAGTCAATACAATACTCCATAGGAAGGCTAGATAGAATTAGCAAATGATTATCCACATTATATTGCATGATAAATCCCTTACTAAAATATTAAGTCGGAATTATTATTCGCCTTTCATCACTATAGTGAAAAACGAGAGTTCTAAATCGATCTCAACTTATTAAACACATTCAAAGCTGGTTTATTACGAATATATTTGATATTATGAAATATTTGATATTTTTGAATGACGGGTTCGACTTAACTAAAAAATTTCTTTTGTAGAGTACACACAAGGAGATGAATTCTAGTGGCATGTTAAGTTAACACGTAAGATGTATGAAGACAAAAAGTTGTCAATTTAATGATATGAGAGTTGTATAGAGATACAATTAATAATAGTATCTATCCAAAGTTAGATTTTAATTTAAGTCAAAGCCAAACAATCAATATTAACCACATATTTTCTGGATCCCACAACTTTTTAATATTACATTTCAAAAATATTTATCAAAATTTATTAAAAATCTAATTTTAATCTCCACCCAATAGGGGCTTAATTTAAGTCTATATTAAATTATGAAATGGATTTTAATACATATTAATTCTTTAATTTTCATCATTTACAGTTTTTAAATCATGGGTAACCCCATATGAATTTGACAAACATACTGGATGCAAACAAATTGAACCAGGCCAAAATTTCTCTATTGATACTGCAATCTGAGAATTGTTCTCAAGCTTTATAAAATTGGTTATATCTTTGAGCAGTCCTTTCCAAATGATCCTATTGAAGACTCGACTGAGGAAGAAGTGGATGCTTAAAATAAAACAGTGGTGACGATAATATTGTAGTATATATGATGCTTGCAGCTATGTCACCTGAGTTGCAAAAGTAACATGATTGTATGGATGCTTAAACTATGATTTTTTATCTCAAAGAATTATATGATGAATAATCACGTGTGGAAAGATATAAGATTTTCAAGCAGCTATACTGGCGCAAAATGGCAGAAGGATCATCGGTCACTATTCATGTACTGATGATGATTGCCTTTATTGAGAAGTTGGCTTAATTGGATTTAGTGATGGACCATGAACTAAGTATTGATTTGGTTTTGCAATATCTGGTAGAGAACAATTCACAGTTCATTATGAATTTCAACATGAATAAGCTTGATTGCACTCCTTGGATCATTGACCATGCCTAAGACTATTAAGCCCAATGTCAAAGCTAGTAGTGGGCATATCTTAATCATTTATTCTTCCAAGGGCACTAAGAGGAAGACTAAAGGAAGTTTTAAGAAAACATATAATAAGACTAAGAGTAAAAAAAACAAGGCAGTCAAAGTAAACAAGGATAATACTACGTCTGGTGACTTGTGCCATCATTATGGAATGAAAGATCTTTGAAAAAGAAATAGCAAGGTTTACATCGTCACTTGAAGGGAAATAAGTCTTCTGAAACTTCCACTTCAGGTATATTGGCAATTGAGGTTAATATGCCTACTTCATTAGTTTCTTGGGTATTAAATACTGGATTCGGATATCATATTTGTTTAATATGCAGGGACTAAAGAAAAGTAGACCATTGCAGAAAAGAGAAGTTGACTTGCACGTGGAGAATAGGGTAAAAGTTACTGCATTAGTTGTAGGAACTTACTTCTTCCCATTTCTTTTGGGCTTAGTATTATAATAAGAGAATTTTTATTTTGTTCATACATTTACCAAAATCATTATTTCTATTACATGTTTAGACATGAGTGGTTTTTCAATTAATGTTAAGGACAATCGTTATTCCTATCATTGGGATGAGATCTTTTATGGTTGTGATACATTAAAAAAAGGTATTTACATTCTTGATACTAACTCATTAATTATGAGTATAGAAAATAAAATGCTTAAAAACGATAACCTAAATAATACATATCTTTGACATTGCAGACTAGGTCTTATAAATGAGAAATGCATTTCCAACTTACATAGAGATGGATATTTGGGATCAACTTATTTTGAATCATTTGATAAATGCGAACCATGCCTATTAAGCAAGATAATAAAATTCTCTTTCACTAGAAAAGGAGAAAGAGCTACACAATTAGTGGGCCTAATACATATTGATATATGTGGGCTCATGTCAATCACTGCTAGAGGTGGTTTTCCTTACTTTATTACATTTACTGATGACCATTCTAGATATGGTTATATATACTTGATAAAATTCAAACATGAAACACTTGAAAATTTCATGAAATTTGTTGACATTCGACCTGCGACCTCATTAAATACAGTTTGTTATACGCATTAAGCTCATGCTAAATTAAGGTCGGGTATTTGAGTTCAGTCCATACTGATGACCGTTGTTATTGGAAGAGACATAATGCTTGGACATTTCTTACACATTGTCAAAACATCCAATCACTCAAATTATACTTGGACAAGCTCATGTCAGAACCTCCTAATTCTACCAATCATATGTCATAGAGTCATCCTCTAATTAGTTCGTTAATTACTAGGGACCACGAGCAAGACAAATACATGATAACCTGCTGAAGCCGACCTTAGCAACCAATCAGGGCAAGCCATTTGGCACGAGTTCCCAGCTTGGTACTGTAGTTGATAAGATAGGAATCCAGCGTATATGTTTCCTTATAAAAGGGAGGATGATATCTTTAAGAGATGTGAGAAAAAAAAAAAGCACTGGTAGTTTACTCTTGTAATCGAGAAATCATTATCAATAAAAATCTTCGTTTATATCTCAAGTTGGATTGAATTCCGTCTATACATTTTTCGACGTCAACATAATTCAAGCTAGAAGGAGGGGCCTTCGAATTTGTACGAAGCAACCCCATTTTTCTATAAAACCCACAACGAAGTACTACTATGGAAGACGTTTCAGCATCAAAGAATCAATCACACGCTTGTCTGCGATAGAATAACGTTTCCTAAAATATTGAAATGGGATAAAGTCGAAATGAAGATGGCAACCCTCAAATGACCATCATAAGAGAACTCGTTGAGAAGTTGACACACGCAGACAAAAGATTTGAATGAAACCAAACTTGCGTTCTTCCACTCGAAATCGAGGTAGAGTCCCCACATAGGGAGAAAATCAGATGACCTTCCATTAGAAGATCTCTCAATATTTTAGGAGAGGAATCCTCTAGAAGCCGAACTAAAAAGATCAGAACCTCTATGGCAACGGTAGAGCCTGTTACCAGGAAACCTGGCAGTGTGTCTGGTAGATTGGGCTCTCAGCGCTCAATAACACCTCAGAGCGAACACATTGAACACCGTGTTAAACATTTGATGGATCAGGTAGAACTTGAAATGAGTGCCTTAAAAAGCGCATTATCGACCTAAAAGTCAAAAACAAAGGAAGCACGAAGGAATATCTTACTAAATGTCATTCCCCTTTCACTGAAGACATTCTTTCTGAACATTTGCCCAATAAATTATAAATGTCACAGCTTACTTGGTAGGAAGGGAATGAGATCCCCTAAGTCACTTAAATAAGCATACTTCCTGGATAGAGCTACAAGGAGAAAGTGGCGCCATTATGTGTCGGGCCTTCCCATTAATGTTAAGAGATAAAGTTTAAAGGTGGTTCAGGAGGCTACATCAAATATCTATAAAAAATTAGAGCGATCTCACCACAGCTTTTCTAACCCAGTTCATGGGTTCCAAAGCTAGAACCACATCCAAAGAATGGTTGGTGAGTATTAAGCAAGGGAAAAGCTACCTCAGTAGGTTCAACAAACAGTCCATGGAGGTTGAAAAGATCTTTGATGATGCCGCGCTCTGTGCAGTTCTTTCTGGATTAAGGCCTAGAAAGAGATTCTGGTAGTCTGTACATGAAGATGGAGACCCTAGACATATCACAAGTTTCTTAATCGGGCAGAGAAACACATAAGTTCAGAAAAAGCTACGTCGAATCAGAAGGAAGTTAAGGAAAATCCACAATCCTCACATCAAGCCAAGGAGAAAAAAGTAGACAAAAAGTTCAGTCGTTAAAAAAGAAAGGACATGGGGGACATAAATTGTCCTACGCCTTATCCGGATAAGTTCCATGACTATCACCCGCTAAATACTACCTTGGAGGAAGTCTTCCTAGAAAGTGGAGGAAAAGAGGTATTTCGCAGACCCCCACCTAAGAAAAAGGATTTAGCAGGAAAGAACCAAGGAAAGTATTTTCGATATCACGGATTGGCAGGACACAACATAGATGACTATAGAAACCTAAAAGAAGAGGTACAGTCTAATTCGGTGAGGCCATCTACAGGGGTTCGTAGCCAAACCCGAATAGATGAACCAAGCATACAATCAACAACCTTACCAACCGGGAATGGTTCAACAAGGTCAGCCAACTCCCTAAGCACAGCACATGAACTTCCATTAACTAGAGAGTCTGGTGTATTTGTATGTCAGCAACAGACATGGTTATGACCAACTCGTCACTTTGGTCCTATAAAACTCTATACAAAGCTTATTTCGAGAATCCAAATCATTCTGAGTACAACATAGCATTAGAGTCAGCCTTTGTTTGCCCTACATCGTAATTCTGGAAAATACGTGCATCTCTTGCTTGCCTACATGTTGCCTTTCTAGATCTTTCGATGCACTAATTACCACCTATCAATGTTTTGTTTTCAGCTCGAGGTGGGGGTCCTATCATTCAAGCTTCATTCATCAGCAAGCCGAGCTAAGGTTGTGTGTGTTGCAACACTTAGATAAATTTCCTACCAAGAAAATCATTCAAGCATTGCTCACCAGCAAATCGAGCTAAGATTGTATGTGCTGCAATACTTAGATAAATTTCATACCAATGAAATCATTCAAGCCTTGCTCACTAGTAAGCCAAGCTAAGGTTGCATTTGCTGCAACACTTAGATAAATTTCTTACCAACGAAATCACTCAAGTCTTGCTCATCAACAAGTTGAACTAAGGTTACACGTGCTGTAATACTTACATAATTCAATGTATCGCTAAAGTAACAACATTCTACGTAAAAACTGATATCCATTCATCGATATAAAAAAACATTACAAAATGAGTTCCAATGGAAGTAACAAAGTTCGACAAAAACTCAAAACAACAAAAAGTATAACAAATAAAACTTAAGAAGTTAATGTGTCTAGTGGAGATGGGGGCCTCATCCTCAACATCTTCATCAGTAAGGGAGACCCGAACTCCTGCTGCCTTCGATAACTTGTCAAGCTCTTTCTTTTGCTCCTCATAGGCTTCTACCAAGAGAGAGGTAGCAAAATCAAGCCTTTCTTTGTTGATGTGCTTTATTATTTCCCCTAAGGCCACAACATAGACATCTTGAGCTAGTGCATTGAACTAAAAAGAGGCCCTCCCGTTTTCAACCGCTTTGGAAGCCTTAACATCAGCCTCTTTTACCTTCTTGGTGGCCTTCTCAGCTCTCTTGGTAGCCTCTTTAGCTCGAGCTTTCTCTTCTTCAACCCTTTTCTTTTCACTTGCAGCTTGAGTAGTGGCCTTGTCCCCTCAAATTCGTAAGGTATCACAGTTATCCAAAAGTCTCAGCTCCGAGGCTGACTTCGCCTCCAGCTCCAGGCCCATTTTATTTAGGCGATCAACATAGTTTCTCTCCTTCTCAACAAACCTCACCTTTTCTGCCTCCACCTTCTCAAGGCCTAGTTATTTACCTCGAGCATTTTTTCTAGCTTGGCCTTCACCTGAAAATGGAAAAGTAATTTGAGTTACAGATTATAATATTCAATTAAATCCCAAAATACTCAAGTTCGAGCCAATTACTTTGTCTACCATAGACATCATATATAAGATGGATTGGTGGTTGTGAAGTTGGGCTGAGATTACGGCCACACCCACTTGCATCTCAGCGAGGAATAGATTTTCCCGTTTATTTTAGCTCTTGGTGAGCAACGTAGCAAATTCTCTTAGGGGAGAAAGAAGTGCTACTGTGGATTCCCTAGCTAGGGATGGGGCTCGCAAAAAGTCTAAAAAAATCTTAGGTCAGTAACCCACTAGATTATCAACATTGGGCCTCTACATATTTGGGCACTTGTCCTGCGACCTCATTGAGCTAGCCACAGTAGTGATTGGGATGGAGACAGGTAGTGACGATGACCCTTGATGAGGTAACAAAGGTGTAGAATTTTTTGGAGGAGGAGAAGCAGATGGAGTAGACTTCTTTGGTGGCTCCTCATAGTGACGTGGTTTTAGGGGCTACTCAGGCTCAACCTCAGGTCGGTCCACTACCTTGGTGGGAGTATCCCTCTTTTTTCCTTTGGCGACTGCCATTGCCTTCGCCGCCTTATATCCCAACATTTGTGGATCTTGACCTAAAACAAAAATGGGTATACATTAGCTCAACACTCAAAGTAAATATCAATTGAAATACTTGGAAAATACTTACTAGAAGAAGTGGGGATAGAATTAGAGGCATAAGCTGGGACTAAGGTCAGTTGGAGAGGCTGAAGTAGTTCCACTTGGAAGAAGTTTATGTCAGAGATCACAAAATTTGTAGGACCCTTCTTCTTCGGAAGAGCTCTTATAACATCGCCGTCACTGAGTGGCCGAGGTCAAGGTGACCTTTTTATAATCTGCAAGTAAAATGAAATCAGTTAGGAGGATGCTCATGAAATAAATACTGAAAGGAACAAAGATAATGGTCACTTACATAATGGTTGATAGAGACTATGGACTACTTCATCTCTATTCTCTTCGGCATGATAGAATTGCCACTCTCCAAGTACAAAAAAGAACTCATCTTTCCATTTCTTTATCGAGGATGGAGTACTTAACACTAATGGACCTCCTATCCTAGGTCTGACACTAGTGTACCACCAACTAATATTTTTCCCGTCTTCCTTAAATGTAAAAAGAGAATTGAATTGCGCTACCTAATTTGTTCCACAAAATTAAGGTCGTGACTAAAGTCCTCTACCCGTTGGGGCATAATTGAGTCAGAGCTATTCCCCAAAAAGAAAGAAGCTTATGAATTATCCTACAAAATAGAAGTCTCAAACCAGCATTTAGGATGGCAGAATTCGAAGCCACACATCCTGCTAGTGGAGTACTGGCTCAGTCAGATGATATAGGTATTACTAATTCTACCGAGCTTGAAATGTTATATTTCATCCTTAAACTCACCAACATGTCTCCTATCACTATTTCGACCTATATGAATCTGTCACTTATTCTTGAGAGCTCCCATCATCGCCTTCATAAGACCCTACATCTTACCTTATAAAAGTATTGACACCTTTACTATATTGTTCTATATTCCTAAGATGACCTAAGTCTTCTAGGTAAATCGATGAGACGGGGACTCGAGTTAATATCTCCTGACAGTCCGAACTCGTAGAAGACATGAACGTGGAAGGTACTGACTCTTCCTGTTGGTTACCTTAGGAATGTGTTCTAGATTCGTCCGAACTTATGCAAATGACCGAGGCCAAAGCAATAAAAAGAAATGTATTTTCTATTCGACGAAATACCTAATAATGGACAACCTCACTTAGAAAAATAATGAAAAAGTTGATGAAAATTTTGAAGAATTTTTTTTAGAGAATTTGAGATCAAAAATGTGTAAAAGTGAAAGGAAAAAACATATTTAAAGGAGGAAAAGATAAAGGGGTGCAAACTGGGCCGTTGGATGAAGAAATGAAGGGAAAAATAAGGGCCAGATTTGGTCACAATGGAGCGACATCATTTTGGCGTGAAGCTTTCAAATGAAGCTATTAAAGGTGCGTGATAGCTCATAAGCAAATCAAAACATGACACTTGTTCAAAGACATTTATTGCTGTAATAATTTCAAAAATTTCAAAACAAGCCACCCGTGTGCAAGGTTAGTCCGTCACAAGGCGAGCACCGACCTGGGGATAACCGTTGACATCCGACCTGCGACCTCATTAAATACAGTTTGTTATATGCATTAAGCTCACGCTAAATTAAAGTCGGGTATTTGAGTTCAATCCATACTAATGACCGCCGTTATTGGGGGAGACATAATGATTAGAGATTTCTTACACATTGTCAAAACATCAATCACTCAAATTACACTTGGACATGTTTATTTTAGCACCTCCTAATTCACCAATCACATGTAATCGAGTCATCCCCTAATTAGTTCATTAATTACCGTGGGCCATAAGCAAGACATATACACGATGACCAGCTGAAGCCGACCTTAGCAACCAATCAGGGCAAGCCATTGGCACGAGTTTCCAGCTTAGTACTGTAGATGATAAGATATGAATACAGTGTATGCATGCTGATGTCTTTTTATAAAATGGAATGCAGTATCCTTAGGAGGGGAGAGAAAAAACTAGTTTACTCTTGTAATCAAGAAGTCATTATCAATCAAAATCTTCGTTTATATCTTAAGTTGGCTTGAATTCTTTCTATACATTTTTCGACATCAACATAATTCAAGCTAGAAGTAGAGAAATAATAGATATCGAGGTGGAGAATATCTGAAATGAGGATTTTTAGATTATCTTAAAGATAATGAGATTCTTTTGCAATGGACTCTGCCACATACGCTGCAATATAATGTGGTATCTGAACGGAAAAATTGTACACTATTAGATGTGGTGTGATCCATAACGAGCCATACAAACCTCCCAAAATTATTTTGGGGTCATGTACTGATTACTGCATGATGTACACTAAATCGTGTCCCATCTAAGTCGTATGATAAAACTTCATACAAGTTATAGAAAGCCAAAAGGCCCATTTTGTGTCATATTAAAGTTTGGGATTGTGACGCTTATATGAAGCATACCAAATTGGATAAGCTTGAGGCTAAATTTGATAAATGTATATTTGTGGGATATCCAAAAGAGATAATTGGATATCAATTATATAATCCCATTGAGAATAAAGTGTTCATCTCAAGATATGTCATATTTTTAGAGAAAGAGATCAGTTTAGGAGAGTATAATAGGAGCAAATAGAACTTTAAGAAGTTTGTAAATTTATAGATATTGTTGACCAATTAGAAGAACCTGAGTCCGATCACACATCTAGCAAGGGATAAACTCTTGATCAAAACATAGAGACTCTTGAGGACACCAGAGCTCAGTGTAAATTAAGCAGGACCATTCATCCTCCTAGAATGTATAAATTCATGATTACTAATATATATTACTAATTGAGAATGATGAACCTACTAATTATGTAGAAGCAAAGTCAGGTGTTGACTCAAAGAGATGACAAGAAACCATATAATCCAAAATAAACTTAATGTATGTTAACAAGGTTTGGACTTTGGTTGACCTTCCTAATGGGATAAGATACGTAGGTTGTAAATGAGTTTACAAGAAAAGAGTCAACATGGATGTAAACATCCATACATACAAAGTAAAGCTAATATCAGAAGGTTACAAACAAAGATATTGACTTTGATGAAACATTTTCGCCTATAGCCATGTTGAAGTCCATTTGGATTTTGTTTCCAATAGTTGCATATCATGATTATGAGATACGTCAAATGGATGTCAAAATTGTTTTCCTTAAAGAGAACTTGCAAGAGAAAGTGTACATGACACAACTTGAAATTTTTTAATCCAAAGAAGCCAATAAGGTATGCAGCCTTGATCAATCCATTTATTGATGAAGACGAACCATGTGTTTACAAGAAGACAAGTGGGAGCTCTATCGTATTCTTAATATTATATGTAGATGACATATTATTAATGGAAACAACATCCCAATGCTTCAAGCGTTTAAATTATCGTTGTCAAAGAATTTCTCCATGAAGGAGCCAATGTCTCATCAATGATCCAAACATGTACTAAGGTGGTACCATCACATCAGGGAGATTATACAAAGAAATTAAATGAAGATAGAGCGAGTTCCCATAGATGATAATATTGCAGATCCATTAATAAAGTCGTTGTCACATCATAAATATAATCGTCATGTAGACTATTATGGTATTAGATACATAAGTGATTGAATCTAGTGCAAGTGTTTGTAACTATTATGCCATAAGCCCTATCGATTTAGGTTGTAAACACTTTTAATATGATGAATGCATTTTATATTTTGACGAGGTCTATTATTTAATTGGATTTTCTTTCTAATTATTAAATTAATAGAATCCAAAGATTCAAGTCTTAGTAAGTTTTTAAACACAAAGAGCTGTGATTGTAAGAGGCAAATGACATAGGCTAAATTTTGAATTATCCATTGTCGTAAGTAATAAGGAGATACGGATATCATTATTACGGTTAGATAATCACGTATGGTATTTCTCACTTTTGAAGTGAGTAGCTGATCTCACAACTAAAAATGTAGTGACATTTAAATGATCGCGTATTTGTTTTGCTAAAGAGTAAAACATTGGAGACACGTTTGAGAGATTTCACGTGGATAACTATCTGAGTATTAGTGGTTAATCTTGAACGTTTGGTAGCAGAATTGGTCTTTCAACTTGAGGTCATCACAGTGTGCCTTATATGGGGATTGTCATGCTTTGATGATGTTGAATGTTGCTCTGTCAAGATTCACTAATACGACATCGTATCACATGAAGGTTGTGAATGATCAATAGAAGACTCATCACTCTTAGGTAGTAAGAGATTATGATATATATTTCATTCAATTAAGTTGATAACGAAATCCTTAGCCAATGTATAATTATAAGTCAAAAAGAATTTTCGATTTATATTGACTTAATAGTTGGATGAAAAAAAAAATGATCGATAATCGAGATTGACACACTTATCTCATAATTAATTGGATCATATTGCTGAAGGAACTATAATGTCATGGTAAACGAACGCATATTGTTTTGTCATACCATGTAATATTTTCTATCACATGTGTTACCGTGACACATTCTAGATGTCAATTTGAGATGCCGAATGTAAATTAATTAATGTAGGTGAATTAATGATAAATTAAAAAAGGATATTTTAATTTATCTTATTTTGATTAGATAAAAATAATAATTTAGATCGTTAGGTATCGTAATTGAGAACCTAATGAGTCACACAAAAAATTAATATTAATTAATCATGTTTAATTAATTAAATTAATTAAATATATCATCATATTAAGTTGAAGTGTCGAGGCCAAGCTCACTTGGACTTCTATTAATAAGTTACTAGGGTTTAAAAATCATACAACACAATTATTAGCTTGCTAATACAAGAAAATGAAAACCTTAATCCTCTCATTCTTGTTCTCTATGTAGATTTTCGTTGGAGGTCGGATAATTGAATAGATGTGGATCGCAAATTTGAATTGTTCTTCAAAGAATTCATCAAATGTATAATTCTTTATTACAGTTTCTCTTTAAGCAAAAACAAAAAACAAAAAAAAAACAAAGAGAGAGAGATCATTGGTGGGAATTGAATTATTTGTTTAAACTCCGCTGTATTGATTAAGTAAATTCCCAACATATTTAACGAAAGATAGGGATACACTAACATCTACACAACCTATAGAGTTATTAAAGGTTTAATAGTTTTAAATCTTCAAATATGTTGGACGACAAGTTCAATATAGTGGGAGAAAAATATTTATTCTAATCAACCTCGAATTTATTGAAAACATAACTTAGTCCCTTGTTTGGTTCAGCTACAAAAGTTAATTAAAATTTAAGCCAAAGTTAACAACTAATTTTAACCACACCTTTTATTGGATCCACAACTTTTCAACTTCACATTACATCAACTTTTAAAAAATCTACTAAAAATCTTATTTTTATCTAAACCAAACAAGGACTTAATTTATTGTTGTGAATGTTGTTTTGTTTGTGTTGTTATTGTGTTACTGTTTTTTTCTAATATTCGCCAACTTCAGCCCTTTGAAGAAGACGAAAAGGTGAGCTTTGCTAGTTAATTATCAAGTGATTGTACTGGTAAGACTGTGAAATAATCGACAAATTATATCAAGTAAGAGTCTTTGTTAAATCTTATCTAATCATCTGTTTGTTTTTTTATTAAAATCTGATTTTAATTTAAGTTAAAGTCAAACAATCAATATTAACCACATCTTTCATAGGTCTCACAATTTTTCAACCACATATTTCAAAAAATTGTATCACAATTTACTAAAACTCTAATTTCAATCCCCATCAAACACCCTCTAAATTTAACATATTGAAAATGTGTTATGTAATGTAAAAGGTTTGTTCGGACTCGACTTGAATAATTTGAACGGAAGTACAAAATTCATCCCACTCGAGCTCTTCTGAAGACTTTTTATCCGCATATTCCTATACAATGTATTTACCTCGGATTCTTTACAATGAATAAAGCATATTTTAACAAAATCTTAGTTTAATGCATCTAATACAAAATTATTGGTGAATAGATTCCTCGTGGTAAACGTGCATGCCTTTTGACTCCTTTTTTCCAAATCCAGTTTTGTATAACTTTCCCTTAGTGCTTCTTTGCCTGCATTAATTGCCTACCCCTGAAAAATCTTGTCAAATTATACAATGTTGCTAGTGCAAATAATTGTTCTTACGAAACGTGAATAATAATAAAAGGGTTCTTGTCCGTAAAACAGGAATGAATGTTTCTTGAATTTCGCTCCAATGGACGTAAGAACTATTGGAATCCACCACATAATGGAAAACTGAGATTAGGGGCGGAGCCAGGATTGGCGTTCAGTGTGGGTACAATTTTGTCCACGCCGAACGTCGAGTTTTTAGTCATGGATGTGAACACCCCAATTAGAATGTAAGGGTGAAAAGCCAATAGGATTTGAAGACGATAGGAAATTTGAAAGGGAAAATATGGAATCCCCGGTTAAGGTGGATGTAGTTGCAATGGATGAAGAGGAAAGGGAACAAGTAGTAGAAGACCAAAACGAATCCCTCGTTAAGGGGAACGTAGTTTCAATGGAAGAAAAGGAACAAGAGCATGACATGAAGGAAGAAATTGAAGTGAGAATTGAATTGGTGGAAGATGAAAGTAAGGAAAATGGTAACGATTATGCTAAGGTTAGAGAAGCTATTAAGGATGATCAAGAGAAACTACTTAGCAGAAATGACATTTTAGAAGAACAAGGATACGATGAAGATAATTCGCTGAAGAGAATGGATGATATTGAAATTGAAGAACAACGAGCCATCTCGATTTTCCAAACCTTTGAGCCATCTCAATCCCCATCTCCAACATCTCCCTCCAAAACCTTCGAGCCATCTTGATATTCCCCATTTGTATAAACCTTAAAGTCAGCCTCATCTCTATATTTCTCCTTATTAAACACCTTAGTAGCCACCTTCACATATCCATACTTACAGAGAGTATCCAAAAGGCAACAAAAAGAAAAGAAAAATGTGAGTCAAACGACAATACTAAAAATGACATTCGATTTTCTTTGAAAAAATCTCTTCATTTCATATATGTATTTAAACATTATTGTTATTAAGATTTAAGAATGTCTTCAATTCACAGTGCGATTCAAATAGCAATAATTACTGGAAAGTCTGGAATCACACTCACAGAGAGGCAGCATTAGCATTTAGCAATATGGAGTGGAATCAGGCTTCAGCCACAGAGTAAGCAAACTCACAGTTACAGTCACTGAGTACACCGAGACTTGAGCAGGCTTCAGGAATCACCGAATCAGGCTTGATGGCTTCACAGACCTGAGGCTTCTATGTCTAATTTCAAGAGCAATTGAAAAGAAATTAAATACCAATTCAAGATTGCAAGCAGTTCAAAAGTAATTTCATATCTTAAAAATAAAAAATTACAACAGTACACAAATGACAATATTTAGGGGCTTCACCTTCTTCTTCTGCTGTCGAATCACCGGTGGAAATGTGGACTCGAAGGTGAAGGTCTGCTGCCGGGAAATGTGGACTCGACGGGCTCTAAGGGTTTTGAAACCTGAAGAAATGGAAACTGTCTCCAGTAATCCTTGTTAGGTTTATATTTTAATTGCTAAATCTCATCAATGGAAAGACCTTATGGATATAACCATCATGAAATAAAAGCAAGTACCTGGTTAGAAGAGTTTCATTGAGTGGGACAGAGAGGCCCCGGAGCCGGAGGCGCAAATGGAAAAGCGGGTGGGATTTGGGAATGAAATGGAGCAAATTACAGACGAGTGGGATTGTGGGAAATGGGAAGGTTTTTAATTTTTTTAGATTGGGCTGGGCGTTCCTAATTGGGCTGGGAATTAACTTATAACTAAAAAAAATAAAATTTCTAGCCCAAAGTTCAGTGTGGGCCCGTGCCCACACTGGACTATACATGGCTCCACCCCTAACTGAGATATTATTATGCAAAAACGACTATGGCATTTTCAAAGTTTTACCACACCTTTAAAGCGTCAAAGTGAAACCTTAATTCGGTAGATAAATTTCAAATTGAACTAGGAAATTGCAAAAGCAACAAAAAGCACAAAAACAAACATTTAAATGATGGAATTTGCCAGTGAAAGTCATCACCCTAAAAAAACTTTGGAGAACTAAAAAACACTTCCATATTGTACTTGCTCGCGTAAATACAACATCTGAGCTGAAAGTTACGTACGTTTTAGTAGGTCCTTCTTATTTCTCTTCTTTTTGAACTAGTTTATGATTTTGTCTTCTAACTGTTCTGCATCACTTATTCTACATGTAAATCAAACGTCTTTTTTGAATTATATTATCTAAAATTTAGAAAATTAATGTTCTAATGTATGCAAGTCGGATAATTTTCCATCAAAGATAGAATGCGTAAAATTTTAACAATTAAGTAACGACTTGAATATTTTATTGAACCATCTCACCATCTAAGGTGTGGAACGGCCTTCTATCTGAGTTTTTTAGAATGCATTACTTTTATTTATAAGATTATCTAATCGTAATGGTTTGTATAATATTACTTTAAAGTTCTGTTACCACCATTAGCACACATAGAGCAAAATTTAAAAACCTTTTAAAACTTCTAGCCCCTGTTCGATTCCCATTAAACCAAAGAAGAATAAGAGTTTTGAATGATATTTTTAGGAGAATGTGTGGTTAAAAAGTAGGAAAAAAATTTAGGTTTACATGTATAATAATTTAGTGTGTGAATGTGTAGTTGAAAATGATCATGTAGTAAAAATTAAAATAAATTAAAGGGTGTTAAACAAGGGCCTATTTTGCAACAATTTTTTTTTTTAAATATATAGAGAAACAAAGTGTCTTCTTATCTTCATTTGTTTGGAGTCCTAGCATGCTTCAAATTTGTAAATTGGTTGAAACTGTGGTATTATGATGTCTAGATAATGATAGGATTCTAGATTTAGAATCCTACCAAGTTAAGTAACTCTAATGGTTATCAATTTAAAGAACCTCTTCGAAGACACTTGTACCCAAATTCTCGAAAGGTCATTCTTCGATGATAATTACACGAGGATGGTACATATGATTGTGTTCGGGCTTCACAATTCCTCGGGGTTGACAATTTGGTCAAGCAATGAATTTGAGGGTCCTCGAGATTCATTTCATGAGTTACTCCTCAAGGTACACAAATTGTACACATCATAGGCCCTCGTGCATCCATGCCTAAGGCTCGAGGTTCAATGAATTTGGTAATGCACGAGCTTCAGGGATGAGATGCACATAGCTCAAGAAATAAAATTGGATGATATGTTGTGATCAAGATCGGGTCAAATTTCTTGAGAATGTAATGAGACGAGCGTCTAGTTTCAGCTTGAGCATAAGCATTTATGGAACGTAAATGATCTTGGTTAGATAATCAACATGTGGCACGAGATTCAAGGTCACGATTGAATTACCTCTAGTCTTTTCCCCAAGGCCTATAAACAACATTTGCCTTCCTCCATTTTTTACTTTTTACTCCCTCAAAGTTTTCCTTAGAAACATCGAGTTTTTAAGGTAAGGCTCAAGACTTTAAATTGTTTAAAAATTTATTTATGGTATAGACTAATCTAGTAGTGAAAGTGAGCATGACTCTAGAGGGTCGAGTAGCACACTGGATAATTTAGGGAATTCTCTAATCCCAAGATGGCCATATTCTAACCTGATCCACTGATATTCGACCTCAGGCTCAAGATGCTGTTAAACCTTTCTTGAGCTTCTCAGGAAATACAAAAACATCAAGTAACGTCGGTCATCGGAGAGTTTAGGCTTATGCTCCATTGCGACTATAGAGCCCTAGGACCCGAGAATATGATAGTGAGTGCTCATGAAGGCAAGTTTGTCATTTTTAGAGATCTACTCAAGGGAAGGATTCAAAAGGCCTCTACATCCATTCTTTGTAAGGTTTTTTATCGAGCATTTTATGTGCCCGAGACAATGCCAATAGGTAGAGAATGCTCATTTATTTCTTTATAACTTATAGCTATCTGTCTATTATCCCAATCTCGACTTATGTAGAATGGTGTTCAACCTTAAACAGCTCATGCACCTCACATCTTTTGTATATTTATCTACCCAGTTTAGGTTTACGATCCCTAAAATGTGGAGCTTACTAAATGTGTCGAATGAGAAACTCTTTCATGTCATACCCAAGATCCTGATCATCCTTTCTATCTCGAATGGTGCGCATCGAACAAGATAAGATTCAATGAGGGTCAGGCCTATTTTGAGTATTCAGAAAAGGAATAAACAAAGGTTAGAGGATCTCGAGCCTCTGGTGTTTGATCTCGACGATATCCTCGAGGACGACATCCTAGATCTCACGAACGTGACCGGCGTCAACGTAGGTTCCTATTTTTATTTTATGTTATTTCCCTTTGTATCCCGACCTCTAGCTCGCGTGATAATTTATAAATTTTTCCTTTTAATGGAATGGCATTTGATCGATTTGTCATGTGCCAAATTGTTAACAAAAAATCAAAAGCCACCAAGGTCAAAGCCTTAGTCCAAAAGATAGAAAGAAATGGCCTTGGGACCACTGAATCCATGAGGATGGGGCTTGGTGAAATATCGGGTCCAGCCCGACATTGGAGAGGTGACACGTTAGGGGACAACTCATCGGTTGATTGTCCTTAGGTCACTCCCGAAGTTGTTGATTTTGAAGATAATGTTATTTTCCACATTTCATCATTCGTTAAGATTTATGAGCGATGTATGCTTATCCCGAGCATTGTAACAAAATATAAAGGAAACCTCGGGTTTGATGAGGGAATGAAGAAAGACCCTAACGCTGACTGTGAGTTGGAGCAACCTTAAATATTATTATTTTCTAAGGGTGTGTTCAAGCCATGTTATTTTGGAAGAATGTATTATGGAATAGTAGATTGATGGAGAATGTGTGGTTGAAAAAGAAGGAAAAATTATTAATATGATGAAAAATATTATTTTATTGAACAATATGTGGTTGAAAATGAGTAGAAGAATGAAAACGAAAATTTTAATTTGGCTCAAACACAGGGGCTAAGTTTATATTTTTAGGTGAAGCTCATCATTTTTCTTGATTTTTGGGAACGTTGAGTATAGCTCGAGGTCTCTCTTTGAAGATGATGGATAAGGCATAATAAATGGATGAGCTCTATGAGTCCATAGAGCTCCGCAATAAGAGGATAGTGGGGCTTGAGGCTGAGCGTAACCTTTTGAGTAAGTAGCGATGAAGCTCGATCTTTGGCAAAAAAATCTCAAGATAAGCATGGGATTGGGAGATATGAGCTTGAAGAAATGAAGTTCGAGGCTGAGTTCAAAAATAAAGAAGTTGATGCTCAAATTGGGAAAGCCCAAAGAAAAGCTATTGAAGAGTTCAAGGTATGTAAAGAATTCATGGGCTTAAGAGCGAATATGCGATAGGCTCATACTATTACGCCCTGAAGCATACCTGAGCCTTTCTTTGCTACAAGAGTAGGGCTTAACCTGGTGATTTGAAGGTGGTCCATGAGGTAGCACATGATCTCGAGCTCTCTGAATTCAAGAAAATAGCTCATGAGGATGATGTTGAGCCTGAGGGTAATGATTGTGAGATTGAACCGGCAAGCTCAACCATGGTCCCCGAGCCTAGTGATTTAGATTAGGTTTGTCCTCGAGTTCTCCCATCTCCTTTGTAATAAACTTGAACGATTTTGGAATAAAGTAATTTTCTCGAGCTTGTTTTCACTTAATTCGTTTACTTTTTCTGCATTATATTATCTTGAGGATTAAAACATATGAATGTGTCAAAGGATTAATCCCAATGATCTAGTCAATTTAAGGTCAAGAATTGAACCCGATGAGTATGCGAGTTTAATGTAAAAAACTAATCTCGAGGGTTAAAATGATCTTAAGTTAAAGGATTAAACCTGACGAGTGCATGCGTTTAATGTAACAACTAATCTCAAAAATTTAAATGATCTCAAGTTAAAGGAATAAACCCCGACGATAATTATGTGATTAATGTCAATATTTTGTCTCGATGATGTTCAAACTAGACTGGCTAATTTATAACCCAATGTGTTTATAAATCATAATGAAGAAGTGGACCAAGGACATTAGATCCTAAAGTTTGGACTTCATAGTAATTGATAAATCTAAAATCTCAGGTTTAGTGATCGAGATTTATACTAGTCCAATTTTTCTTGGCTTTGTTCAATTTGAGGCTTAGGCACTTGTATGGGAAAAAACTTGATGTGCTTACATGGGACAAGGCTGGACAATATTTAGAATGGAGAAATGAACTTTATTAGGGTAAGATTTCGACGACTACTAATCAAAAGTAACTTGCCCTATCTAGAAAATAAATATGAGCGAGCAGGCCCGACCAACTGAATAATAAAAACAAGTGGGAGCATGCATGAACGAGGAAAAGCATGATGGAAAACTATGGAAACTACTAAGTAAGGTAGGGTTAAATACTTGAAATAAATAGTTAAACTGTTATCATTCCAAGGTCTTGGGAGAAGACTTCGTGATGTGTCCCTCAGGCTATATGTTCTTCCATGGACTTGCTATATGACTTCGAAAGGTCCTTCCCAGATTAACCCAAGTTTGCCAAGGGTATGACCAGCTGTTTCTGCTCTTCTAAGTATCAGGTCCCTGATCCTGAACCTTTTTGGTTTCACCTTGTTATTGAAGTGTTTTGTTGCTATGTTTTGATAAGAGGCTATTGTCAAGGAAGCTTGCTCACGCACTTCTTCACAGTGATCTAGATGTTGACAGCCCCCAATATCAAATGCAAACATGAAGGGGGTTTGTCCTAGAGTTATTTTGTGAGATGTTCTATAAGCTCAAACGATATAAGGTAGCTCGTCGATCTTAGCACCTTCACCTTTCCCAATCCTTGTCTGAAAGTCTTGCAGTATCATCCAATTCGTCACATATAATGGACTTCCACACAAATGCTCTGATTTCGGGCTCTGAGATTGTTACACCCCATTCATTTATAGTCAAAGTCAAGAATCGCAACCATTAAAGTCTTAGTCAAATAAGGACTTTAATGGAATGAATTGTTTTATTGGGGTTATTTTACAAATGGACAATATTTGAAGGTTTAAGATGGATAAAATTTAAAATTGGGGATGTACTTATCTATTATTGAAAGTTAATGGCTTAAATGTTATGTTATATTTATATTGGGGACTTGATTAGCAATTATTCAATAGTTATACATAATATATATACATATACATCCATTTCACATTTATAAAAAAAAAAAAAAAAGGAGAAGGATCGAGAGAGACTGAGAGAATAAAAGAAAGGGAAGAAGAAAAAGAGAAGAAAGAAAAGAAAAAGAAAAACAGAGAGAAAAAATAGAACGAAACATGAGAGAAAAGGAAAAAGGAGCGAAGAAGAATAAATGGGTATTGTATTTTTACGTTTGGGGTCTTCATTCCTCAATTCTTCTTATTTTCAAGAGGTGAGTAAAATTTATGTTAATTGAATTTTTATAGTTTATGGAAAATTTGCTTATATTCAAAGTTTAGCAAGGATTAACAATATTTGATATGTAATTGAGGTATTAAACAAGAAAGATAAAATATATTGGGAAATTAGTGTTGAAGTGCAAGAAATATGAAATGTGTTTATGAATTAGAACTTCAACCTTTAAATTGTTGTGTTTATATTGTATAAAACACTTGAGTTTATGAGGTATTAGGGTGGAAAACAGATTTTTAGGTTTGGTTTTGATATTCTTAACTCATTTTCTTCCATTTTCATAAAAAATTATCACCCTAGTGCTAGTTTTGGAAGTTTGCACAGCAAGTGCTATTTCTGTCAAAGGGTTTCGTGACTATTTTCAATGTACATGATTGGTATCACTCTTCAATACTTTGGGATTATAGTGCTATTTTTGTCAAAACTCTGATTTTCAAATTTTATTTGAACGAAGGTTTACAATAAATATGAAAGTTTAGGTATTGAATTAAATTATGTATGGGGTTTGCATATGTGTAAGGTAGTAATTTTATAGAAGTATAGTGATTTAATAGATTTGATCATGTAGTGATTTGTTGGGAAATAATTAAAGAGAGGAAAAGTTAGAGAAATAGAGACGCAAGAGTAAACATAGAAGTTGAGGAGTTAAGTTGTGGATTTGTATTAATTTAGTTGTCAAGTTTTCATTTATGTGATTATACTGTTATTTCAGGTAGTAACCTAAAAGTTTGAACAGAACGGTCAATTTATTCAGATTCCTATCCATTAATCTGTGAGTGGAGAAACTTAAATATTCTCCCAAGTATTGATGAATTAATTATACTATTATACCTTTTATGCTATTATGCGAAGTATTTGTTCAATTACATGATTAATATGGAAAATGTTCTTTCACTATGATATATGTGGAATTCAAAAATTGTGTGTGGATTATTTGTGAATTGGAATATGAGACATATGTCATATTAAGATCGACCAGAAAAGTACCCATGATTATATACTTATTCTAGTTCACAGAGTGACCTTGGTCGTGTTCTATACTACACTGAGGGGTCTTGACTGTGGATTAAGGGGTCTGACAGTGTACATGTAGTTCATTGAAGGGCCTTGGCTGTGTTTTAGTATTGATTATGAGAGGTCTTTGAGACCCACTTTCATTCACGGAGAGGCCTAAAAGCTATAGCGAAAGTATTTAGCTCGAGGGGCGGATTATAGATTTCAGTCAGAGTGTACATTTTTGGTTGATTACATGTGATAGGATGAGATGATGATATGGATTTGAGTTGATGATTATTTCATGGTTATGATGCAATATTTTTTAGTATGATGAGGATGTTTCACTTTTATTATTATTATTATTATTATTATTATTATTATGATTATACTCCACACTATTCAAATGGTGTAAACTCGATGTTGACAAAAATATATAAATGAGAAAGTATAATCATTTTAGAAAATTTCACTCACTAGGCTATTAGCTCATATATTTTCCCATAATTTCTCTTACAGGTAGTATTGGTTCGTGAAAGATCAAGGAGCCTGATGATTTCAGAGTTATAGTCACGCGATATTATGCATTTTGGTAGAGTACAAGATATTTTTTTTGGGCCCTTCACACTATATGTTTCATAAATATTTGATTCTTGAACGTATTTTGTAGTAACTCATAGTCGGCTTTGGTGGTTGATATGGCATCTAGTCATCATCTACTATCAGCGCACGTCACTTTTTTTTAGTTAAAGGAGGGCGGGATCTTCGAGATTTTATTTATTTGCCCTCACTTGTGGCAAAGGAATACCGTGGTTATACGAAAATAATGAAAGCAAAAAATAAGGAAGTATTACTTCTCTTACAATGAAAATAAATGATGAAGGTTAAAGCAGTAAACGGGGAAGTACTACTTCCTTTACAAAAAGAACAACTGCAAAAATAGGCAAAAATAAGAATTGGAAATAAAATCAAAATTAAACTCTGGCACTATGCAATCCATGTCTGTCAATTTGTACTAGTGCCCTAATATGTCATTGTAGGTCATGTGGTCCATATATCTGGTATCGTCGATGATCTCTGCCGAAGGATATGATATCAGTCATACGTCTGAGTATGCCTTGAATAGTTTATGGTCATCATCCTTTAGTGATGCAGTGAATAGCTACTGTAGAATCAGATTCTACCTCATTCGCTGAAAACCCAAGACCATGAGCTAGTAAAATTCCATCAAGAATAGCCCAAAGCTCTGCCTCTAATATCAAGCATGGTCCATACGAAGTTGAGAAAGCCCTAATACAGTGTCATGCGTGGTCTCTGATGATGCCTTCCCCACTCGCAAAACCATCCTTGACGCATCCATCAGTATTGATTTTGACAGATTCGACTGAAGAAGTACGCCACCAAACTAGAATAGGGGGAGATGGAGAAGGTGGGTCCATAAAAATACCAAATATGGGTACAAGTGTCAAATCCCCTCGCCATGCATCACTCGAAGCAGTCCTCCCATATGAAAAAAGGAGATTATGCGATAAACCCTCCAAATGATATGTTTGGCTACAATGTGAATACATATATGCTTCGCATCATTCCTTGCGATTCATAGGTACCAAAATATCAGTAGATGAATGATAATACGAATGTGTCCGCAATGAACATATTATTCTGAATATCTCCATCCCTAGAATCTCTGTCTAACTCTCTCTCCTGAATTCATAAGTATCTGAAAAATATCTCCAAAATGCTGCCATACCTGATTGGAGATGCTATTGCCAGTGAAAGTATGATTGATAGTATCGGTCTCGGAACAACACTGACAGCGAGAAGCCATATGGCATCCAATCCTCCCCTAAATAACCACATCTATTATAATGAGGTCCTGCCATAGTTTCCAGCAGAAGAATGAGACATTGACGGGCAAAATAGAGCTCCATAGTAATCGGTATGAATCCTGATATTGGCGTCCCAACCGTACGATTTGCCAAGCGGACTTGGTAGCAAAGCTACCATCTGATGTATTTCGCCAAATAATTTGATCTGGGGTATCTGCACATAAAGGTATAGCCCCTATCTGTACCGTTACTAGATAATGGAGAACCAGTAAAAAACGTCCAATATTCTACCCATTATCATCAAAAAAATCCTACACCCTCGCAGATGTGTGTTGCTGGTGTAGGAATAGGGATGCTAAAGTGGTCTCACCCATCCAACAGTCATGCCAAAAGAAAATCTGACCTACACCAAGGGGCCAAGCAATGTATGGCTCAGTTCGGGGCACAACGAATTTCAGCATCTTCCAGATAGGAAAAGCAGAGTAAGGAACTACTACAAATAAAGGGTGTGTCCCTATATAATACTTGCCATGTAAGAACTGGGCCCAAAGATATCTCTGAGAACGGAATAACCACCAGAGCTTCATGGAGAATTTGTCCACCACATCCTGTAATCTCCTAAAGCATAGACCACCTTCATCAGTAGGAAGACAAATCTCTTTCCAACTCCACCAATGTAAACGACGCTCTAGATCTTTGGAATCCTATAGGAATCTCACAAAGATTCTCTCTAGTTTCTTCAGGGTAGTTTTAGGAAGCTACATGATTTGAAGAAGGTGTAATGGCATGGAAGAGAACACTGGCCTCATCAAAGTAATACGACCCCCATATGATAGAAGACGTGAATCCCAACATGAAATCTTGTTCCTGAACTTCTAGATAAGGACATCATAAATAAAGCTCCTCTTGGCCCCTTTAAAAGGGTCTTCAGTCGTCTGATCTGACTAATAGATGCACGTTTGGGTAGAATGAGTCCTCTCTTGTCTCTTTTCACCAACTGACCATAGACCATTTTATAGTGCTCTAGACAACCAAGAATTCTCCTGATAGACTATTTCTGACCGTTGGCGAATATGATCATATCATCAGCAAATGAAATATGTGAGACAAGAGTGCTACTTCCATGCCGATAACACATATTGGGATACTCCTGAAACCTCTGAGTGAGCAGGCATGAGAAGTAATCTACAACTATGATGAATAAGGATGGCGAGATAGGATCTCCCTATTTGAGCCCACGAGAAAAAGGGAAAAAACTACAAGGATGGCCATTTAGGAGAACAAAAAAATGACACTCTGATATGCACCGACTAATCCTATTAATCTAGTTCGGATCAAAAACCAAAAGCCTCTAATACAGAATAAATGAAGCTCCAATCCATGCGATCATATGCTTTAGTCATATCAAGTTTCAGCATAGCGTTATCCCCCGCATTCTATCGTCCAAAGTATGGAGAAGCTCTTAGACCAAAAGAAAATTGTCCCCAATTAGGCAACCAGGAATGAAGATCCTGGTAGAATGCAATAGCAGAAGACTGAATGTCAGTATGAGTTGCTAAGGCAACCCCTGTTTGCGTCCTGATGGACCTAATACATGATTTAATCTTACGTCATTGAACCATCACATGGAAATAACAGGTATTGTGATCTCCTTCACATACCCAACGTGAACCCACTTTTTGCTTCCAAAAACCCTCCTCAATAGATAAGGTTCAATTCAAAATTGCCAGTACTTGATGTAATAGGTCACGATGCTCCGGTATAGGGTCTCTATCATATACAATCTCAGTCTCATCCACCCTATCCTCAGCATCACTTACCCGTTCGAAAATATCTCCAAACACATGTCAATTCCACCAATATAGGCCATGTTTCAACCTAAAGAACATTTCCCAAAAAGCAGCCATCCCCGTAAGATGTGTAGGGAGCAACTACTTCTGAGCGACAAATGATGAAAAATCATGATGATTAGTCCAGACCTTGAGGAATCTGAAAGGTCTAGGCTCCAAATCATCATCAGAAACCCATTGAAGTAATCAAGGCGAATGATCAGATGAAGTATGATTCAAGTGCCTAACAGTAAGCTATCGACAGGAAACGGCAGCACTAGAATTAATGAGTACAATGTCCAGTCTCTTTCTGACTCAACCGTTAGACCAAGTATATCGATTCCTAAGGAAACCAGCATCCTTTAAACCACAATCTAACATCATATTAGAGAAAGTAGTAGTGTCTCGATCACGAGTATTATGACCAGTGTGCTCACCATCATGCGTAATAATGTTAAAGTCTCCCCCAACTAACTAGTGGTAGTCCATATCGAGAGAAATATGGTAAAGACCCTCCCATAAATCCCTCCTAATAGATACGTTACATAAAGCATAGGTAGGAGTCAGATAGATAAGACGTGCTAGTCTGGGATCCTCAACTCTAACGTGAAGGAACTGAGGATGATCAACAATATCAATAATTGTAGTACCTGTGTTCCAAAAAAATCATATCTTGTTCAACTCATTTTGAACTCCCGTGTCAAAGTGCAGTTAACGTCGAATATCTTCAAACCTATGTTGAAAAATAAAAGGCTCCAAAATAACTAAAAGATAAACATAATAAAGCTGAATAAGTTTCTTCAGGCGCCGACATGTAGCAACACTAGCTACACCTCTCGCGTTCTATATGATGGTACTCATCTAGATGTGTTGTGAAGTGATATCATGTGATCGACTCATGGTCACCATCCTAGAAATTGAAGTATTAGCTTTCACATTTCTTTTTCGACTAATTGGGACAAAACATCATCCTCTGTCCTACTAATCATACCTACCAAGTCATCAGCCGAGGAACAACGGTATGGACCTTGATGATGAACTTCAATATGAGAAAAAACATCAGAATCAAACTGATCTGAAGATAAGAAGCCTCTAAATTCTGTTGACAATGTGTAGGTGAAATTGGCAAACCAATCGAGTCCCGTGGCCTCTCCATCAAATCCTCTAAAAGTGGATCAAAGTATATAGAACTACCAATCAGCACACGTCGCTTTTTAGGTCCATTAAGGTGATCTGAGATAGGTCATATCAGAGATTATTTCTAGGGATTTTGCCTTTACCCATTTATTAAAATATTCCACTATTACAGCAACAAACTTCAACTATCTACGAGCTAGAAAAAAGGTCCAAAGATGTCCATTTCAATTGTTTAAAGATACCCAAGTGATACATGTGCGTAAGGTCCTCCGAAGGATAATGGGTGACGTTGTCAAACCTCGGCACTTCTCACGTTTCTTAACATAGCTTGAGGCATCGTCTTCATGGTCAATCAATAACACACATACCTTATGAGTTTGAAAGCTAGAGCCCAAGCTCCTTGATGATTCTCATAAACCTCTCCATGAACTTCAACTAGGGCATAGGTTGACTCCAAGAGTCTAAGGCACCTAAGATACAGAAGTGTAAAGCTCCTTCTAAAGAGGACTCCACTAATCATGTAGTACCTTAATGCTCTAGATCTGATGTTCCTAGCTTCTCTAGGATCTTCTAGCAAGTTTCCATTAGTTAGGATGTCAACTATTGGCTTGATCCACTAAAGCTCGTGATCAATATCTATGATGCTGAGTTTTTGACATATGTTAGGTTCCATTACCAACTTGATGTGGACTATCCTATCAAGTTTTCATTAGTGTTTTGAGCTTGGGCAATCTAAAAAATTTCATAGATCTTGAATTGTCTAGGAAGATTATGAACTTTGAGGCAATATAAATTCATTTTCTCGTCTTTCCTTTCAAATATACCCTTAAAAAGTTGTGAGTTGCTGAAGACCATAAGGTATTCAAGCTCAAAGTTGTGGGGGCTCAAAAGTGATAATGAAAGCTTCATACTCGACCTCATTATTGGTAGCCATAAATTCAAATCTGAGCGTACATTGGATTTTCGTGAGCTTGTCCGAGCTGATAATTATGATCTTTGCACTTGAGCCCAACGAGTTAGATATTCCATCCACATATAACTCCCAAATGTCATTGACAATGGTTGGGCTAGTGTCTCCTGGCTCTCAAGGTCTAGGGATGAGTTCTGCTATGAAGTCCATTCTATACCTTAATCGAAGGTCTAGATTTGAACTCTATATCCAATTCACCAAATTCAATTGCTCATTTCAAAAACCTTTCAAAGACATTGGGCTTTTGAAGTATTTAGTTGAGTAATTGATTTTTGAGAACTACAATAGGATGAGACCGAAAATATTGTTGTAGTTTCTTGCCGCCATGGCCAAGGTAAGATCAAGTTGTTCGGCCAATGTATATTTGTTGAAATGAATTTCTAGACTCGAAGATTCATCGACATTCAGTCTCGATGCTGAGTAATACCTTGCTCACATAATAGATTGATTGTTGAGCCTTGTTGACCTCCTTAACCAACACACCACTTACTGTGTTTTTGAGAAATAGCTATGTATAAAAATAAAGTACTTTTTTGCTCCTAGGAGATTGCATGGTTTCCAAGGTCTGTATCTTATCTGGATTGGCCTCTATTGTACTATGAGGGATGTTTATCGACTTGTTTACTTTTAACTACCATGTCATCGATGTAGGCCTCAATATTTTTCCCGATCAAGTTAGCATAGACTTTATTAATAAGTTTTTGATATGTTGTCCTTGCGTTCATCATCTTGATAGCACATAGTATAGTCAGCCATGAAGGAGGTCATTTGTCATGCATTTTATGAAAATGGTATCAAGTTTTGTAATATAATAATTGGAATCAGGGTGTCAGACCCACGGGGATTGATATTCAATTGACACTAAAACTATAATTGCTTAACCCTTATTTTATCTAGAAAATCGAGTTTTAGAATTAATGTTATTAACTAATCAAAATGTGAATATGGTAACATATTCAACAATATCAATGCAAGTTTGAAAGATTTATCAATAGGAGAAAGCCTAAGGTTTTGATTTCACCTAACTATCAAATATGTTTCTTAATTATATAATTATTTCTAATTAGTTTTCCTTAGTTTATAAGCAAGAACCCTAATGTAATTCTATTTCCTTTCTCGAGTGCGAAGTAAAAATTATTCCTATATTTCAATTCCAATATCTCTCTCCCGAATTAAAATCTAGAAATTATCAAGTTCATGGCTTTTAAGTCTTCTAATATTTTATATTTTCTCTCAAAACCTATAAAATCTAGGTTGTGTTATTGTAGTGATCGCACCTAAATTCTCATCTTTCGAGTGCTAAAATTGTTTAGCATCAAATAATTCAATTAGTAGCTAACTAATTGAAAGCACTAAGAATAAATAACACAAATAAGTATGAATAGAAAGTCTCATAGAAATAACTAAAATAAATCAAACCATATTCTCAAGTTTTGGTTATATCGAACCCTAGAAGAATAGTTTAGTTTAGGACGAAAGCCATAGAAATAATCAAACTCATATAAAACAACATAGAGAAGAGAATAGAAAAACTAGTTTTGGTAGATCTTCAATCTCTTTTGCGATGTTGTTCTTGATTTCTCCTTGATTTCTTGATGATTACTTGCTCCTTACCTCGATGAATTGCAATTAAAAGGTGGTCTTTGGGGGTTGTTTTTATATCATCATGAAGTCTTGGAAGAGTTAGGTTTGAATTGAGATTTAAAAAGAGACCAAATATTGTAAAACTCCATTTTCTCACCCGATGGCGCTGCAATGCTATTGAAATTTCAACAATAGTGGCATTGTGGCACTCACTTTCAGGCAAAAATTCAGCACTGCGCATCCTTCAGTATTTTTATCATAACTTTTTCTCTCGACATCTGATTAAAGTATTAAAAGTGCACTGAAAAGATACTCAAATGGCTACAACTCTACGTCAAATAACTTCCTCCAATTCAAACATTTACTATGTCAAAAATAGGTTTAAGTCTCTAACAGAAAATTTGGAACATATTTATGCAGTTTAAAATTGATTTGTGAAAATATTTTGATCATATTTCACTTATTTTTGACTTCTAATTGCATTTGGATGACTCCTAGCAATCTTTCATTATCATTTTGTTGTCCGAATCAACAATTAAAAAGTTGCAATTGAGTCCTCAAACTTTGAATTTTATCATTTTTCGTTGTTATTCACTTGTTTCTTTCAATTTCGTCTCTAATCATCAATTTTCATCAAGTCAACAACAATTTCTCATTGATTTATGCCAACATCAATCTTTTCTCCAAATTTCGCATCATTCACATCAATTTACCTAAGCTATAAAATAACATGAAAACATAAATGAAAGAGTACTAAAAATCTAAGAATCAAATAAAAGATCAAGATTAAGTAGCATTAATATAATGAGTGAAACACACTCGCCATCTTCTCCTAGTCTTCCTTGATAATTAGAATCGACGATATCTTGATAATGCATCAAGGAAGCTATATAGTTTATGGCCTCATATAATATCTACGAGGTTGTCAATCTAAGGTAGAGGATAATTGTCCGTAGGGCATGCTTTGTTGAGGCCAGTGCAGTCAATGCAGACTTGCCACTTACCGCTAACTTTCTTAACGAGAACAACATTAGCAAGCTAGTCTGAATACTGAACTTCGAGAATAAAACAAGGAATGATGAGTTTACCAATCTCCTCATTTATGACATCTCAACGTATTGGAGTAAACTACCTCTTCTTCTATTTGACTGGCTTAGCTCTAGGGCTAATATTGAGTTTTTCCATTGTGACTTCATGGTCTATTCTCGAATATCCTCTACCTTCCATATGAATGCATCAATGTTATGAGAGATGTAGCTAATAAGATTGGCCATGTGAGTGACATCTAGATTTTGACCAATGGTTACTTTCTTGCAAAGCTCAAGATCAATCTTTATCAGTTCTTCAACTGGAGCAAGTCTCTCCAATTGCTCGATGTGAAGGTCGAATGTTGACACATGCATGTGGGGGTTGAATGCTAGTAACATTACATTTCTTGGTCACCATTTTATTTTCTAGCACAACTTCAATGCCGCTACTTATAGGAAATTTCTGTTACCTATTTTGATCTGAACCCAAGGTGAAAGAAATCTCGACAGTACTTCTAGGATGATGACACCACCCTTGAACCCTTGTAAGAGGGTCTTGACCAATTTAAGACGATCTTGTGGAATTCTCATCTTAGTGAATGCCTCATGGGATAAAACATTGACCACTCCCATTTGTCAACCAAATCCTTTTCACAACAATCGCTTTTATGGCTAAGGCATCGTCATGAAGAGTTAATATTTCTCCCAAATCTTTAGACCCAAAGGTAATGTTCTCAAGTTTTCATGAGCTAACCTTGAGGTTTAGGAGTGATTTCGAGCATATTGTTTGTGACCACTATTTGAATTTCCTCATGACTATATTCTCCCGATAATGATGTTGATTGTACCCACCCTCAGTTTATTCTTGCCCTCGATCTCAGGGGCCTTTCCCTTATTCTGATTATTTTTTAGGCATTTGTCATGACCAACATAAGCCCATACGAACCCTCTCTTGATCAAAGCTCCAGTCTCCCCTCTACAAAGCTTTGCAACTCTCTATAGTATGCCAATGGTCCTGATGAATTCACAATACTTACTCTTATCTTTTGATGTAACCACGGATAGAACAAAATCGACTCGAGATCTTCAATTTTTGGCAATTTCCTAGTTTAATTAGAATTCTATAATTTTAGCATCTTTTCCAATATTAGAATTATATTTTCATGCAATTAGGGTTTTAGGGGTTTCATATAAATACCTCATTATTTCATTGTATTAAAAGACTTTTGACATAATGAATTGAGAATTTCTCTCTCCTTATTCTTGATTGAATATGTACTGAATTTATCAAATATTGTTATATTTGTGACGTTCAACCCTTAGAACTTATCAAAGAATTAGACATACTTTGTGGCATTCGCAAATCGAGGTTCGTTGGTTTTGTAATCAAGAGGTTATTCAAACTTCTTTTTTGTTTGGTTGCTTGGTTTAGTAATTTGTGGGTCGAGATTCTACCATCTACAACCTGAATTTGGGCTTTCTCGGCGTTTTCAATTAATTCTGCGAGATCAGCGTGGAAATTGTGGAATTAATTGAAAATGCCGAAAAAGTCCAAATTCAGGTTATAGACGGTAGAATCTCGACTTGAAAATTATTGAACCAAACAAAAACAAAGTTTGAATGACCTCTTGATTACAAAACCAATGAACATCGATTTGCGAACGCCACAAATGGTGCCTAATCCTTTGATAAGTTCTAAGAGTTGAACGCCGCAAATATAACAATATTTTATAAGTTTGGTACATGTTCAATCTAGAACAAGGAGAGGGAACTTCTCAATTCATTATGTCAAAAGTCTTTTAATACAATGAAATAATGAGGTATTTATATGAAACCCCTAAAAACCCTAATTGCATGAAAATATAATTCTAATATTGGAAAAGATGCTAAAAATATAGAATTCTAATTAAACTAGGAAACTGCCAAAAATTAAAGATCTCGCGCCGATTTTGTTCTATTTGTAGTCACATCATCTTTTGTTCCTTGAGGTCCTTGATCTCCATTAAAATGTTAGATCTAGAAGTGTTTGAATGCGTAAATGATGTTGGTGGCACCTCATGCTGCTATCCCAAGCAACATTTTATCGCATATTGGACTCATATTGTCTCGTGTTCAATTTTCTCTAGGCTTAGGCCAATTTTCCTTGGATACATAGTATATTCCATGTTAATGTAGTTTTCACCTTGTGTGAGTAACTTTCTTTGACAAAAATATGTTATATGCCTCACATTTTAAAGAGTATGCGACTGCAGAGATAACAATTATAATATGTAAGTCGAGTATCTGGAGCATTTCTTTATTAAAGTTTGTCATGAAGTCGGGTAAGGGCTCATACTGTCCTTGTTAAAGCTGCACTAATTTTTCAAATACACTTGATACTTGCAAAAAAGACAAAGAACTTGTTTTAGCCGAGTCCAGAATGAGACAATGGAATGGAGATCTAAGGTAGAAAACCAACCCAGCCATAGTTAAGGTCTGTGGAACATCGTACTCCTTTATCTAAGGATATTTAAATATGTCTAATACACTGACTCGAGTGTGAATATAATGATCGGGGGTGAAACCTGTTGAGCCCCGACTGTTCTAGTGTAGGTAGTTGTCATCCCATCCTAAATTATTCTGACAATTTTGTTTGAGGTCACGTGGAGGACCCATAAATCGCAGTCATATGGAATGGCCGTGGTTCACCCGAGAACCTAGAGTCACCAATATCGAAAGTGGGATAAGGTGCTTGAGCTCTAGATCGGCCATAAAATTGGCCTTGGGCATTGGCCCTAGTGCAAACTCCATTGGCTTAATAGTTGAGTCAAAGCAGAAACTTGTTGGGATGTCGATACTTTCGGTGGTACCTCTAGAGAGACAAAAAGATCCCCAATAGGAGGTTTAATTTGAGTGGACGAGCTTGCTAGATGAGGTCATAAACATGTATTAACCATGACTTTTGGTAATGTTTTCCATAGATGGCGCCAACAATGCTACCAAAAATTTATACTTGTGGATTCTCGAGCTCGAAGACTGAAGATAACCATGAATAGAATCTCTAATACTTGAAACAAAATCCTCAAGGTATGTTCTACTGCCCTTCGATGCTTAAGTTAGCAAGAAGGAAATCTATAGGTGAGGCTATAAGCTGAAAATTAAGTAAAAGAGTACATGAATGATGAATTTGGGAATTTTATTTATAGAAGTAGGTAGTGTAATCCTAATATGGTTAGATTAATTGTACTTAAGAGTTGTAAAGCGTTTGAGAGTCATGTCATGCTTCGAAGTTGTAAAATGGTTGAAACTTTGGTATTATGATGTTTATATAAGTATAGGATTTTGGAGAGAGAGTCCTACCAAGTCAAGTAACTCTAATGGTTATCAACTTAAGGAACCTTCTCGAAGACATTTGTACCCAAACTCTCGAAAGGACATTCTCGACAATAATAGCCCGAGGAGGGCACATGTGGAAATCCATAAGGTCGCCATCTGTTGTGCTCGGGCTTTATGATTCTTTGGGGGTTGACAATTTGGTCATGCAACGACTCTAAGGGTGGTCCTCGAGGTTCATTTTACGAGTTATTCCTCAGGGTACACAAGTTGCACACGTCAATTTCAGTAATATTATGTTCCTGTTTGATTTTATTTATTTGAGAATCATTTATCTTTTTAAAAAAAAAAACCACCTAAATTTTCCCTACATTTTAACCACACATTCAACAAAAAAGTCACTACTAAAAAAATCGTTATCAAACAACCACTCAAAATGCTTGTTTAAATGAGGACAATTTAAATGAAAATGACAATCATCATTATTAATTGCCACATCAATGACTTTAGTCCATTCAAGTTCAAGTGACAAAATTATATGAAATTACTCATTTCAAATTAAATTAAACAGTACTTAATTCATTGAATCAAATTGCATTAAAATTACCTAATTTACATTACAATAAAAATATAATTATGAATTTAAAGTCTAGTTCTCCTATCCATGGTGAGTACGAGAACAATCTTCCGATGATAACGTTTTTGTTGTTCCTTGTTTGGATTCACCACGTCCATGGTGATTATATTTTTGTTGTTCCTTATTTAGATTCTTTTTCCCTTACATTCTACCCTACCTTTTTCCACCCTACATTTCCCCTCATCCTCATCATCCACCTCCCACAATCTCATTTTATCCTCACGACCAACCCTACCATTTTTACCCATCCTTCCATTCCCCCCATCCTAACATTCCTTTCACTTAGTAAATAGTCTCCTATCAAATCTCACTACCCAGTACATTTTCTCCACTGATAAGTGTATTTCTTACACTTGTTTAAACTGTCAAAACATGGATATTCGTAGTATTTGGATTGAACTGTAGCTAATTTTGCTGTTTATTTCATGTTGTAGGTTAACATCGACGAATACACGGAAGTTGGAGAAAATGATCATGAAATGTATTTAACCAAAGCAAATGAAGAAGGTAAGGACTAAGATGCACATAATGGAAAGTTGGCCCGGAGCATGTGAAAGGTTTAGGGGCCAAAACGAAATTGGCCCCAAGAGTGAGCCCTAAGGCACGTGCCCTCACCTGCAGGTGAGGCGCGTGCCTCACCCCAAAATGCCTCGACTAAGGCTTGGCAAAAGGTTAAGGCCCGTGCCCTAGATTCTACTAGGTGCGCGCCTGAAACCAAAACGAAAAAAATGGGTTGCATCCTTATCTTGTTTTGGGAGTTTTTAGGGTTGGTTAAAAAAGGGAATTTTTCTAGGATTTTGAAGGGAGAGCCGTACTTTGAAAACAAGAAAAGAAATATTATATTGGAGAGGAGGAATTCATCATTTTGGATCCGATTTCGAAGGCTTGAAGTGTCAATTTCCAAATTTTCTTCAATTTTATATGATTCGGGTGATGGCTTCCTTTTATTTTCTATGTGATTTTCATATTAGTATGCTAGGCTAAGTTTATTTTTATTAGATGGATGATGAAACTATTTGATTTTTAGTTTTTAATTCAAGACTTGTTATTTTTAGTTTAATTCTTGCTTTGTGATTCTATATACATGCTTTTTTTATATTGTTTTAATGTTTGTACACCATTAGGGCAACCACCTGCCACCATTGTGGTGCATTGGAATACACAAAACCTAGGTGTTGTGAACTCGCGACTAAAAGTAAAAGTGAGGATTTCTTGACCAAGGTTGACTTCCTCACTAATCAGGTTAGCCATTTGACTAAGATGATGACTCAATTAGCTAGAACCACTTCTATTTCTAAAAAGGTTTGGGTTAAGAAGAGTGACCTGAAAGGTTGTGAGATTAATCATGCTCTTAAAAGTAAGAGCATCCATGTGCCTCTATAATTAGGTACTTAGGTACATGCATGTACAGTTCATTAAGTCCATTTTATTCTTACATGCATCTCGTTTAGTTGTGATTTGTTTTTATTTCATTTTGTGTTTTTTTACTTTTTAAAAGTTTTTATTTTCTTTAAAAAAAATAATTTATGTTTCTGCGCTACTAGATATTTCATGGTGCTCTTAAACATAGCATTTGTGATCGAGTATGCATTCATCTGATCTGTACTATTATTTCCATTACTTGGTTAGGTTTAATGTAGACTATTGAGTATATGTTTCGTCGTGTACCATTTGCACAGCACACACTATGATCTTGTAAGTGAGTCTAAACCACGTGAGATTTGAGATTGCTGTCATCTGTTGGTAAGGTGACCTTGAATGTGAATTGACCTTCATTTAGATGACCTAAGCTCACATATAGTCCCCACAAAAAAAACGGTTGGTTAATCTTATACTCTTTTTCGAAGCCTATTTGATTTGAGTAATTAAATTCGAGGGATTTCTTATAACCTCGTGGCTATGGTCAACTTACTTGGGTTCACCGGCCTAAAGCTTGTTACATGGGTCATTTTAGTCACTTAATGGACAACAGTTTGCACATAAGGTGTAATATTTGAGAACAATGACATAAAAATTATATGCTCAAATCCAGGGGAGAAAAGAAAAATATACGTATAATTGAGCTCATTTTAAGGTCTTAATAAACTTATGAGTTTGATTTTCATTAGTAAAGGAAAATACTTATTTAATTGTTATGTTTGCATGTCCTTTAAGGTTTGGAGTCATGTTCATGGGAAAGTAGCGGCGCTTAACAAACGTGAGTCACTTATACATTTTACTCCATTTGAACTTGATTTGAGTACATGGGAGATTTTTTTGTTGATAATGCATTACCTTTGCACACATGCATGTTTGAGTTCATCTATTTGTCAATGACGTGATTTAATTTTTTTTAAAAAGGGAGGCCTATTTTTCGATATTTTAAAAAATTCAGTGCTATTTTTGTCAAATACTTTTTGCCATATTATCGCTGAGCTACACTCGAGCGATAGAAGCAGAGGTTGTCTCGCTCGATTATCGCTCGCCTATCACTCGAGTGACAGCCACACTCTTTGAATTTAAACATTCTTTTTCACTATTTTTTCGCAGAAACCTCAATTTTTCCTCAATTTTCCTCTTCAATCATTACCACCCATATCAAATTTGTGTCTTTAATCAGGAATTGGACATATGGCATCCATCATTTGGTAGATTTTCACACATTTCCATCTATTTTCAACGGCTTTTTCAAGGTTTTGCTCAAAAACCCTTACTTTTTTTTTCATTTTTCGTATTTTTTATATTTGTTTTCTTTAATTTCTTGAGTTACACTTCGTATTTGGGTGAATTAGATATAGTTTCCTCTTACATTTCATCATTAGGGTGGTTTTCTTTCATTTTTGCATGGTTTGTATACACATGGAGCAATTTTAGTTCAAATATTTGAGTGTTTTGTTGATTGAGGATTCGAGTTTGATGGAGAGTGTGTTCCATTTATTTGTGGTTTGTGATTATGGTTGTTTGTGGTGGTTTTGGTTGAAACCATGGTTGGACTCATGTGATTACACACTCACGCCACGTTTTTTATAATCTTTTGTTTATGTCATTTATGTTTAGTGTCTTTTAACATTTTCGGGTTGTTAGTTTAGTTGTGTTGATGTCATTGTATTGCCGTTGGTGTTGACACCACGAGGTGACATCATGTCATCACGGCACACAACATGTATTCACGTCACCTGCGTCTAGGCATCCGAGATCCTTATGTGCATCAATACTAGGTTACATTGCATATGAACCATTTGCCTTGTTTTGCATGCATTCATGCATATCATGCGGTTTATGTTCAGTCGAGTTTTTTTTTATGTGTTATTTTTACACATTTCAGATGCCACCTAAGAGGGTTCGTACTTCTGCTCAGACACTTGGTCCCTCAACTTCTTACAGTAGGACTAGATCCATCTCTGCTATTGCCCAAGACATGTTTCGGTCACAATTTTACTTGAGTAATATTTTATTTGAGCGTGAGGTCATTATGTCTGACCTGTCACCCGACCTCACTGCTATTTTCACATCCCAGGGTTAGGAACCATTGTTGGTAGACGCCTCCTCCTAGTCTTCTTGTTTAGGAATATTACACTAACATTCATGACGTTAGTGAATCAACCTTTAGGGTTTTTCTTTAGGGTAGGATGGTTAAGATCACACCCGATGTCATATCAAGTTTAGAGTATATTCCTAGAGTCGTTCATCCTTTGTTTCCATATCTTTCTGTTTAACACACCATTGGAGGGTGGTCCAAGTGTAATGTGCACTAGATCTTTACCACTAATTGGTAGATTCTGTTGCGCATTATGTGCACAAATCTATGGCCAGTGTCACACACTTCTTCATTACCTATGGAGAAGGCTCTGTTTCTTTACGCCTTGTTACATGGCGATTCCATTGATTTACCCTCTTCATCTGCCAGTAGATTCTTTGCCTTTTAAAGTCACGGAGATGAAAGTGGGGCTGCCTTATGCTTGTTTGATATATCGATAAGTGACAGCCTTAGGAGTGAGCTTTCCTAAGGGGGTTCCGATGTGAGTTTTTCGACCAATTGGTCATACCACTATTTCTTAGAGTAGGTCACATGCTTCTTCTGAGCCAGCTCAGCCAGTTGACCTGACTATGCTAGTCGATCCTATCAATGATCTATCTCTTTTAATCCCTCGAATTTCCTTACTACTTCTTCTGCTCTTCCACTCACTGATATTCCATCTTCTTTTACTTCTGCTCCTCCTCCCACTGAGTCTGTTCCTCCATCTATTCTCATTGATCAGTTTGTTGCACTTATGGGGCAGATGACCGTGCAAATCGAGCAGCAAGCTCGTATGATGGTAGAGATTACACAGTTGAAAGCTACAGTTGATCGACACACTTCTGAGTTAATTACACTTTGTGGTGTGATAGGAATGTAAAATACATATTTTTCCCTCCTTATTTTATGTGCCCGTGTGATTAATCAGTGTCGAGATGTACTCATTACGTTTATATTTTGATTAGGTGGTGATTCTATGGATATGTTATAATTTGGAAGAAATAAGCAAACAAGGACCAAAATGAAAGAAAATGAAGTTTGGGACTGAAATGTAAATACTCAAAGGTTATGTGAAACCTCACGATGAAGATTTGAGAGTGTTAGAGATCAATTGGATGAAGAAAGAAGTCAAATGGATGAAATACAATCAAAGTATTATCACATATCAACTCCTAGCCGAAAAGGTTATGCTTCGGATTTTTAGTCTCAGTTTGAGACCCATTTTCTAGAATATTCGTAGCCATTTGAGTTAGCTTTCTAATTCATCTTGAATCGCCTCAATCGGATATCGCACAAAACTATACGGTCGCATAGCTTTCTTGTGGTCACATGAGAACCTTTATAGATTTTTAGAGCCCAATTTCAATGTTCTATGTGACCGCATGACTTACTACTATGCGATCGCATAGGTGTTTCCCGATATAAAATTTTGGTTTCCAAATTTAAGTCAACCACCTATGGAAACAACTATAAATACGTCACTTGTAACCCTAGAATGGAGAGAACACCTCCAAAATTCATTCTTCATTATTTTGTTCATAGATTCATGAATAGTAACTAAACTTTTACACTTAGTCGAAGGAGATTGAAGCCTCGGAACCACATATTGTGAGATCTAAATGGTTTTTTTTATTTTAATTCATGTTTTTTAGTATTGAATATCATTATGCACTTATTTCCATAATTGTTATGTTTGATTTCTAGAAAGCTTACTAGTTTGTTATTCATTACAATCTACAGCTAAGTTAAATATCGAAACCATAACTGTTTGATTTCTTTAACTTGTGAAGCAACTAGGGTTCGATAATTTGTTGTTTTGGTGATTTTTGAATCTTAGGAAGAATATTCAACTAAATTAAATGCAACCGCTTGTTCTTGTGTTCTATAGTTTCATCGATCTTTCTAATTCTTAATGCGCTTATCAAATTAAATTTAGAGCGCTTGTCTTAGGTTGTTTGATAATTATGGTTAAATAGGTCGCTTGTATTCTAATTAATTATAAGTAAGGAGAGATAGAAAAATAATTTCAATTGTGAATATTCAAAATATAGGTTAATTTATACTTGCATCAATGATCAATTATATAGTTTCAAAGGTGGATATTGACTTGGACTAGGGTTAGTCTTTTGATTGTTTTCGTTAATTTAATTTTCATTATTATTAATTGCATTATTTACAATTATTTGCATACAAAAATCCCCCAATCATTGTACGGACCATAAAATATTGAATTACATACTCTTTGTGGGATCGTCCATTACTTCCACTACTACATTAGTTTTAGAGGTTAAGATATTACTTTTGGGTATCTGCGACATCACACACAAAATCTTGGTGTCGTTGTCAGGGAGTGGTGCTTCTTTAGTTGTTTATTTTATTTTTGAAAAAAAAAAATCATAATTTTCTAGATTTTTAGGCAATTTATTGTTTTTAGAAATTTTAGCATAGAGTTTTATTTGTTTTTTCTTACTCTAACTTGTTTTTAATTTGTTCTATTTGTTTATGCCCGCAAATCGATTTTCTAATCAAAATAAATTGCAGTACGATCTGGAATTAGAAAGAACCTTGTACAGGTTAAGGAGTGGCAGTCGGTGGAATTTCATATTGAACAATTTTGATCCCAAGACCCTATTCCCTGTTGATTTTGAATCAAAGAAAGAGGAAGTTGTGGCCTTGTACAGGTTAAGGAGTGGCAGTCGGTGGAATTTCATATTGAACAATTTTGATCCCAAGACCCTATTCCCTGTTGATTTTGAATCAAAGAAAGAGGAAGTTGTGGCTGAGGATAATCGAACTTTGAAGGAGTTTGCATCCCCTTACTTGAATCAACAACCTCTATGCATTACTTTTCCTAATTTAAATGTTGCTATTACTTTCGAATTAAAATATGGGCTAATTCATATTTTACCTACTTTTTATGGTCTTGTAGGCGAGGATCTACACAAGCATCTAAAGGAATTCCATATGGTTTGCATAAGCGTGAAACCTACTGGAGTTACTGAAGAACAAATCAAACTGAGAGCCTTCTCATTTTCTTTGAAAGATTCGGCAAATGATTGGCTCTATTATCTACCTTTCGGAAGCGTTACTATATGGGATGGGATGAGAAGATTATTTTTGGAGAAATACTTCCCAACTTCAAGGCCAGCTAACATCCGAAAGGAAATCTGTGGAATAAGGCAGGACAAGATAGAGTCATTACATGAATACTGGGAGCGGTTCAAGAAATTGTACACAAGTTGTCCCCATCACCAATCGATGAGGAGCTCCTTAATCAATACTTTTATGAAGGACTTCTACCCACAGATAGGAGTATGATTGATGCTGCAAGTAGAGGTGCGTTGGTAGATAAAACTCTCGAAGCTGTAAAGAAGTTGATTGCAAATATGACAGCTAACTCTCAACAATTTGGCACTAAACTCTAAAAGTCCAAGATTGGCTAACCAATAGGGTGGTGAATTAGTTTTTAAAACTTTTTCGATAACAATACAAGATTTAAAACAAAAGTTCGCAGAAATGATAATAAAACAATTCAAATGCAAACAGATACGTAGGTAATAAGATTGCACAAAGCAATAGCGTTAAGTAAAGAGTTAGAGAGTGCAAACGATATAGTATCGAGCTTCGACCCAACGCAATGATCTACGTCCCCCGTTACCAAGCTCTCTGTCACGAGCAAGGCTTTTTTCACTATGTTGATTGACTTGTGGTGCAATCCAACCCTTTACAAAGCTTCCGGTGACTTACAACCAAGGAGCACCAATCCTTTTACAATGTTGAGCTTTTCGGGACCTTAACACGACCCACAATTTCAAAATGAATATACAAGTGATAATTTCTCTTCTTGATGAATGATAGAATCAAGATTGATAACAAAAAGAGAAGAGGCAAACACTTCAATAGATGGCAATGAGTTTAGCTCAAAGTGTTGACATGAAAAGCTTTTTGATGAACAAAGGATCGTTTTACAAATTAATCACTCAAAAGTTTTTCAAAGATTTAATTCTTTTAATCTCTTTAAAAATAGACAATAAGGTAGTTGATATCAATAAAAGCCTCTCTTTAATGCTCAAGAATTGTTATTTCAAGTGAAGGAATAGTGAAGTATTTATAGCTCTCAAACGGTCAGAAAATCTGTTTTACAGGACGCACTTTACCAGACGTCGGTATAGTACCAGACGATCAAATAGCTATTATTTTTGTCAGAAAATTGGACCGTTGGAAAAATGACCGTTGTGGCCAAAAAAGATCATACCAGACGTCCGGTACTACCTCTTTGGCCCGGAACGTCATTGTTTTTAGAATTCTTCAAATGTGAGTGCTAGAAGGACGTTTTAAGATATTTTTCAAAGTATTTGTTGTATTTAAAAATACTTGTTTCGAGTTTTTTACCTTTGAAAACATATGTTTCGAAAAAACATTTTTATCGTAAGTTTGTAGCGAATCAAAATTTTGAGCTTTGTCGCGATGCATTGCCAAGTATTGAAATATATTACATTTACATATAATCATGGAAATGTCTTGATGCGTAAAGCTCGATCGGTATTTCGACTTGTATCTCGATATTCGTGTAGGCGATTCTTGCGAGATTTGCAACATCCTTCTTCAAGGTCTTGATTGTTTGAAGCTTGTTTCTATTTGGGCTTGTATGCAAATTGCTTGATCTTGAACTTTGTGCTATCGAATACATTCAAGTACAATAATTGCTATGGCCACTTAAAATCAATTTGTTACTAATAAACATGATATGTTTGTGATAATCAAAACGAGACGTCAATTATAGGTCAACAAACTCGACACCCCGTCTAAACATGTTAACGAGGTAAATGTTTCATCCATTGAACAACAAGGGCGAGTCTAACAACTCTTGTTCGTCAATTATAGAAGGCATGTGGAATTTGTTCATTGGTAAGCCATCCAACCAATAACACTTCAAGAAGAATATGTTGAATACGTAAATGTAGCCGGTAGCTTTCCTGGACAACAACAGATGAATTATGATCCTTATTCAAACATGTACAACTAAGGATGGGGAGATCGTTTAAATCTTAGCTATGGGAGTCGACAAATGAATCAACCTATGAATCAAAATTGATAGAATTTCCAGCAATATAATTAGACATACCCTCCTAGACAACAACAAGGCCAAACTTCTAACTCTGGTATGTTTATAGAAGATATTGTTAAATCCCTTACCACTAACACTTTACAATTTCAACAGGAACTAGGGCTAGCATTCAATGTTTGGAGAGTCAAATGAGTAAAGTGGCTAACGCGGTCAGTCGGCTAGAGTCACAGAACTCAGGAAAATTGCCATCTCAAACAATGGAGAATCCAAAATAAAATGTGATTGCAATCGTGTTGAGGAGTGACATGGAGGTTGAAGCTACAATGAAGGTGGCCTATACATCATCGAAGGAAGAAAATGAGGAATTGATCGCAGCATAAAAAAAGTACTCTCAACAATACCGAAGTAGATAAGCGTAAGTTTCCTCTTCTTTCTGATTATAAACAAGTACCATCTTTCCTTCAATACATAGCAGAATCTAGGAAAGATGAACAAAATAAAGATTTGTATGAAACTTTTCGTAGATGCGAGGTAAATATTCCATACTTAGATGCTATTAAACAAATATCTTGTTATGCTAAATTCTTGAAAAAGTTGTTTACTATGAAAAGGAAATAAAAATTGAAGGGAGATGAGGTAAGAGTTGGGGAGAACGTGTCTGCAATAATTCAAAAGAAACTTCTTACAAAGTGCACAGATCCAAGTCTGTTTACTATCCCTTGCATGATAGGCAACACTAAGTTTGAAATGGCCATGCTAGATTTAGGAGCATCTATTAATGTCATGTCATATTTTGTATACACTTCCTTGAAACTTGGACCTTTAAATAAAACTGTTGTGATAATTCAACTGCTAATAAATCTAATGCATATCCTAAGGAGGTAGTTGATGATGTTCTCATGAAAGTTAATGAGTTAGTTTTTTCTGTTGATTTTTATGTACTTGACATGGACAATAGTAATCATACTACTCCTATTTTATTAGGAAAACCATTCTTAAGGACGTCCAAAACTAAAACAGATTTTCATAATGGCACACCAACCATGAAATTTGACGATAAAACCATTTAACTTAACATCTATGATTCCATGAAACATCCGAATGATGATAAGCATGTCTATTCTATTGATGTGATTAACCATTTAGCACAGGATGTCTTCAAATTTGATGCTAAAAATGAATGGGAATCTATCATTAGTGAGCATCTTGGGAAGGAAAAAAGAAGAGATTGCCTTAAGCACGAAGTTACAAAGAACAGTGGCAGCATTAAATGATCTTTCAGAGTCAAGTAAAAATTCTTGTTTTGTATTACCAGTTTCTAATGAGAAGCCTCTACTTTCTATTTTACAAACCTCCATTCCAGATTTGAATTCTTACCTCAATCCCTACAAGTATACATTCCATGAAGATGGAGGAACAATACCAGTTATCATTCATAATAGACTTGGTGCACTGCAAGGAAGAACGAAGCCATCCATGATAGACCGGGCTAAACAAGGAAACATTGAGTCAAGCCAAAGATAATAAACAAAGGCGCTGCTTGAGAGACAACCCAATGGGAGTTCGTTCCTTTATCTTTTTATTTTTGTTTTTCACATTCATATTTTAGTTATTTTTGTCACTTTCTTTGCTTTGCACCTTGCGTTGGGGACAATGTAAGTTTTAAGTGTGGGGGAGTGGATTCAGATTTAGGTTACATTTAGATTGAGTTAAAGTTTCAAAAAAAATTGATTTTTTTTTTTTTGCATAATTTTTCAAGAAGAGGAGTTGAGGTTAAATGATTTTTTTGATTGTGTATGCTATTTGCAAGAATTAATTAGGCTTTTGAAGAATTCATAATATGATTGAATAAATAATCTTACAATTTAGAGTTAATTGGTTAAGTTATGTTCTTTGAGAATTGTACTAACTAAATTCTGTAGACAAAAATTCGGTGAGATTTTGAGACTTTAGACTAATATATCCATAACAATCTCATTATTTCTTTCATGTGTGATATTCTTCCATGGTTTTATTTATCTAGAACTTGCCTTGATTTTCTTCAAGATTACATTGACACATGCATGCATGAACATGATTAAGACCATATTTATTACATAAATTAGCTACATTAGCCAAATAGCCTACCCTGTAATTGAGTTTTCCTTTGTTGAATCCCTTTGAGCCTTATTACATTTTCTTTGTGTAAACTCACATTACAAGGTTTAAATATGAAAAAAAAACGTCTTTACCCAAGATTTAGAGCTAGTGGAGTATTGTTCATCATAATGATATGTGTGAGTGTGTAAGTGTGGGGATGTCAAAAATTTTGGTAATGCTATGATTGGGGAAGGGAACATGTTTCAATTTCAATTCATAAGTTCCATTATGGTATAACATTTGGAGTTTATATTTCAAAAAAAAAGGAAAAAAATGAATGATAGAAGAAAAAAAAGAAAGAAAAAGAAAATAAGTGATGGAGGAGAGTGATGTCAATGTTACAAAATATCTATGTTCATAATTTCTCAAGAAAAGGTTCGGTTTGTATGGGAAAGATACAAAGTAAAAGAACCCATGTGTGGAGTAGTTGGTTTTACATATCTTATGAATATATTTGAGCTAAGTTTATTCATCTTTGCTCTACTAGTTCGATGGCTCTTGAGTCACGTACCCAGATATTTCCCACCTTGACCTTAAGCCACATTACAACCCTTGAAAAGTCCTTATGATTCTCGTAAAGCATGTGATATAAGTGGTGACGAATGAGAAGATATGCAAGCATATGGTAGATTATCTCCATTAAAATGAACTTGAGCGAAACACTTACCTTTTAAACACATGAGAGTTGAGTGCTTATATCCGTGAGGGTTTACATGTTTGGTTTATTCCATCTTCACATGAAAATGCTAGCTAACGGATTATGAGTTGTGTGAGAATGTTTATTTATGATGTATTGTGTATTTTAAAGAGTCTGATTGTTCTATGTTCATGGCATTACGACCTGGGTGTTTTTGGATAATTAAATTTGAGTTTTGCCCGAGGACGAGCAAAAGCTAAGTGTTGGGGAATTTGATATGAGTATAAAATGTATATTTTTCCCTCCTTATTTTATGTGCTCGTATGATTAATCAATGTCAAAATGTATTCATTACATTCATATTTGATTTAGGTGGCAATTCTTTGAATATGACGTAATTTGGAAGAAATAAGCGAACGGCCAAAATGAAAGAAAACGAAGTTTGGGGACTCAAATGTAAATACTCAAAAGTTATGTTGAACCTCACGATAAAGATTTGAGAGTGTTAGAGGTCAATTGGATGAAGAAAGAAGTCAAAGGGATGAAATACAATAAAAGTATTATCACATATCAACTCCTAGCCGAAAAGGTTAGGTGCCGTTCTCTTTGGCGTTTTCGGATCGTTTTCGGTTTTCGATTTTCCAAAACGGTGAAAACGTGTTCTCTTTCCTGTTTTCAAAAACACGTTTTTGAAAACGAAAAAAATTTTGTACACAAAACACAAAACGATAAAAACATCGTTTTGGCCGTTTTCAAACCAAACCCACCAAAAAACCCAAAACAAGGGAAACAGTTTTGCACACTGTTCATTCTTCAGTCGGGAGCAATGGAGCAGCCAAAATCTCTACCACCGCACCACCACCAATCCACCACCAAAAGCACCACCAGAAACCACCACCACCATAGCCAAAATCGGCATCCCAGAAATATCCCCCACCGCCACCAGAAAGACCACAATCGGCCTGTCAAAATGCTACCAGAAACAACTGCTCTGCCAAAATCTCCACCATAAATAGCAATATCGCTACCAAAATTGCGACCCAACGACAGCCACAGCCATCACCTGCACCAACCTCCTCCAAGTCGCGACGCTTGCCTGCAACAAAACCACCACTCATTTCCAATTGTTTTCACAGTCTGCAGCAGAACCACTGCCGCCAAGTATCGACCCAACCAAACAATTTTCGCGACCCAACCATCCCCGTACGCACCCAATCAGGGAGTGCCCAAAGCCAAACCACCATCGCGCCGCTCGCAGGGGTAGTGTCGTCGCAAGGAGCAGACAGAGAGAGAGACGATTGGAAAGGAAGAGAGAGATACCAAAATGAAATGAAAATGAAGAGAGAGAGAGAGAACACGTTTTGGGTTTGATTATTTTTGAAAATAATTTTTCAAAATACCAAAAAGAACACATTTTCAACAATCTGAAAATAAACACTCAAAACACAAAACACAAAATGAATTCAAAACTCAAAACACAAAACTGAAACACGAAGAGAACGGCCCCTTATGTTTTGGATTTTCAGTCTCAGTTTAAGACCCATTTTTGGCATAGGAATCGTTCAAATTGGAAACATTTTATTTATAAAATGTTCATAGCCCTTTGAGTTAGCTTTCCAACGTATCTTATCTCGCTTCAAATATCGGAAAAGAAAGATATGACCAAAATACCGAAGGTTGTCCAGTGGAAAATTGGCAAAATTATGCGATCGCATAGTGTAATCTTCCTTGCCGTCACATGAGCGCCTTCAGAGATTTTTAGAGCCCAGTTTCATTGTTATATGCAACCACATGACTTACTATTATGCGGTCACATAGGTGTTTCCCGATACGAAAATTTTGGTTTCCGAATTTAAGTCAATCACCTATAGAAACAATTACAAAATATGTGATTTACAACCCTAGAATGGAGAGAATGCCTCCAAACTTCATTCTTCATTATTTTTCTCATAGATTCATGAATTATAACTAAACTTTTACACTTAGTCGAAGGATATTGAAGTCTCAGAACCACATATTGTGAAATTTAAAAGGGGATTTCTTAGTTTAATTCATGTTTTTGAGTATTGAATATTCTTCTGCACTTCTTTCCATGATTGTTACGTTTGATTGCTAGGAGGCCTATTAGTTTGTTATTCGTTACAATCTACAACTAAATTAAATATCAAATCCATAATTGTTTGATTTCCTTAACTTGTGAAGCAACTAGGGTTCGATAATTTGTTGTGTTGGTGATTGTTGAATCTTAGGAAGAATATTCAACTACATTAAATGCAGCCACTTGTTCTTGTATTGTTTAGCTTCATCGATCTTTCTAATTCTTAATGCGATTATAAAATTAACTCTAGAACATTTATCTTACGTTGTTTGGTAATTAGGGTTAATTAGGTCGCTTGTATTCTAATAATTATAAGGAGAAAAGAGAGAAATAATTCCAGCGGTGAATATTCAAAATATGGGTTGATTTATACTTGCATCGATGATCAATTGTAAAGTTCCAAAGGTGGATATTCATTTGGACCAAGATTAGTCTTTTGATTTTTTTTGTTAATTTAATTTTCATTGTTATTAATTACGTTATTTACAATTGTTTGTATACAAACCCCCCCAATCATTGTACGAAGTATAAAATATTGAATTACATACTCTTCGTGAGATCGACCAATACTTCCACTAGTACATTAATTTTAGAGGTTAAGGTATTACTTTTTGGTATCTGCGATAGCATACACCAAATTTTGATGCCGTTGTCGGGAAGTGATGCTAGTTTATTTTTGTACTTCTTTAATTGTTTATTTTATTTGTGAAAAAAAAATCATAATTTTCTAAATTTTTAGGCAATTTATTGTTTTTAGGAATTTTAGCATAAAATTTTATTTATTTTTTCTTACTCTAGCTTCTTTTTAATTTGTTTTTCATTTGTTCTATTTATTTATACCCGCAACTCGATCTTCTAATCACGGTGAATTGTAGTACAATCCGGAATTAGAAAGAACCTTGCACGAATTAAGGAATGATAATCAGTGGAATTTCATATAGAATAATTTTCATCCCAAGACCCTATTCCCTATTGATTTTGAATCAAAGGAAGAAGAAGTCATGGCTGAGGACTGACACTGCTATGGATCCATCACCATTAGGATGATGGTGTAGCTACTCATGAGGGGACTGATAGTAGTTGTTAGGTTGCCCCTTGTCATTTTGTGACAAAAATGGAGAGTAGATAGATATTTTTGGATGATGATGGAGTAGATTACTTTTTGATGTATATGATATTTTTGATTTGGCATGATGTATCTTAAAAATTTGACTCAAAGACATTAAATGACTATTTCAAGATTGCTAGATTAAGTTTTGATGTTTTGTATTATCAATGTTACGTTTTGGTATGTTGGGTTGCATTGATATTACATCTAAATTTAGCTTATGATATGAATTGAAATGATGTGTTATGAGATATAAATGCTTGAATTGCTTTTACACTTAATACCATTTTACATACGTTTTAACCTGGGTATTTGAGTTGTTTGTTTCAAGAAACATGTTTACAAAGAAAATAGAAAAAAGAACAGTTCAATTAAGACAGTTAGTGTTGGTTGTGTCAGTCATTGAGTCTATAATTTTATACTACTACCTTGACTTTAGATTGTAATTTTGTCACAAAATACCAAAGGGAGAGCTTGTTAGATTTTTGATATAATTGGCAAGTTTATGAACAAAAAGGACCTAAATTAATATGTTGTAAAATTCAAGGAGTAAGTCGTAAAAAGTATAAATTGAGTTGTATTAGGTCTAAGGTTCGAGAATGGAAAAGAAAGAAAAACGGCGCCGCAATTTTGCTAGACTGTTGCCATGACTTGGCTCAAGCAGTAGAAACAGAAACATTGTTGCCCGCCGTCGCTTTACCTTCACTTGAGCAGCAATCCGTCACTCAACTGTCGCCTAACTTTTGCTCAAACGATAGGGTTATCGGGAAAATGTTAATTCGCATTTTTAAGGCTTTTTGTCCGCCTATTCAACCCCAAAGCCCAAACTATAAATACCAAACGCTTCTAAACGTAAATTCTAAGGTTAATCATTGAGAAAACATATACTATTCATATCAGCTTCATAAAATTAGCTTTCAACATTTATACTTGATTTTTTCTTAGCAGTGAAAAATATCGAAACCATAATCCAAATACCAAACTGATACTTCCTACACATCTGTTAGAGTTCTGAAAATCAAATGAAGGTGACTGGAGTTCCAATTATTGGAGAACACGGAATTCTTCGTTGATCCACACGAGATAGACGAATTCATAAAGTCGAGAGTTGATGTAGGAGTGCGCAATCTAGGAGGGTTTTGAAAATTGCAGCTGGAAGTTGGTGCAGAAGCATGCATTCCGAGATAGCTATGGGAATTACAGTCTATAGGTCAGAAAGTACTAGTGGTAGTCGTGTCTGGTTGACTGTAAGTTCATAATTCGTTGATAGTGGATTTCTGACTGGCAAAGAGCCCGAAGTTTTTACCAAGTTGGGGTTTCTCCATGATCAATCTGCTTGTTATTTATGGTTTTCAATATAACATTATAACTGCGGTAATTCAATTTAGGATAATTGGACTGATTTATTAACCATCAAGAGATAATTAATAGTGACTTGTTGCTAATTAATTATAATTTTTTATTTCGCATAATCACCTATTCACCCCTCTCCCCTAGGTATAGTTTGGGTCAAACCTCGTTATTTCATTCTTGATCAATGAGCATATGCATACAATGTGTTTTAGAAGATATAAATACGAATATGAATTTAAAATTTTCTTTATATTAAAAAGTGACACGACGTGACACTTTATTTGTCTTGCATATAAATTAAGGTGCTTAAATTTGAAAGTTATGTGCTCTGCCACTTTTTCAAAAAAGTCACAAACTATCTCATTTGAATCTTTTTTATAAATATGAATAAAATTAATATATTCATCTGTTACGAAAGCAATCGGGAACAAGAAAACGAATATAAAAGTTGAAGAATTTAGAAATGAAATATTAAGTGAAATCGTTTTAGTTGTTACCATGAAGAAGAAGGTCAAAAGAGAGTACTTGAGTTTTTTATTTTGGATTTTTGGATTAAAAAGTGACATATCGTGACACTTATGTCAAAATTTAATTATAAGGCATACAAAAGCTCAATAGGTTACACTGACATCCTTGTTTTTGTGCCTTAGGAATCACATGCGGAGCAAGAGTTGTTTCTCAGATGAATTTTCACAATATTTTATTTTTTAGATGTATTGTTAGATGATATTTATTTCATATAATATTTGTCACATTACAAAAAAAAAAAAAAAGTAACGTGATATGTTATTTTTTAGGGAAAATTGTAGTCACGATACCAAACATTTCACTTTTTTACAGACTTTGCCGAAACATCTCATTTGTGCCACCCACTACCAAACCTTTAAACAAATCGCAATCGGAGTCCAGATTAACTAAAATCGTTAGTTTGACCGTTAGTTGAACAATAATTAAATGTCTGACAAATTGTTGACCAATTTCTAAAGGGTAAATATGTAACTTTACATTTTTCATATGAAACAAATTAAAATTAAAGAATTAAGAACCCAAGCTACTATTCACCCCCTTCCTTTTCCCTTCTCTTTGCAGCGCACACACTCCCTTTCGAAAATGGAAGATACGGCTCCACCAGAAGCTACCCAGCAATCTCTGTTAACGGTGGAGACAGTTTCACTCACAACTCCATCACCACCAAAATGTGCTTTTGTAGAAGAAACTGAGCCACCTCTGGCTTCGGTAGCTCTTACGTAAGAGAAAGAGGTGCCACCACCAAGTGAACCGCCACTCACAATTGAGAAGAGGTTGAAAGAAGCCGTTATTATTATATAAAAAGAGACCCCTCTATCACCAACGCTCTCGGAGGAGCATGTATCCTCCAAAATCAATGGTTTCTTTCGAAGAAGAGAGCAATAAACTATCAGATCTCTCAAATTTCAATCGTAAAGCATTAGAAGAATTTAAAACCCTCGTCCAGGAGGCAATTAACACCGGTGTTTTCACCTTGGCATCGCCCTCCGATACCTAAAATTTACCTGAAGAAGTATCCATTTGGGGCGCGCTTTTATTAAAAGATGATGGAAGTAGGGCTGGATAAAAGTCCCGAACTGAATGCTTTACGGGTACCCAATTGAGAATCGATGGGTTTGGGTCGGTTCTCAGTGACCAAGAACCAAAGACCCGAATCTAAATAATTTTTTTTATTTTTATTGAATTAATTAATTTTTTGTCATTTTTTTAAACAAATTAACAAATTAATCCAGTCAAATTATTTTTTTGTAACTTTGTTAGTCCAACATTTCGGCCTTATTATTAAATCTTTTTGGTTGAACACTTTTTAGTTTATTTGTGTTTGTTAATTGTCCTTTTTCAATTATGCTTGTAGAGTTTCTTACTATTACAAGTCAAGCAATTGATGATTAAATCAAATAGTTGGTAAGTATTATCAATACTTAAAAAATATTTTATTTTAATAACTTTCAATTTATATTTCATTTTTTTTTATGCAGGCTGATTGAAGTAAATGAATTATTGATATGGATCATCGATATTTTAATATTAGTATCTACTTTTTGGTATTTGTGTTAATTGAATTAATCCTATTGGACAGCTTATTATTTATGTGTTTTTAAACTGGACCACGTTAATTTGTAAAAGTTACGAATGAGATGTCATTAGTTGTATTTACGTAGTCTTGTTGTAAATGATAAAAAAAAGTAATTATGGTACGGAATCAAACAGAACCGAATCGAACTGAACTGAATCAAAAGGAACCGAACCTGAACGGTTCCATAATTATATTGGACCCGACGGTTCCATTTATTAAATACTCGAAACTTTTGGGTCGGTTCTATTCTCTTTAGAACCGAACCGACCTATGTACAGCCCTAAATAGGAGTGATGGCGTAGATTTGTTCAGAATCGATATTTTGAAGATGAGCTTTTATTGGATACCTGAATGGTGGGTGATGGTAGAGGTTGTGGTGGTGGATGATGGCAGCGACGGCGGGGGTGGGGGAAAGGGAATGAGGGGAAGAAGATGAATAGTAGTTTGGGGTTTTTAATTCTTTAATTTTAATCTTTTTCATATGAAAAATGTAAAGTTATATATTTACTCTTTAGAAATTGGTCAACAATTGGTCAAACATTTAATTATTGGTCAACTAACGATTTCCGTCAATCTGGACTTCGGGTACGAATTGTTTAAATGTTTGATTTTTTTTTAATAAAAAGTAACAAAACACTTTTACGATTGAAAATTCAAGTAAAATTTGATGTCCATTAAAAATTAATAATAATTAAGGTTTATAATTATTTTTGGAATAGTGTTATTTATTATCATGATGATAAAATATCGATAATTTGACAGTCTATTTGAAATAATGGGATTGAGCAGTGCAATTTTTATGAGAGAGAGAGAGAGAATGTGAGTGATAATGGGGTGTGGCATGACTGATATTTTATCATCATCATAATAAGTAACATTACTCTTATTTGTAAGATTTTGGCTTCGTACTAGGCATAATTTCTTCAAAAAAAAACATTTATTTTGGTGGTCCATATTGTGAACCGGACTTATCAATTGGGGCCTTTATCAACATTATTCAACAAATGTGAAGTCTAAAATTGGCCTCCCTAACTGAATTCGGCTTTAATGAAACATTTCTCGTTTCTTTAATATTCAGCTACGAACCCACAAAAAGAATTTCACAACTAGTTTAAGTGAATATTTTATACTTCTCGGTTTCAATGATCAAACTATAAAAGGGATTTTTCAGTTTTTCCTTTTCTGGTAAAAAAAAAAAAAGAAAAAAAAAATTCCATTTTTGTATAGGTTTAACGACCTCAGTCGACCCAACAAAAGAATGAAGGTTTTTACGATTATATTTCAAAGGAAGGCCATATTCTTTTTTCTCTCTAATATTTCCTCTTAAATCAAATAGAATTTAATTTCATGAGTATTGTCAATCATTGTTTGATTTTAGTGTACAAAATGAAACAACGTCCAGATAAATTTTACTAAGACATTATTAATATTAATGATGTACTGTGTGAATAAGACATAAGATAATGACCAAAGTCAAAAACTATGTGAAGAATTTTAGTTCCCTCTGTCTTTCGAACCCATAGATTTTAAGAAAATGCATTGGGACAAACACAACCTGTCTATATGCTTTTGCTTAACTTTTCTAGTCAATGAAATTATAAATGAGTGTCGGAAAATAATGGCCACACGATAATTGAACAATTTTATTCAATTTTTTATTAATGATTTTTTCGATCGTTAAATGAATCAACAAATTCTTGATTTCCTAAATTTACGGACATTCTTCGAACCAATATGTTTTAAGGCATGCTCGTTGTTGTTAATTCACTCAATGAATTTGTTTTTCTTTCTTGCATTTCCAGCTGCGGAGTATCAATAGAATCAATAGAATATGTAACAAAAGAGAGGGATAAACAGATTTGACGAAAGTTCAATTGAGTGGGAGAAAAATATTGGGAAAATTTCATAACTAAGAGTTTTAGTTTCACCCATTTCAAATTTAAGAGAGAAGGTTTAAAATTTAAAATTTTATTTATAAATTAATTAATTAAACAGATATTTTATTAATTAAATATATTAAGGTCACAATTCCATATAATTTGCTCACAAATTCTATATAATTGATCACAAATCACAAATTTCACATACAAAAGATATTCTACGGTCACAATTTAAAAGATTTGTAGGTCATAATTTGTTCATTGATCACAAATAAAAAATTAAAACAAATTATTTTACGGTCACAATTTAAAAAATTTATAGGTCACAATTTGTTAAAGTCAAAATTCAAATTTTTAGGTGATATATTATTTATTGGTCACAATATCAATTTATCGGTCACAAATCACAAATGTTGAAATCGCAATTCAAAATTTTAAATCACATATTATTTATTGGTCGCAAAATATCCAATTTATTGGTCACGATCTTAGATAATTGGTCACAAGCACCCCATGCGCATCCCACCTACAATGTCACGCCACTCTTACCTGTAACAAGCAAAAATTGAAGAATATAAAAATCGAGAAAAGGAACCTCCTAAATTTATAGGAAACAATACCTAATAATCATTGATATTTAGTGAAAAAATGCCTAGAATTTAGTAAGGAAGAATATATATTAATGACCGGAGGAAGACTGAGGTTCAGAGAACCATCCGGAAACAATTGTCGGTTGGCATTTGGCATCCTGCTCGGAGTCAGACACCCTAGCTTTTAAACAAGAAGAAGGGATTACAACAGCTTTGTTGAATCCATTGTCATTATTCTCCCTCCAAACAAAGTCCTCTGGCATTCCAAACCTCTTCATGTGTCGGCGCCCATATATTAATCTTTTCTTCCCCGGATTGTTGCCGATGGTGGTGCGCGATCTTGACCAACGCTGCTCCGGCGTCTTCTCGTCTGGCGGCGACCGTGAGGTAGAGTAGAGAGAGAGTGGGATAGAGAGAGGAGAGAAAATGGGTGACAGTGAGAGGTAGAGTAGGGAGAGATACATAGAGAGAAAATGGGGAAAATGAAATAATTAAGGTTTTGATGTATATCATAAATATGTATATTTAATTTTATAATATAATTATTAATATTATAAAATTTTAATTATCATCTTATCTTTGAAATAAAAACTTGTAAATCTGAATTTTGAAATTGGAAGTTTAAAATTCTGGTTGGATGTAATTTCCACAAAAATATTTATCCTAATCAAAATCAAATTTAATGAGAACGTAACTTAACCCACCGAGCCCGAGCCGTCAACCCTTTTTTACATCGCTACTCACACACAAAATTTCTCATCTTTTCTAATAAAGCTCCACCATAATGTAAGCACATGCTAAAATACTTTGTATTTTCCCCTGAAAAAACGAAAGAAAAAAATCAAACCCTAACCCTTTTTAGTTCGAGCAATGCATATGTACACAATAATCTATTACACAATACATTAATTTCCAAGTTATCAAATCATGCAAAATTTTCATATTTTCCAGTATTGGACAACAATCTATACGCACGGTTTGTAATCGCATTATTTCATACCGCAAATGGGAATTTCAGGGCTCACGCTTACAATATACAGGTTGGGGAAGAGAGTCTCGAATATGGGCCTCAAAGTTTGATGGAAAATCATCGTCGTCTTCTTCTTCGTATTGGTCGTCTTCTTCTTCGTGAGTTTTCACAGGTTCCATAATGGATAATGGAATGGAGAGTAACTGACTTATTTTTATTTTAAAGGGAAAGTGTGTAATTCCAAAATTGCCCTTGTCTATTTGGTGGAAATTATAATTTTTTTTAAATTTCTGGAGTCAACTAACGATGTTTGTAGTCAAACAGACGGAAATCATCAATGAGGACTAGAGCTGCGGTTTTTTTAAAAATTTGGTACTGTGTGTAGTACAAATAAAAGACTCGGGCAAAAGTTTACAACTAACTGAAAAGTTTGGTACCTTGGCTGTTTCCATTACCCTATTTGTAATTTATCGTAATAATTTGTTGTGATTTGTCACGTGGGTCAGTTATGCTCGTGGTGAGCCTAAGCCATAAGCAAGATTGAACCCCACTTTTGGGACACGTGCTGAGCCGAATTCAAAGATTGGGCCCATGGACTACGATCAATTTCTGACTATTTTAATTCTACATATTTGACAACAAACACTTCAAAGTGTGAATATCTAAATCAAATGAATATCGATGCAAATTCTTTCTGGTTGGAATATGACAACATAAAAATTCAAAATTTCGTCCAAAGTTTGTAATGGGAGATTCGGAACGTGGCCATTTACGAAAAGGGACAACTCGAGCCGTAGAGAATACCCTAATAGGCTTGCATTGGTTTGTTGAAAAGGTTGATGAATTTGCTTGGATAATTTAGACGCATTTAATGCATTTATTGAAACCAACAAGTTGCATTCATAAGATCTGGTGTGTTATTTAATTCATGTTTGGCCTTGCCTAAAATAATAGTATGTTGCTTAAATGTAAAGTTTAAGTTCAGAACACGTTTGGGTTGGATTAAAAAGAAAATATATATTCAAAAAAAATGATAATATTTCACTATAAACGCATGTTTGAAAGAGGCTGCAGGGTCTACTTATTTTTCAAGTAACATCACGACCAATCACCATAATACCCTTTGTGTTGAAATTTGGGAAGATGAAATAGATGTAATTTAAGGAAAATGTTGGGGATAGTTAAAGAAGAAGCCAAAGCTCTCTATCCTTTACACCAAAGACCTCCAATACGAAGCTCCTTTTGGTCGATGCTCCCTTAAGCTAAGTCCTAGCTGTCTTTTAGATGATCTGCGGGTAATCTTTATGAATGATTGATGTAATATTTGTAATAATAAATGTCAAGATTGTCAGTCTAGGACATATGGTGGCTGATCCGTTGTCAATATATTAAAAACATAGCAGATTGAGTGATATGAGGCGTTGGCGTAGGAGATGAGGCCACACGGTTCTTATCCAACGGCTACCACATCGATCGAAACTCTGTAAAAACTCACAACTTATGCCATTTGAAGAATAATGCAACCATTTACACTTGAAACCACCCTCATTTTTCTCTCTTGCTTATTCTATATTTCTTTACTTGATTTTAGATTACTTCTACTTTGGTTGAGTTGTTTATGATTATTTGTTTATAAGCAATCATCTTTGATTATATTGTCGATTCTTGAACATTTTTGTCTCGCTTCGTAAAGCATTTCTCACATCCATAAATGTCATCAATTCCCATCTGAATTTACGATCAAAACGTGTTGAGATTTGCATGCATGGATGTAAGTGGGTTCGACATCAGTTGTCCACGTAACCATTACAAAAAAAAATGGTTCAACAAATTGACACCATTTGGGAAATGCCACTACGACCATGAACATTTTCATGGAAAAGGTTACCCAAATATTTAATTGACTTTCTTCTTGAAAAATGATTTGTTCTTGAAGAAAAAACAAGTGAAACCCCCAAAAAAGAGACTTGGAGTTGACATCAGTGCTAGCATTGTTGATATTTCTTGAAAAAATGAATATATTGAGATAGAAATCCATTTGTAACACCCTCATTTATTTTTCTTTCTAAAACAATCGATTGTTTGGAGAAAAATAAGTTCAAATGGTGAAGAATACCCCTTGAAAAGGGAGAGGCCATTGAAGAAGTGGCCTTAAATAATTGGACTCCCTGAAGGGAGGATATCTCCAACGAAAAGACCATGAATAAGAAGTCCCCCTAAAAATGGGAGGCCGCTGAAGTAGTTGTCTTAAATATGTAGACCCATTGAAAGTAAGAGTCCTACAACAAAGAGGTCATTAATAAGAAGACCCTCTAAAAATGGAGAGACAGATGAAAAACGACCTTAAATAAGTAAACCCATTGAAAGGAAGAGGTCTCCAGCGAAGAGGCCATGAATAAAAAGAACCCGCAAAAAGGGGAGGCCGCTGAAAAGGTGGCCTTAATAGGTAGAACCCTAAAAGGAAAAGGTCTCCAACGAAGAGGCCATGAATAAGGAGACCCCCCCGAAAAAGGAAAGGCCGCTGAAAAAATGACATTGAATAAGTAGACCTCCTAAAATGGGGAGGTCTCCAAAGAAGAGGTCATGGATAAAAGGCCCTCTAAAAAGAGGGATGCCGCTGAAAAAGTGACCTTGAATTAGTAGACCCTCCGAATGGGATAGGTCACCGATAAAGAGGCCATGAATAAGAAGACTCCGTGAAAAAGAGAGGCTATTGAAAAAGTGACCTCGAATATTCAGATCCCCTAAAATGGTGAAGCCTCAAAAGAAAAAGGCCATGAATAAGAGGCATCCTAAAAAACAGGATGCTGCTGAAGAAGTGAACACCTAAAATGGAGGTCTCCAACAAAAAGGTCATGAATAAGAAGACCCCCTAAAAAAAAAGAGGTCACTAAAGAAGTGGTTTTGAATAAGTAGAACCTATATAGAGGAGGTCTCCAACGAAAAGGCCATGAATAAAAATCCTCCTTAAAAAGGGGAGACCGCAAAAAAAGTGACCCTGAATAAGTGGACACCCTAAAAGGAGGAGGTCTCTAACGAAGTGGTAATGAATAAGAAAACCCAGTGAAAAAGGGAAGGCCGTCGAATAAGTGGCTTTGAATAAATAAAGCCCCTAAAAGGGGGAGGTCTCTAACGAGTAGTCCATGAATAAAAATAAACCTTGAAAAAGGGGAGGCCGCTGAAAAAGTGAATAAGTAGACTCCTGAAAAGGGGAAAGTCTCTAAAGAAGAGACCATGAATAAAAAGACCTCCTAAAAATGGAGAAGTCATTGAAGAAGTGACCTTGAATAAGTAGACCCCCTAAAAGGGGGAGGTCTCGAAAGAAAAGGCCCCTAAATAGAGGGATGCCGTCGAAAAAGTGACCATGAACAAGTAAACCCACGAAAAGGGGAGGTCTCTAATGAGAAGGCCTTAAATAATTAGACCCTCTGAAAGGGTACGTCTCCAACGAAGAGGACATGAATAAGAAGACCCCCTAAAAAGGGAGAACTCGCTGAAGAAGTGGTCATGAATAAGTAGATCCCCTAAAAGAAAGAGGTCCAATGTAGAGATCGTGAATAAAAAGGACCCCAACAAAGGGAGAAGCCGATTAAGTGGTTTCGAATAAGTAACACCCCTTTCTAGGGGAGTTTCCAGCGAAGAGGTCATGAATAAGAAGACATCCTAAAAAAGGGGTTCCGCTGAAAAAACAATCATGAATAAGTAAACCCCCTGAAAGGAGAAGGTCTTTAACGAAAATTCCATAAATAAGAAGACTCCCTTATAAGGGAGATGTCGTTGAATAAGTGGCCTTGAATAAGTAAAACCCTTGAAAAATGGAGGTCTCCAACGAAAAGGCCATAAATAAAAAGACCCTCTAAAATAGGGGAGGCCGTTGAAGAAGTGACCTCGAATAAATAGACCCCTTGAAATTGGGTGGTATAAATAAAAGGCCCATTGAAAAGGAATATGCCGCTGAAGAAGTGACATGGAATAAGTAGACCCCCCTCCCCCCTTCGGAATGGAAGGAGACTCCAACGAAGAGGTCATCAATAAGAAGACTCCCTAAAAAAAAAAAGAGGTCGTTAAAGAAGTAACCTCGAATAAGTGGACCCCCTGATATGGGGAGGCCTCCAAAGAAGATGCCATGAATAAGAGGCCTCTTGAAAAGAAGGATGCCACTGAAAAGTGACATTGAATAAGTAAACCCCTTGAAAGTGAGGTCTCCAACAAAGAGGTTATGAATAAGAAGACCTAGTAAAAAGAAAGAGGTCGATGAAGAAGTGATCTTGAATAAGTAGACCCCCTGTAAGGGAAAGGTCTCCAATGAAAAGACCATGAATAAAAAGACCCCCTACAGAAGGAGAAGTCATTGAAGTGGCTTCGAATAAATAAAACCTCTTTCAAGTGGAGGTTTCCAATGAAAATGCTATGAATAAGAAGACTCCCTAAAAAAGGGAAGGCCACTAAAGAAGTAACTTTGAATAAGTAGACCCCTTCAAAGGAGGAGCTCTCCAACGAAAAGACCATAAATAAGAATGTCCCCTGAAAAGGGGGATATTGCAGAAGAAGAGGCCTTGAATAAGTAGATGGGAGGTTTTCAACGAAGAGGTCATGAATAAAAAGACCCCTTAAAAAGGGAGAGGCTGCTGAAGAAGTGTTCTTCAATAAATACACTCCTTGAAAGGAAGAGGTCTCCGACAAAGAGGCCATGAATAAGAAGACTCAATGAAAAAGGAAGGCAACTGAATTAGTGGCCTTGAATAAATAGAACCCCTAAAATGGAGAAGTCTCCAACGAAAAATTCATGAATAAAAAGATCCCTTAAAAAGGGGAATACTACTAAAAAAGTGATCTTGAATAAGTAGACCCCTGAAAGAGAGAGGTCTCTAAAGAATAGGCCCATGAATAAGAGGCCTCTTGAAAGGGAGGATGCCACTGAAGAAGTGACCTTAAATAAGTAGATTCCCTGAAAGGTGGAGGTCTTCAATAAAGAGGCCATAAATAAGAAGACTCGGCGAAAAATGGGAGGTTGTTGAAGAAGTGACCATGAATAAGTAGACACCCTCAAAAGTGGGAGGTCTCCAATGAAAAATCCATGAATAAGAAGACCCATTAAAAAGAGAGAGTTCGCTGAAGAAGTGGTTTTAAATATGTAGACCCCCTAAAAGGGAGAGGTCTACAATGAAGATGCTATGAACTCCCTACAAATGGAGAAACAGCTGAAGTGGCTTTGAATAATTAGAACCTCTTTCTAGAGGAGGTTTTCAACGAAGAGGCCTTGAATAAGTAGACCCCTGAAAGGATGAGGTCTCAAATGAAGAGGCCATAAATAAGAAAACTCCCTTAAAAGGGAAAGGTCGTTGAATAAATGGCCTTTAATAAGTAGTACCCTTGAAAATGAGAGGTCTCCAACGAAAAGACCATGAATAAAAAGACTTCCTAAAAAAGGGAAGGCCACTGAACAAGTGACCTTGAGTAAATAGACCCCATGAAAGGGAGAGGTCGTCAAACAAGTGGTCATGTATATGAGGCTCCCTAAAAATAGGGATGTCACTAAAGAATTGACCTTGAACAAGAGACCTTGAGTAAATAGACCCTATGAAAGGGGGGAAGTCTCTGACGAATAGGCTTTGAATAAGTAGACCCCCTAAAAGGGAAAGGTATCCAATGAAGAGGCCATGAATATGACCTCCTAAAAATGAAGATGGCGTTGAAGAAGTGGTTTTGAATAAGTAGACTCCCTGTAAGGTGGATGTCTCCAGTGAAGAGACAATGAATAAAAAGATCCCTTAAAAAGATGGAGGTCGCTGAAAAAGCAACCTTGAATAAGTAAACCCCTTGAAAGGAGAAGGTCTCCAATGAAGTGGCCATGAATAAAAAGACCTAGTGAAAAAGGGGGAAGCCTCCAACGAAGAGTCCATGAATAAAAAGACCATTTAAAAGGGGGAGGCCGCTAAAGAACTGACCTTGAATAAGTCAATCTTTGAAAAGGGGGGGTCTCCAACGAAGATACCATGAATAAGAAGACTCTCTGAAAATGGAGAGGTCGCTGAAAAAGTGACGTTTAATAAGTAAATCCTCTAAAATGAGAAGGTCTCCAACCAAGAGGCCATGAATAAGAAAACCCAGTGAAAAAAGAGAGACTGCTGAAGAAGTGACGATGAATAAGTAGACTTTCGAAGAATTGACCTTGAATAAGTAGAACCCTTGAAAGGGGGAAGTCTCCGACAAATAGGCCTTGAATAAGTAGACCCCCTGAAAGGGAAAGGTATCCAATGAAGAGGCCATGAATATGACCTCCTAAAAATGAAGATGGCGTTGAAGAAGTGGTTTTGAATAAGTAGACTCCCTGTAAGGTGGATGTCTCCAGTGAAGAGACAATGAATAAAAAGATCCCTTAAAAAGATGGAGGTCGCTGAAAAAGCAACCTTGAATAAGTAAACCCCTTGAAAGGAGAAGGTCTCCAATGAAGTGGCCATGAATAAAAAGACCTAGTGAAAAAGGGGGAAGCCTCCAACGAAGAGTCCATGAATAAAAAGACCATTTAAAAGGGGGAGGCCGCTAAAGAACTGACCTTGAATAAGTCAATCTTTGAAAAGGGGGGGTCTCCAACGAAGATACCATGAATAAGAAGACTCTCTGAAAATGGAGAGGTCGCTGAAAAAGTGACGTTTAATAAGTAAATCCTCTAAAATGAGAAGGTCTCCAACCAAGAGGCCATGAATAAGAAAACCCAATGACAAAAGAGAGACTGCTGAAGAAGTGACGATGAATACGTAGACTTTCGAAAAAGGTGAGGTCTCCAACAAAGAGGCTTTGAATAAGTAGACCCTCTAAAAGGGGGAAGTCTTCAACGAAGAGGCCATGAATAAGAAGATCCCCTGAAAAAGGGATAGCTCGCTGAAGAAGTGGTTTTGAATAAATAGACCCCCTAAAAGGGGGATGTCTCCAACAAAGAGTCCAAAAATAACAAGATCCCCTATAAAGAAAGAATCTGTTCAAGTTGCTTCAAATAAGTAGAACCTCTTTCAATGGGAGGTTTCCAACAAAGAGGCCATAAATAAGAAAACCCACTCCAAAAGGGGTGGCTGCTAAAGATGTAGCTTTGAATAAGTAGAACCCTTATAAAAGGAGGCCATGAATAAGTAGAAAAGACCAGAAATTCATGTGAAGAGACCAGAAAAAGAAAAAAAAAAGATAAGTAAGAAGAGATCGAGAAAGCCAAAAATGAAGAAAAATCTGCACTAACCACAGTTGAGGAAGAATAAAGAAAAAAAACACCAATGATAAGAGCACAAAGTCCAATCAATGCTTATGTGCCACCAATTCATCTTTCTCAAAGTTGTAGAAGAAAAGGTTGGATAAGCATTTTGCAATGTTCGTGGAGGTTTTTTTAGAAATTGTACATCAACTCCGTTTCGCAGATGCATTAGTAAAAATGCCAAATTCCAAAAGGAAATTCTTTCCGACAAAGAACTCTAGAAGAACATGAAATAGTTTGTTTGAATGAGGAATGCAGTGCAATTTTCTTAAAAAACTACCTCTTAAATTAAAATACCAGGGAGTTCCACTATTCCCCGCACAATTGGTTCTAATTATTTTGAGCATTCATTATGTGATTTAGGTTCTAGTGCTAATTTAATACCACTTTTTGTGTACAAGTTTCTTGGATTAGTAGGAGCAAAACTAACAACCGTATCTTTGCAACTAGCTAACAAGTCCATTAAAAGATCTAAGGTTATTATTGAAGATGTGCTGATAACAATTGACAAATTTATCTTCCCAACTAATTTCACTATCTTGGATATGGAAGAGAATGCTAGCATTCCTCTAATATTGGGAAGACCTTTATTGGCCACTAGAAGAGCATTGATTGATATGTATGACGGAAAGATAATACTTAGAGTGGACAATGAGCAGATCATATTTATTGTATTCAAGGCAATGAAGCATCCATTGACTTTTGATACTATATACTAAACTGATATACTTGATGAGGTAGTAGCTAATACCTTGAAGCAGAACATCCATCAGATCCATATGAGGCATGTATTACACAGTTAGAATCAATTAAATCAGAAAATCTAGCAGTGAAGGAATGTGCTTTACATTTGGCTGAACCACCTAGGGTTAAGAAAAAAGTTGGCAATATGAGTCTCTTGGTGCCAATCCATCACCAGTTCACCACCAATACCTTCAATGAAGAAGACCCCAACTCCTGAGTCGAAGCCTTCACCATTTTCATCTATGCTATGGAGTGTTTAGGCTTATCGATCCAAAATTCTTTATTTGAATATCTTAATTTCCTATCAGAATAAACATAGAAATCCATTCACTAGCATTATTAACTAATAATAAGTGTGAAAAATAATTTTCTTTTGTGGGAATCCCGAGGGAAAGAGAAGAAACACTGTATTTTTTTTTTTTTCTAATATAAGATTAAACTAATAAAACAATAAAAATTCAAATTAAAACTAAAATAAATTAAAACGAATTACATACAATATTCCTTGACAGTAGTGCAAAAAACTTGATCCGTTTGATTTTTCTGCAAGTGTAAAGAATTGCAAACAAATAATAAAGTGATAAGTAAGATATCGTTCTCACGAGAACTATGTATTTAATCAAGAATTAACTAATTTCAGCCTTAATTGAATAACAATTTTTCTCAAAGAATTTATGCTTAAGTAACTAACTATTCTATTGAGCAAATTTATTAAGATTTTTATAAAACTATGTGAGATGATTATTGATTACTAAGATTTTGAATTCCCTTATTAATCACTTTTAATGTAAATCAATATTAATGTAAATCAATATTATGACAATATGTATACATTCTTTTTAATCAAGGTTCCTAAGTTAATTAAAAGTAACTCTCGATGTCAATTAAATTTATTCTCTCATGTGACCTTTATATATCTCTATGAAATATATGAACATGAAAGCGTGCATTAAAAACGCTAGAACATCTATATAAATTATGCAAAGTATAGCGATATATTTTTATCCCCTGTCAAAGTTTACAATGATTTTTATAAATGCTATCTATTTTGTCGCTTCTCTCAAAATCAATAAAATTCATAAATCATTCCAATTAGCGGTCAATTAATTGAAAAACATTAAACACAATAACAAATATCCAAGAAATAACACATATTGGACATCAAAATATTTAATTTATATTAAAACCATCATAATATGGGTTCATCTACGTCTTGTTAATTAAAAACTTAGCCTAGCATTTTAACATTACAAGAAAACATGTTTAAGTAGGAAGACAATCCGGATTATGGATAAATTGAGAAGATAACGATAAATCTTGAATCACTTCAATGGTTTCTTGATAAATCTCCACTTGTGCCTTCTCTTTTTTGCCCAAAAATCAAGATTGAGTTTTCACTTAATTGAATTCTTTCAAATCCCCTTCAATTCTCCTACAAAAGCTACAAATTTCAATTTATTTTCATAATAATAATTGATGTATATTGAAGTATGATAGGTATGTGAGAGGTTCTCCTAATGTATTCTGCTATTAGGTAATTATATGTAAGCTTGGACACGGTTTGGTTTTGGTCAATTTCGACCCCAACCCGAAAACAAAACCAACATCAAAATAGTCAATGTGGGTGAATTATAACCCAAACCGACTCAATCTAGGTCTTTGGTTCGGTTAGCCAGTTTGAGCTTTTGTCTAGATCGAATTTTTTTATAAAACAAATTGGCTCGAGTTTTGAGCTCACTTAGAGTATAAATAACTTTGTTTTTTTTTATTCATACAACTTTTTTATTTGAGCTACAACATATATCAACTAAAAACAACTTTGAAAGTTAAATTTTCAAATAATGAAAATTATTATCTCAACCTGCATTTTCACAACATGTAAGTTGTAGCAATGAATTAGAACATAACCCGTCATTAAAAATATTTAATGTTTCCTTGAAAGCAAAGTCTTTGAAATCATGGAAGGAAACATTGAATTTTCTTTGAAAGCAAACTATTTATATAGTATTCAACAAGAGTACTCAAAAAGGCAACTTGGGCACCTTCACTTTCAAGAGAAAATCATAAAGGTTTTGATTTTAATTTTTTTAGGAAAATATGTGTAAGTGGGTTTGGCCGGTTCAATTTTTTTATGAAAACATTTTACTATTTAAGGCATATTTGAGACAGGAAAATCTATTACTATGTTAAAATGATCAATCTAACCTTATACATTGTGACATTTTATAATTTTGTGTAATATCTAAAGAGAATATTTAAATAACGAGATTCAACCCAACTAACACTTAGAGAAGAACGAATACGTGTAATATGCACAATTAAAATGAACAACCAATAATAAATAATAAGTCACTAATTATTGATTCTAGATGAACAAGTTTAAACAAATTAAACCCTAGCAATCAATCATGTATAAATATAAAAATAGTACAGTAATCAACACCAAGATTTGGTAACGGAGGAAAGCCCTTGAAGAACTCTTCACAGTGATAAAGAAAGCTCTAGAAAAATCTTGTCAAACATATCCACTAGAAAAGAGTGAACTTATAGTTGGTCCATACATAACAAAAATTTTAGTAGACTTTGACTACCTAACCTGTAAATCACTGAAAAACTCCTCAATTGTGCCTCCTTCACTTTTCATAACATTTGGATTTCTTTCTCCTCTATGTGGAACACTAAGAACGAATTTGTTCTTCTCCAACTGGAACTCCAATCACCTCTTTCCAATTTCAAAACTTTGAAGGCTATTTGGTAAATGATTTTGTTGGTATTTGATCTTCTACAAGATTTTCTATTGAATGAAAAGAAGCTCAACAAATATGGCTTGGGTATTTATAATATGAAGTGTTTTGACTTTTTTGGAATTGTAAAAAGACTAAAAATCACGAAATAGAAATTCGCCACATAACACAACCGCTCGAACAGACGTCATACATTCAGTGAGCGTTCACACACTATAAAAATCTCTTGAGCGCTCAAAGGATGACCAGTGAGCTCATTCTGAGTAGTTGTTAGTATATTTATCATATTTTTCTCTCATCGTATCTTTCTTTCTCGATATTGGATTGAGACAATTCAAAGCATATTGGAAAGCTAACTCAAATGACTACAATTCTTCTTCATTTTTTCCAATTCGAATGTTTTAGGTCGATGACTATAGGGCATCAGATTTTAGATACCCTAGTATGCTTAATAACTCGAGTTATAAAAGCTAAGTATAAAAAGCATCCTGTTTTTTTCTTTATTGACATATGATTCAAATATTTTGAAGTTCATTGCTATTTTCTTTATAAGGAATATACTAAATCTTATGTCACCTAGTTAAAGGTCAATCCATATTCAATGTCACCTCACCACACTGATGATCGCCATCCCAAGTCTTACACGTGATCAAGACTCACTTACAAGAGCTAGGAGTGTACATTGTAGATAATATATGAAGGAACCTATAACAAGTACTCCAAACAAGTTCTAAACTAAGTCAATGGACATTTTAGTCAAATTTATTCACTTTACTAGTACTCGATCAAAAAATAATATGTTTAATGATATCACTTCAAGGTGTTGTAATATCAAAAATCCTTTTCCTTTTTTTTTAATAAAAAGATAATGCACAAAATGAGAAAAAAAAAGTTAAAGTGGATGCATGAATATGTAGACACCATGAACTTACAAATGCATATACCTATAGACCTACTAAAGCAGGTACACAAACACTCTTAGATTTAAGAGCAACGTGAGCAACACCACAATTTAATTCATCACTTTGACCTGTGAGTTCACTTCTTTCAATTCAGACATAGTCATCTTAGTTAAGTAACTCATCATTTCAATCAAGTGGCCAACTTGATTAGTTAAGGACCTAACATGAGAATTGATGTCATGTTTGTTGTTCCTACCCAAAAACTTATGACACTTAGGTCTTATGCGACCTAACTTATAAATGATATAGGTCCAACGACTCGTACACTCTTAGTCTTGGTAGAAGTAGGTACAAACTTAGTTTTAGAAGAGGTAACGGTATGATAAATTATTTCTTTATAGCCTAGACCTCCTCTATTCCCAGTTGGTCTGTTAAGTCCTAAGATGTTGTCAAACTTCATAGATCCACTAGAAAAAGATCGAAGTTGTGCATTAGATTTCTGAAGATCACTCACAAAAGTCTTAACCTTATTTCCTAGGGACTCTTTTACAATCTTCAACTCATTCAAACTTTTAGTTGACTCTTCAAGTTTGAATTCTAGTATCTCTTTTGCTAAGTCAAGATCATGCAATTTCTTAAAGATAGAGCTATTTGCTTTCTTCAACTTCAGAATTTCTTCAAATAGCTGGTCAGAAGTCTCACATATATCTTTTTCATCTTTTAATTCTTCCAGAAAAGAGTCAATTTGCTTTATATCATCAACTCTCTCATTCCCCTCTACTAGTTCACTCTTAACTATAGAAGTGAAAGTCATATAATTTAAACCCTCATCAAAATTGGAATTCTCACTTTGATAATCGAAACTAGACTTAATATCAGTAAGAGTGGCATTCATAGCCTTACCTAGTGTTTTCTTATAATTTGGCACTCGGCTCTAGTATGTCCAAAATCCTAACATTCATGATGTCTAAAAGATTGAGACCTTTTCTTGACCCCCATAGTATCTCTCTTTTATCTTTTCTATATTTTCAAGAGTTACCCTGAAACTTCTTAGAAGGTCTCTTATTATGCCTAAAGAATTTTTTGAATTTCTTAACAAAGTAAGCAAACTTCTCATCCTTAAAGGTGTTAACATCAGTCTAATCACTAGTCTCTTTCTTAATAGCGTTGAAGGCTAAAGACTTATTTTTCTTAGACTGTGGTAGGCTAAGTTCGTAGGTTTGGAGAGACCCTATAAGTTCTTCTATCCTAACTGCATCTAGGTCATTTCTTTCTCCAATAACTGCGACCTTATATCTAAATTTCTCAAGTATAGATCTCATAACTTTTCTTACAATCTTTGTTTTGGGGACTTGTACACCTAGGTTAAAACTAGAGTTTACTATGTCATTCAATTTTGCAAAGAACTCATCGAAGGATTCATCATCTTTCATCCTCAACATCTGTAGTTTAGAGTTTTTCACGGTCTTGGTTCACTCATGTGTGATTTCTAAAATATCTCACACTTCTTTAACAGTCTCACACATGGACACTTGTTTAAACTGTTTCGAGAAAATTGTCATAAAGATGACATGGACACCTCTATTATTCCAATTTCACTCAACTAAATCATCTTTAGACCGAGTGGAGATATCTATAAGTGAAACAACACCAACAACAGTTGTAGATGAGACAATTCAACCATTTTCTATACTAACCTACACTTGTACACCCATAAATTATGAAATGACTCTCATTCTAACCTCTAGTAAGCATAATTGCTTCCATCAAAATATGGATGAACAAATAGTGATTGACTCATCTAAACAAAACTGGGTCAAAAATCAATATTAAGCTCTGAACCAATTGAAATAACGAAATTTGACCCAACTAACACCTAGAAGAAGGTGAATATGTGTAATATATAGAATTAAAATTAATAACCAATAATAAGCAACAATCCAATAATTATTGTTTTTAGATAAATAAGTTTAATAAAACTAAACCTTAACAAATCAATCAAGCAGAAATATCAAAAAAAGTAAAGTAATCAACACTATGAGTTGGTTACAAATGAAAACCTCTTGAAGAACTCTCACAGTGATACAAAATCTCCGGGCAAACCTTGCCAAACAAATCCACTAGAAAAAGATTTAATTTACAATTGGTTCAAACACAACTAAATTTTAGTAGATTTTGACCACCCAACATGTAAATCATAAAAAAACCTCTTCGATTGCGCCTCCTACAGTTTCTAGAATATCGGGACTTCTTTTCCATCTTTATGGATCATCAAGAACGAACTCGTTCTTCTCCAACTGAAACTTTACTCACCTTTCCCTGACTTTTGAACTTTGAAGGTTTATTGGTAAGGAATTTTGTCAGTATTTGATTTTTCAATATTTTTATGTGTTTTGATCTTGTGGTTGAATCAAGAGAATTATAGAATTTTTATTTGATCTTCTACATGATGTTCTCTTGAATGAAAAGAGGCTCAACACCCGTTTAGGACGAAATATGGCTTGGGTATTTTATAATATGAAATGTTTGAGGTTGTTCGGGATTGTAAAAAGGTCAAAAATCGCGAAATAAGGTTTAACCAGGTAACGTGTTCGTTTGAGTGGACGTTGGGCGCTCAGCGAGCGCTCAGCCACTGTAAAAACCATTCAAGCATCCAGAGGGCGTCTAGCAAGCTCTCTTTGACTAGTCAGTGTTTTTATCATATATTTCTCTCACGATATCGAATTGAGACGATTCAAAGTGCGTTAAAAACATATCTTGAAGTGCTACAATTTTTCTAGAATATCAATTTTCTAATTCAAATGTTTTCTACGCGAAAAATGGGTCTCAACTTGTGATTGTAAATTTGGAGCATAACATGTATGTCACTTTGACTATTTCTTTGATTTTTCATTGCTTCCCATTGATCATATGTGATCTTCTTATAAATTTCATGATCTTCTGGAGGTGACGTTGAGTCATTCCAATGATACTCTCAACACCCGACATCTCAACCCTAATCACAACTCAATTAAATGATATTTTGGAAATGAAATTTACCAACACTTTAGACCTAACAAATACTTTTAATTGTGCAGGAGCAGGTTTTTGAAGTCATTTTCCTTAAAAATAAGAAAAACATGTCATAAATTTTGATACATAAGAAACAAAGAATTTGAGAATCACGCCGGACCAAAACAAGTTTAAAACAGGAACAAAAATAAATCAAAGAATATCTCACTCATAAATGACTAATCGAAATATTTGGAAGGAATGTGGATGCTTTATTTAAAATAAAACCGGGGGTGGGGGTTAGATATTCTTTGAACTTGGAGGGCAAAATATTGTCATTATGAATGCCAATTTTATACTCAATGACCTATACATACATAATAATTGATAAAAATAGAAATAAACAAATGAGATTGGTCCAAATATAATACTCTACCCATAAATACTATCCGGTATGTGCAAAAAAATCTAGAGGGAGTGGGTTGGGTGGGGGGGGGGGGAGGGCGTGGGGGGAAAGAGAGGGGGAGGGAGGGAGAGAGAGAGAGAGAGAGATTAAATAAATAATAAACAATTAATAATGCTAATACACAATTAACAAATAAAATAAAAAAAGAAAGGAAAAATAGTTAATGTCATACTTTTTTTGGGGGGTGGGGAAGGAGGCTTGACAGGGGACGTTTTTAGCAAAAGTGCGTCTAAGTTCTCTTCATCTGAACCTTTGTAGGTCCCACCTAACCCCCCCACCCCCCCTCTCTCTCTCTACATTTACGATTCTCTCTTACTTGTTTCTCCATTCCATTTTACCTACTTTGTTAATGCATTGCAAACAACGGCGCGGACAAACCTCTTCCCTTTTTTCTCCCTCTGTACGAAACTTCTGTTTTGATATTTGTGTATAAACTGAGATAGAAACCCCCAAAAAGTTCAAATACTGCAAAGAACAAGAAGAATTGTTCTATTTATTTTAATCCCAGTGAAATACTTGCACAAAGATTTCTTATTTGTACATGGATTTTTTGCTTTGAACAAGGGTGTGGAGTTCTTGAAATTCTTTTTCTTGGCTAATTTCTTCTTTGAAATTCCTTTTTCTGGGTGGTTTTATTTATTTATTTATTTTTCTTTCGGGTTTTGGTGTGACTGAAAAATGGTTTAGATTTTCGCATTGGTCGGTGATGTCAATGCAGTTTGGTGATGATGTTGCTGAAAAATGTATATGATTGTGTGTTTCTGTACATGAATACGTCTGCATGTAATGCAAAGGCAAGATCTGAAGATTAAATTTTCAGTATTTCATCAGGTAAAATTCGATCTTAATCGCGTTTCATTATTTTCCTTGTATTTTTTGGATTTGTTTTGAGTTCTTTATTTCAAATCTTGTCTTTAATTTTTTTTGTGTTTTATTATTATAATGGAAATTCTTGGATGATTAATTTCATTAGAGTTGTGAAAAATTCAATTTGAATAAAAAATCTCACTATTTTAAAATTTGGTAAAGCTGGTGGGTCAAGATCTTATTTGGGTCTGAGATTGGTATTTTTCCTCTCTCTAGCAGGTCAGTAATTTTTTTTGGTTTTAAGTATTTTTGAAAATATGAACATATTTATATATTTATAATTATAATGTGTTGTAAAGTTATTGAAATGTTTATCCAAATGGGTTGAATTTTTATTTTTTTCTGACTTGTGTGTTTTAATTGGATTGAACATTTTCCAAACAGGAAATGAATGCCAGAAGATCCTGTTGCGAGATTTTCATGCGATTGGTCAGTTCTACTTGTGTATATTGATCGCCATTGGGGGCTAAATAAGATAATACTCATTCTAAAATAAATGGATTGAGTTATCAATGCATTGGATGCAATGTCAAAGACATTAGCAGTAGGGCTGTTGATTTTATTGTACTCGATTTCCATATCATCAGCTGAAAATGGATTCCCTCGATGTAATTGTGATGATGAGGGATTTTGGAGCATTGATAGCATTCTCGAATGCCAAAAAGTGAGTGATTTCTTAATTGCAGTGGCCTACTTTTCGATCCCAATTGAGCTACTTTACTTTGTAAGCTGTTCGAATGTTCCATTCAAATGGGTGCTCTTTCAATTCATTTCCTTCATTGTTCTATGTGGCATGACTCATTTGCTGAATGGCTGGACTTATGGGCCTCACCCATTTCAGCTAATGCTTGCTCTCACTATTTTCAAATTCCTCACTGCTCTTGTTTCATTCGCCACTGCTATTACTCTCATCACCCTCATTCCTTTGCTGCTCAAAGTCAAAGTGAGGGAATTTATGTTGAAGAAAAAGACTTGGGATCTTGGTCGGGAGGTTGGAATTATAAAGAAGCAGAAAGAAGCTGGCTGGCATGTCCGGATGCTGACTCAAGAAATCCGCAAGTCACTTGATCGGCATACAATATTGTATACAACTTTGGTTGAACTATCAAAGACATTGGATTTACATAATTGTGCTGTCTGGATGCCCAATGAGGGTAAAACTGAAATGAACCTGACTCATGAATTGAAAGAAAGGAACTTCTCAACTCTTTATAATGAACCTATCCCAATCAATGACCTCGATGTACAAGAGATTAAAAATAGTGATGGAGTAAAGTTACTTGACCCCGAGTCTGTCCTTGCCATTGCAAGCAGTGGTGGAACTGCTGAACCAGGAGCTGTGGCTGCAATTAGGATGCCGATGCTGAGGGTTTCCAATTTCAAAGGTGGGACTCCTGAAATTGTTCAGGCCTGTTATGCCATTCTTGTTTTGGTTCTTCCTGATGGACAGGGTAGAACTTGGAGCAACCAGGAACTTGAGATAGTAAAGGTAGTTGCTGATCAGGTAGCTGTGGCTCTTTCCCATGCTGCTGTGCTAGAAGAATCTCAGCTTATGAGAGAGAAATTAGTGGAACAAAATCGAGCACTGCAACAAGCAAAACAGGATGCATTGATGGCAAGTCAAGCACGAAATTCATTTCAGATGGTAATGAGTAATGGATTGAGAAGGCCCATGCACTCCATTCTAGGTCTGTTATCCATTCTGCAAGACGAGAAGAGTTTAAGCGACGAGCAGCTGCTTCTAGTCGATGCTATGGTTAAGACAAGCAATGTCGTGACAACCTTAATAAATGATGTAATGGATACTTCGACAAAGGATAATCAAAGGTTCCCTTTAGAGATGAGAGCTTTTCAGCTACATTCTATGGTAAAACAAGCTGCTTGCCTTGCTAAGTGCCTTTGCATTTATAGGGGTTGTACTTTTGTCATTGAGGTTGACAAATCCTTGCCCAACCATGTCATGGGTGATGAGAGAAGAGTATTTCAGGTTATTTTGCATATGGTTGGAAATCTTTTGAATGGAAGCAAAGAAGGGGGCTGCCTTACATTACGAGTGTATTTAGCCACTCGAAGTCAGGCATGGAATGATCAAAGATGGGGTCACTGGGGATCAAACTCATCCGATGGATATGCTTATATCAAGCTTGAAGTTGGGATTTGCCATAATGGTTCTCCTGCTAAGAGTTCACTTACTGCAAATCTACATGGTAGTCAGAGGAACTCTGGTGGAGTGGAGGAAGGCTTGAGCTTCAGTGTGTGCAGAAAACTAGTTCAGGTATGTCTGGGAATCTGTTATATTTGACTTGTAAATGATAGACAGAGTTGATAAAGCCAGGGTATCTGTATGAAAACATGCTTGGTAATTGTTGATCTCTGACATCCCTTTGTCCATTTTTCCATGCAAACGTTTAGAAAATGCTAGCAACATGTTGAAGCTTTTTCGCAGTGATGCCAATTGGATGCATTTTGTCTTGGTTACAATTTCTAAAATTCCATTTGTGTTTTGACACTTGACATGCAATTATTGTCATCCATAGTTTTGGCTCTTTCTTGTGGCTTACTTTACATTTTTTTATCACTGGGATCTTGTCGTCAGTGGAAACTTGTCTCTAACCATCTCAATTCAATTCTTTTTCAAGGATTATTGACTTCTATGTTCTTCATAGATTGCACAAAGCCATATTTATTTTATTTTATATTTTACGTAAAATCTATGCAAGACAATAAACTATGCACTGAATTGTAATAGAGGAAGAGATTGTTTAGGTTGCATCAACGTATTTAATTATTACATTGATTTCCTCGGTCAATAAATTTTTTGGAAGTTATCTTGCCCTTTCTTTTCCGTCTCTTTTTATGTTTAAATCATTTATTTCTTTTCACTATATGACTTCTCTTTCAATTATATACATCACTATGCGCAGTTAATGCAAGGAGACATCTGGGTGATACCAAATCCAGAGGGCTTTGATCAAAGTATGGCGCTTGTTCTACGGTTCCAAACCCGGTCATCCATTGTAACCAGCAGTTCAGAACACGGGAGACCTTCAGAACATCCACATTCTAACTCTCTTTTAAGTGGCCTCAAAGTTCTATTAGTTGATAGTGATGACGTGAACCGAGCTGTGACGCGGAAGTTGCTTGAGAAACTAGGATGTGTTGTCTCTGCCGTTTCATCTGGATATGGATGCCTTAGTGCTCTTGGTCCTGCAGTAATTAATCATCAAATCGTTCTATTGGACCTTCACATGCCTGATTTGGACGGCTTTGAAGTAACCATGAGAATTCGGAAGTTTCATAGCCGCAGCTGGCCATTGATCATTGCCTTAACTGCAAGTGATGATGAAGATATGCGAGAAAGATGCATGCAAATAGGAATGAATGGCGTTATTCAAAAACCAGGTTCCTTACAGGGGATTGCCGGTGAGATTAAAAGAGTCCTTCTGCAGGCAAATAAAATTTTGTCATGATGTTAGTATTGCAATACTGTGGGGAACTATGGTGTCAGTTTGATTGAGAATACAAATGTGGAATTGTTAGAATAAAGCTAAGAGAATTGATTTTCTATATATATGATCTCCACCAAGTATTCAACATAGAGATGTTACATACACAACAGTGATAGTCAAAATGGCAATAGAAAAATTCATCCTCTTTATCTTTCATTGTCTTTATGCACATAACTAGGAGCCGTTTCCTTTTTGTCATGAAAAATAGTCCATGTGACGAGCAACAAGGTATGTAAAAAGTACTAATGCTCTAATGGTCTTTTTTTTTTGCTCTTTTTTTTAATTCTTTTTGTTTTACTGTTGTTGGTTCAACAACCATATATATAAAATTGGGAAGTCGATTTTTCAACCTGAAGGTTTATAGTAATTAAGAGTTCAAAATAAAGTGATGGGAGTTGCAGTGTTCAAGGCCAAGATAGGTGACTTGAATTTCTGGATTACAAATTTGACTAAATTCAGCTTTAAAACCTTCTTATTTCTTTGCGTTTCTGATTTTTTTGCATCTATACATCAGTTTGAGGCATTCACTGATTCTTTCTGAATTTGAACCAAGTACTGTGCTGTTACATTGCATATTTCATGATACTTGCTAATAAAGCCCTATTTTTAATAACACTGTTTTGCCTGAAGACTGCAGTTTCCATCATAGTATTATAAGAAATCATTGACTTTTTCCCATTTTGGTAGATACATTATGTTGTCAATGTAATACTTGGCCATTGAATAAGTTGGTTTCTTGTAAGCTTCGTAGAGTGCTCGATCCTTATCTATGCAAGCCATTTAATGTTGACTTGTTTTAGTTGCATTGATAGTGCTACGTGCCTCATTATAGTGGTTCTATTTCAAGAATTTGTAGACAGGTCGACAGAAGCATTTGATTAGATGAACAGGTAAGCTCGACAGCCCAATTAATCATGAGACAAAGAACGCATGCACCTAGAATTCATCAGTGCCAGGTACTGAAAACTCGAGTGACTAGACTTTCTCATCTTGTTTTTGGCTTTCTTTAATGGTGTATGGTATCACCATCCTTTATTTTCAGGCTGCGTTTCTGATCTGATATTTTCCTATATTCAAGCGGACGGACACACTCAAGTTTATGTTTTGTATGTGTATATATACGTGTGTTCCAGTCGATTAGGGTAACCTGCAAGATGTTTCTGATCTGATATTATCCTGTATTCTAGCAGCTGCACACAACGTGTCTTCTGTGTGAGACTGAGTTCGACTCAATGTGTTTCTTATCTGATATTATCCCATATTCTGTAGTCGCAAGTGTATGTGAGTTCGACTCTACTACGGTTGACCTATATGTAGCTATTTGCATGTGGATTGCATGTGCTTCATGGTAAGAGGTATGTGCTTTTTGTTGTGTTTGTGAAGTGCCAATGATACATGGAGGGTACGGGCAAAGAGACTCGGCATGTGTGACTGCTGAACAATTGGACAAAATAGAAAACCGTGCATGAATATAATTAGAAGAGTAGTATATAAACACTTCTCTATCATTTTCGATCTCTGTATTATATGTCCCACTTGGGTACCATCTCTTGTGCACGCATGCCCTAGGCACTCATGCCCTATCCATTAGGTTTCTCCTGGTATTATTTTATGGGGTAATTTTGTACATACATCAATACCCAATATTCTCTAGTGCACTAACAAAAAAGGGTTGTGTTTATTAATAGTATTTTTTGCTGTATTTGTCAAATACGCGTGTTGAACGTAATGTTACTTGTCGATTCCCCGGCAAACATGCATATTGGAGAAGAATGGAATTTTCCCATTTGAGGTCACTTCAAAGATAAAGTTTGCTTTGATGTACCATTGCAAATGGACATTGAATATTCTAAGTTTATATCATTGTTATAGTTCCTTTAAATTAATTAATTTTCTACCCATTATTTCTTGTCAATCAATTTCAACAAGGGCGAATTCGTGTCTCCATCCTATTGGGCACGGGCTTATCTACAATCATTGTGTTATTACGTTGGGGAATTCCTTGTCAACATAATTGATGGATTTTGCTTGGATGCATTGCAAGTATAATTTTTTATTTTTTTTATTTTTGACAAGTGGAGTAATGCTATATATCATAACGGGTGATTAACACTAATTTAGGTGGCAATGAGCTACTGTCACATTACAATCAATAAAAATGCATTTCAACTTTATTGGACAATATACATTTATTTCATTGTCTGCTGAATTGGTACTTACATTGTATGCGTTCATGTTGGAATTCTTGCCTACATGTTTTGTTCGAAAAATGGAGAGAGAGCGAACGAACGAGAAGTTTATTTTCAAGAAACTTGAAATTCTAGATATTTCTAAAATGGAGCCCACCTCAGTAAGCTCACAGGGATCTAATTTGAAGGGAAGAAAATAGGAAATCATGTAGGATTGAAACAGTTTGAAAGAACATTGGCCGAAAGTTGAGTCTTGGTCGCTGTTTGAGTCTTATTCTTTAACAAATTATTTTTCTTCAAACTCAATTTTAGTTACACATTTTTTAAATAAAATAATTTTACACGTAAATCAAAAAATTTTATACTTTTCAGCTACGCGTTTTTCAAAAAATAACTATTAAAAACCTGTTCTCCCACAAAATGAGATTCAAACAAACCCTCACAATAAATAGTGGGCACATCGAGCACTTGGATTAATGAATTCAGTAAAGAAAAAAGAGAGTAGTTCCAATCGGTCGATACATGACAACCCACTAAACTTTTGCACCAAAGGATCTATATGCAATAATTGAATAAAACTTTAGAGTCCTATCACGCTTTCAACTATTTCTAGTTAATTTGTAATGTATTTTTCAGCCTCCCCCCCCAAGATTTTGACTCGTCCCAAAATTTTGAAATTTTTTTTTTCATTAATAAATATTGAGCAAATAACTTACACTTTAAAATTCAACCATACAAAAATCTTATATCTAAACAAAAGATCCAATAGTTACTTAAATAAATAAATAGTCCAAATCCAATCCAAAACATAAGTTCCCAATTCCCAAGTTGGTTTATGCATAATGCATGTTTACTTGTTTTGTCTAGTGTATAATTTTGATTTCTCATTGAAATGAAGATGTTGGGATTGTGATTTGTGACTGGTGCATTGTGAATGACAGAAGTGAAAAGACCGGAAGTTGATTTTGTCATTTTGTATGTTCAATCTTAATAAGTCTTATTCTTTAATATTTGAATTTAAGAATTAAGTAGAGTGGTTGCTGTTGGTTTGTGTAATTGTGTTAGTTATTGAATATTTGAATTTAAGAATTAAATAGTAGAATAGTCAGTAGTGATTGAATTTCAATACTATTTTGTTACTCAAAATCGTCGTTTTCAATTCTCTTAGTTAAAAAAAAAAAATTCGAGGTCTCCACCCCCGAACTCTCGGGAGGGGGCCCGCCCCCCTCCACCCCCGTATTTTCGCCCTCCCTAGATTGAAATCCTAGCTACGTCCCTGAATGTGTATATATACTTGGAATCCAGTCCACATTTGATGTAAAAATTCATATTATATCTTTTTTCGCATGAAGAGAAGACAAAGGGTTCTGTATTTGAATTTATTAGTAGATTAATTATTTTATACACTTGGAAAAGGCCTGGTGGAATTCGAAAACTAGTAAGAATTGTTTGCAACTTGGTATCATTTAATATGAAAACGAAAGTGAAAATCCCTCAATTCAAGATGTCTATATGGTACTTAAATAATGTACTTCTCCCTTTTCTATCTTGGTTTCGGTTAAGTAATTGATTTTAGTATGGAACCCCATATCGTAATATTCATTTGGATCAGTATATTCAGCACTATATAGATTCTATACAATAATGAAGCGTTTGATTAAATTTATTGAACGATACATATAATAATGACGTGTTTGATTAGATATATATATATATATATATATATATATATATATATATATAACGACACTAAATTTAATTAACATAATTTTAATTTTTTTCTTTATTTGATATAATGCTGTCTAATTCACGTTATGAAATGACATAAATGTCATATCCTTGCCAAATATTTTTAGTACAACTTTGTAATAATTAAACCGAAATGGGAAAAGTTGTTCCAAGTTTCAATGCACACTGGGCTTATAAAATAAGTTAGTTTTGCTTATTTGGGGTTATAAGTTGGATTCTGCTGTCTCTAATTAAAAAAAAAAAAAAGTATTGTCAAGTGTGCCAAAACCCAATCAAACAAGAATAATTATTTCTTTCTTAATTTAATAAACAATTTTATTGACTTGCATCGATTGTGGCCAAGATCTAGCCCCATAGGTCTCGTGCTACATAAAATTAATAGGAGTTGTTTAACTAATCTTGCTGTGGATTCGAAAATAAAAATGGTACATAATAAATTATATAAAATGACTTGAAGGGAAAATATTAGATGAAAAAGTTGACTGTTTTAAACTGGTAAATGATAGAGTGATATGTGACATTATGTAACTCATTATGTAAAATTTGATGTAGACGTAGCAAAATTCCGTTTTGCATCTTAAAACGTATTTGAAAATTGCTACTTGTACATCACAATATGTACATCGGGGGTGGGACCCACTTGTGTAAAATATATTTTTATTAAAATGGGTTTCACCCTCATATGAGGGGGGTGTACATCCCGATGTACATTGTGATGTACAAGTAGCAAAATCGTACTTATTTTATTTAAGAATTTTAGAGTATAGAATTTAGGTTCTACGATGACAAAATCAGTATTCTAAAAAGCATGATTAAGCGTCATCAAGGTGTGAATATTAGACTTGCCATACACTTAAAACATTATTAAATCCATACTCGTCCTGCATTTATTTAGTCTAGCAACTTTGCTTGTATGTTACATCTATCACATGTTTGTAATCAAGAAAATAGATGCTTATCACGAAATAACGACAAAGGCTAGATAAAATTTGTGTTAGAGACGGATTCAATTGAGGCCATTTACTTATTAAAAGATGTAGATATATAATAAAATTCTATTATCTCCTACTTTCGCAAAAATGGCTGGAGGGACTATTGTTAGACCTCGTAAGTCGTAACAAAAATAAAGTGCAACGACTCTATCAATTATTTTATTTATTTATTTTAAATTATCCGGCTCTTTCAAGGATGGATCTATATGAGTTTTATAGATGAAGAATAAGAAACTTTTGCTTCTTTCCATTCTATATATTAATTAAAAAAAGGAGAGAAACTCCTTTGATAGTAAACCACCACTGATAAACATTAGAATAAGTGATATTCGCCAGGCTAAAAGCTTCCACGGTCGGTTGACTCTTTCTTTTTGCGAATGTCATCACCACTCCATTTGGCAACATCCATTAATTCAGAACTCAATGTAATATAAATATATATATATATATATATATATATATACACACACACACACACACTAGGGTGAACACATTTCAATTTGGATGGTTTGTACTATATTTTCAATTTAAATCATTTTACTCGGTTTGTAATTTTACCAAACCACTTTAGTTTTCAAACAAAACCATTATTTGCGGTTTGACTGGATTTGAATCCGCAATTTACTTATCAACATTATAATAATATATTTAAAACAAGTTAACATATAAGTTTAAACGAGAACTAATAATGTTAAATTTTAAATTACATTCATATTTGTTTGAAATTCAAAATACAAACAAAAAAGCAAAAAAATAATAGCAAATTAGCATCTAGCAACATACAAATAGCTTTCTCCGCTCAAACTTTTACAAGCAACAATACAATAGCAGTAGCACGTCAGCACCCATTTATCAGCAAAAAGAGAGCAAACATTGATGGTTAGAAAAATGGGGTAGTAATCCTCAATTCAACACAGTCATCAGATTTAGGAAAACTAATAACTCAAACATAGAGTAAAGCAGCTCTTAATCCAATCAAAAATCAAAAATCACAACCTCTTCGGAGGTGGTCGAGTTGGTGGAACAGATAAAAGCAGTAATACCCAGACCAGAAAAAACTTAAAAAGATTTGATAGGTACTACTCATATCAACAATGTGCACCTTCTTTTCCGGAAGACCATTGTTAGAAACTCCACAGTTAAGTGTACTTGATTTGGAGTAATTTATGATGGGCGACTCCCTGAGAAGTTTTCTTGTGGAGCGTGTGAGTGAGGACAAAATATGCTGAAAAAACTCATATTGGTATAGTGAGGACAGTACGTTGTCAATCTAATGACCGGAACAGCCCGTTAAGTGGGACCCGAGTCGTTACAAAAGCGGAGACCAAATATCACGAGTTTGAATCCACTGCCAACACTTTCTCGGTCGGGCTCGTCGCACCCGGCTTGCCTTGTGCGGTTTATCTTGTACATGGAGCGAGGTTTACCCAGTGTGCACTCACGGGTAGCAGATGCGGGTTCCTACGTCTACAAAAAAAAATCATAAATCACACAAAAATTGCATAAAGTTTAGGTTCCAACACAATATTTCTATCAGTTTATGTAAGAAATAATAAATACATGAGAATACAAATTGCATTCTAACTGCTCATTTGATAATAATTGGATCAATATCCCTTGTTGCCAAACATAATTCGACCTTTGTATAATTTGCAAATATCATCATATTCATTAATCCTTATTAATAATATTGACAAGAAATTAAAAAATAATATGCATATAAATATCAAAATTGACAATAGAAAATAAATGTCAGCCTATAGCTTACTCTGAGTCATCCAATACCATCTCATTATAAATATTGATGAAGCATTATATGCATATTGCGGTGTAGTAGCGGCTTGATGAGCTGGAGACTGGAGCAGAACATGTGCAGTTGTGGAGCTGGTGAAAAATGGTCCAAATCTAACGAGTTTTGGTTCAAAACCTTTCAAACAACGTACTGTTTAAAGGAGTAATTAAAGATTTATGGATGAAGCTCGATCAATTTTGGAGAAAAGTTGAAAATGTGAAACTTTGGGCATGAAATTTGAGCATCTAAAGTTTGAAGTTCAATGTCTCATTTTATTTTTTAATATCAAAAAATTTAAAGAATCGAACCTTTTTTAATTCTGAAGTTTGAAGTTTAATTTAAAACACTGGGTCATTGTTAGTCACTGTCAGCTATCCTAGTATGGTCCAATTCAAATTATCATTTTGTAATGGGGAATTTTCATAAATGTCACCAAATTTGAAAATCCCAAAAAAAAATCGTCATTTTCACTTTATTTGAGCAAAAATGTCACTTTTTTGCTTCAAAATGTCCAAATTACCCTTAATAGTACATTTTGAGGAGCATTTAATATTTGATGGGTTTGATTTGAATGCAATTAATATGATGATTTACTTTAAATATTGTAAAAATTATTTATATGTATATTATAATTGAATAAATTGAGTTTTCTTTAAAAGAAAAAAGATTAAAGAATTTGAAATATTAACCCCACCACACATTCTTCTTCCCAATCCACAAACCCTAACCTTTTCTCCATCTTCTTCATTTTTTGATCAAGAACACATTACTATTGAATTCATTATCCATTTTGAGAGGTTAGTCATTACAAATTGTTAATAATTTTATGTTTATATATTATTTCGATGTAAATACAATATGATCAAATACAATGGGAGAAATTCTTGAAACTATTATTCATTGATTTGTTTGGTTTTTGAAATGTTTGTGGAGGATAAAAAAACTAATCTCATGTACAAAATGAAGGATTTTCCATATTTAATGAAGCATTGAGTTATTTATTAATGAGAAGATGTTTTCGTGTGGTAGTTGAGAATTGATTATTACCATTATTGTTTTCAAGTTTTCCCGACAGCTCGTGCAGTTCATCTATGGAATAGTTCTGTTGAAATAGTTTTTTACGGATGTGATCTATCGAACCCGACATTTATGAACTGTCGGGAAAGACAGTTTAACTATCGAATTCGACATACGCAAACTATTAACACATACTTGATTTCACCTTATGCTACTCCATGAATTTCAATATTTGAAAGTTTCACATTCATATTATCAAATGTTGGCATATTTATTGTGCGGAATTCTTACCATTGCATTCCTAATGTTTCAGGTATAAGTAATACTGGAGGGTGCCTATAACGAAGCTATATTTCCCGTTCCGCGGGAAGTAGACTGAGTTGTTCCGAACGAAGTTACAAGTATTCCAATTTTGCCACCCGTTGTGCGTTATCCTCCAGGGAGACCACCCACTCGACGTAAGTGATCCAGATATGAGTCTATCGCACGACTCAGGAAATGCACTCGATGTGATCGAATTGGTCATAATCGGACAACATGTTACCACCCAATTGTAACATAACCGATGTAAAAAGGCATCATCTCTAAAAGTCGTTGCTGTAGTATGTTAAATGTTCCCAACGGCGTTGTACAATATGAACAACATGTTATCGTTTTATACTCAATATGGTTTGCATGTGACCTTCGTACTCTTTATGTTTGCATGTGATAGTTTTCCAACTTGCAATAATATTTCGAACTTACTTAACCATTCAACATCCATTAACCCGATAGTTCATATGTCGTTCACGACAAATTGTCTCTGTCGTTCTTGACAGATGGGACATGGTACAAAATGTAACTACACATGAAAACCCGACAGTTCAAATGTTGTTCCCGACATATTGTCTCTGCCGTTCTCGACAATTGGGACATGGTACAAAATGTATCAACAAATGAAAACCCGACAGTTCAAATATCGTTCCCGACAAATTGTCTCTGTCGTTCTCAACAGTTGATAGGACTACAAATTGAACTACACATACGACCATCCCAGACAAAACTGACTACAAAAGAGGCATTTATTCATTTATACACAACCAAGTGCAACTTCCTCGGACCTCATTCGTTGTCAATGGTTGAACTTTCTCCCTCACTATCGTCATCAGAATCATCTGAGCTTATGACAATAATCTCTTGAGGTGCAACGTTCCCCTACCATTCATCCTCATCGGATGAATCTTCGTACCACATCATGTCGTCGAACATGTCATCGAACACATTGTTTGGTGATAGCGATGCTTCACTCGCAACCTCATCTAGGTTCTGAAATGGAATCGGGACAACGGCTGAGTTGACATCCTCATCGTCCGAGGATATTACGATGGGAAACAATGGTGACGAACCGGGTATTGGCTTAGGATCATTCGGGTGAAAGGTTTCATTGCTTCCTACAAACGAAGACATTAGTAGTATCAAAATGCGATTTTTGAAACTATTTTTCTCTTCACAATATGAAATAAAGCTTGATTAAGCCTATGAGATTTTCAAGTCTAAGGAGCTTAGTGATACTTCTATTTATAATGCACTTTCAAGATATTCAAGTATGACACTTATTACACAACCACCAAATCAAATCTAGAACTTAACTTGACAACCAATTGGTGTGATAGTTTAAGGTGTAATTGTACCATTTTGAGTTTGACTTTGTACATAATTTATGAGGGATTGAAATGTCTCTACTGCGTGCTATTTTGCTCTTTACAACTTGTTGGCAATCAAGTACCATTAAAAAAATTTACTTGGCACAATGAATATTACTTAGGTTTGCACCCTTGGAAGTTATTTTAGTTTGTTTGCAGCCTAAAAGATCAATTTTAATATAACCAAAACTTTCATTGGAAGCTTGTATATATATAATATTAAAAGGTACAAAATAATTTAAATACTGCAGCTAAGTAAAAGAAAATGAGATGAGACAATTGTAACATTACTAACTTATAAATAATGTTCATCGAGACAAAATGTTGGCATCACCACCAAGCCATCGTAACACAGAACATTAAAATTGTCTTCTTTTACAGGATTACAAATCCATATTAAGTTATCTAAATCGAACCGAACTTACTGAAACAACATTTTCAGCTTGAAAATTTGCTAGGGATAGTGAAAGACCCAACAGATGAATACAAAATACCACTATAATTAGATAGCGTACAACAAAAAATCTGCGATGTTGTGCATGTCCATGGCTAGTCCCAAGTTAAGCATGACTCGAAGACCCTGAGAGAGATTAATAAACAATCAGTCATGAACCAAAGGTAGAATCGATCAAACCTAATTTTTATTTCACACACAGATTGAAGATCATTATCATTTTTAAACCTGAAAATTATTAAATGTCTTTAGCTATAACCTAGTTCAGTGTGGACCAAAGGGACACACAAATTTACTTGTTCAAATGGCAACATATATTGCATACACGTTGTTACCTAACTTAGGTTCTAAACGGAATGTAGAGCAAATTCATTATAAAATACTGACTTATTCATAGTATGTTCACACATGATTTACTCAGTCCCAGGATGAGGTACATGTAGCAAGGTCCTTATACTTGTTAGCCACCTCCCACTCAATACTCGGTATTTTATGCTATAATTTTTTTCTTTTCCGTCAATTAATATAGCAAGTAAAATATTTACAATCATCTGACCAAACCGGCAGACCTCTCCAAATAGTAGGAGCCAAATAGAGAGAAAATATCAAGACAATATGATAAAGTAAATACAAGAGGAGAAGATCAATGAAACGTCTTCCCCAATAATACCATTGACTCTATAAAAACAAGCAAATGTAAGGTTCATTAGGAATATAGTTGATCTTCAAACTACATTTACTTCTTCTTAATTCAAAAATCATAAAGTAACACCAAATTTACCTACAAGTCAAAAGACATTTTCACTTAGAAGGCATGCAATCACCATTGACAAGGTAAAAATACATGATCCTATAATACATAAGCACCACCTCTATTTTGATTTTTGATGAAGTTCCCAAACTAAATCTCTCATTTCACAAACACAATTCACAAAACAAATGTCCACAACAAATTTACAAATCACATATTGACAAAAACACAAATTCAATAGGACATCGATATGACCAACAGGTTACAGAAGCAGACGGATTAAACCATTTGAAAATCACAAATTCACCGGTTCTAAGAATCATAAAATCATCTATGCACTGATCACATGCTCAAATATAAATTACTAGAAATGAGTCAAACTTTATTTTTAATCACATATATCAATTAACACAAAAGTATTATCCACCATTCGTTTTTATCTATTTATAAATCAAATCACTTATAAAATCTTTCCAAACGAAGGCAAAATTATTCAGACTTTAAGCATCCAATCAATATTTTTTAAGCTCATAAGAGAAGGAGAAGAGGAATATTAGAATCTATCAACCATTCGATAGCCAATTGGAAAAAATATCAACCTTAGTATTCAGATGGCCATGGCTAAATAAATGCACAATCATCAGATGCGGCCTTATTAATACTAAAACACTTGTGAAAACTGAAAGCACAGATATAACTCAAAGAGAATTGTATGGAAAACTTGACAGACATTAGACCATCAGTACATATCAGCAGATCTGTTCACACCATACCAAGTTCTTCCACCATCTTCTGAAAGAACTCTTTAATAATGTTCATGATTGGATGTTAAAGTGGAAAAGCCAAGATATGACGAATGCGAAAACCACACAGGCGAGGAGCAAGTTAAGAAAACGGTGACCATTTAAGCAACTTCGAGTTTTTGTAGTCATGGGTGCTGTAGCTGATGACACGATATTAGTTGCAGTAGAATTGCTTCCATTAGTTTGTTGTGCTGCCTCGATATAGTTTTGGCCAACCACATTCCGTGCAATCGAATTACAAATTTCACAAGTCCTGAAAATGACAAGTGAAAAATGCTACTAAAAATTTATAAGATTAACTAATGGTGATGATTAGATGGCAATGTCTATCACTAATATAGATATCGTAATCCACGGTAATGATCATTTTAAGGCTAGACAATTAATTCTTTCCACTAAGGCAACGAAGACTTTTCCAGAAGTTGATTTGCGACGACTGTAAAACTGTACAAGTTCTTAATACAAGACATTCAATTAATAAGTTGATGACGAAGAACGTGCAAAAGAAATGAAGAGATCGTATAGACATGCCGATATAGAATCTTGCTATCACTTCTGACTGGGACAGACATGTCTATGTGTGTCTACTCGTGAAAGAATTAAGGATAAATCAGATCTGTATATCACTATATCATATTTTTTTGACATTATGTATATTGACAATGTAAATATATCTTAACAGTTGACACCAATGCTTTTATAGAAAAGATAACAAAAATAGAGTCCATTAGGGTTTATTTGAATAAATGCAAGTAGATTCAGCATCGATTCAAAATGAAGCTTACATTAAATATTCCTAAACAGTTTTATGTCATGGAACACATAAAGCGATATCAAGTTTCGGAATCTCAATATCATAAACTGTACAAAGTGGTGAACCCGCAAAAAATCTTCTCCCAAAAACACTGAATATTTCAAACAAGGGGTCAAATCTCACCTTCGATAAAGAGAAGGGAATCTCAAAGATGAGACATCAACTAAACTCCATAAAAAGAAAAGAACGGCAAGGAATCATTGGTTTGAATTCGAGCTTATACAATCCTTTAATTTTTTGCTTTACCTCTTTTCCCTACCTTCTTTAATCAAGAATATCTTCACATATTTTTCTACACTAAATTAAATTATGGTATCCATATCATCACTCTGGAAAACATAGTACACTATTTTATTACCAAACTTATTTTCCCATAAATCAAATACTAGGAAAGAAAATTAATAATAACAGTCTTGATAGCCTCAGAACAAACAAGAACAACCTAAGAAACAAATCAGTAATCAGTAGGCACAATATTAGCGAGAATTATATTAGATTTTTCGAAAATGGGAATTGCTGGATATCAAAATTCACAAGAAAATCAAAGTGATAGCCATCCAATTTGAAAAATAAAAAGAAAGTTTTAAGCCTTTTGGATTACTCACTTGTTTCCTTTGATTTTGAACCAAGTCTCAGCACAATGCCTATGTACAGCAGCCAAATCATCTTTACAAGAACATCCCAATTCAATGAAATCCCTAGTTTCTGGGCTACTACGCACCAAATTCAAATGACAAATCCTACAATCTCTCTCAACTTTCCCTAAATTGCATTTTATTTTCACCAATTTCTATGTCCACTACTGAAAAACAATCAAAAGAATCACCCACAGATGAATTTCACCCATCTGGATTTTCAGCCACCAAATTTTCGCCATGCCCAGAGCCACAGGCAAAGCTGTAATCATCAAAAGAGCCATCACCATCTGCCGTAGAATAAATTTGAGAGTAACAAGAACCACTCTCAACATTTACCCCAAATATATTTCCAAACCCACAAGATTCAAACATCTAAAACTATTCGAACCAAAAAATCCTCATGTTCCCAAAAACACTAATTCTTCGAAACCACTAAAATCACTACTAAACATTACATAAACACATCGATTTCAGGAAAAAAAAAACAAAATCATCAAAGAAATATATCTCACAAAATATTTGTTCAAAATACATACCAGTTCGACCTATATTAACCAAAGCAGAGTGGAATATGACGCGAAGTTGGGAGTCTTTGACATCCTTCACTGGCGAGCCTCACGGTGACACGGCCTAACAGAGTCGGGAGTCATGGTTTTCTGTCTGTCTCTATTTTGTTGGGGTGGAGAGGATGATAGGTAACTGAGGGGTTAGGTTAACAAATAAAAAAAAATAAATGGGCCTAAATCCAAAAAATGGTACTATATAGTACAAATTTTAAATTTAATCAAATCTCAATTAATGCTATACATGTAAGGTATTTAAATTATGTAGAGGGGTAAAAATGCCCAAATTTGACAATCTTGAAAAACTTTAAAAAAAGTGACATTTTTGTAAATGTAAAGCTAAAAATTGACATATAGTGCAATTTCCTCTTTTGTAATTTGTATTGCTGATTTGTTGTAGGCGCTAAATTAGTATTTTTCCTCAAAAATGTAAAATTTATAATTTAATTAGTTCTTATTTGGTCTTCATTTTAATTTTAATGTATTTTTTCATCTTCTCTTTTTAATCACATATTATATTAATAAAATAATATTACACGTAAATCTAAAAAAAATTCTTCTTTTTTAATTATACATTCTTCAAAAAGTCATTATTCTAAAATAAAGTCTTTCTTAAAAACACATTAAAATGGAGCCCAAACAAACGCTAAAATTAACTTTTTAATTAAAAAAATTTTGGTTCTCGACTTTGTGTTGTTTTTGAAAATTGAAACTTAAACTAAAGCATTTTGTATTGGTTTGGTTCGGTTTGAGGGAAAAAATCACAAGTCCACATGAACTCGAACTAACGGGTTCAAACATCTATTTCAGAATTACTTAACTATCTACCCAACATTCCAATAATGAATGTTATATCCCAATGTGTGCAAAATTAAGCATACATTAAACTCTCATCTTTTGAAGCACAATGGATTTTCTGTATTTTCTATTCTTTAAGTTTAACCTTAGGGCATTGATTTGAGACTAGACTTGTCTCCCTTAGCAATAAGGGTATCACTTAGTTTACATTCCTGCATCCCGAAATCTCTTAAAAACCTTATCGATACAACTCTTTTGTAATAATCCAAAAATACCAGGAGGACAACCCTGATGTATTTGTATCCTTAATACAAAAGAGGCGTTTTCAAGATTTTTCATTTCAAAAGTCCATGGCAAAAATCTTTTGGTTTCTTGCAATAAGCCTATATTATTGCAGGCAAGTAGAATGTCATTGACATACAATACTAGAAAAACATGCTTATTCATACTCAACTTGTGATATATACAATAATCAACTGAATTCATCTCAAAACTAAACGAGATAATTATTTGATTAAACTTGTGATATTATTAACAAGAATCTTTCTTAACCACATAGGTGAATTTCTTTAATTTTTAAACCATCTGATATAACTTAAGATTAAAAATGTGTCACAAGTGTCATAATAGTCCTAAAAGAGCCTTTCGTACACTACAACAAAAATACTCATTTGCAATACTAAAAATGCAATATTTGTTGATAAATGTTGTTAAAAGGGTCTTTTGGCAACATTTTAGTAAGTAAATGTTGCCATGTGTTAATATAAATGAGTTTTGGCAACGTTTTATAGAAAAATGTTGCGATAGACTATTTTTTCCAACGTTTATTAAGTGTTGCAAAAGGTTTTATTTTTCGCAACGTTTATTAAACCTTGAACATGTCCAATGATTGGTATTTCTCATGAATCAGATATAGGTAGCCAGACTGAGAAAAATCGTCTATGAACGTAATAAATGTCTGTTGACCATTCTAAGAAGCCGAAGGGATTGACTAATAGATATCCATATAAATTAGTTGTAACACGTTCAAAGTTTTACTGGCACTTAATCTCATTATATTTGTTCGTTTTCCCCTAATACTATTAACACAAATACTTAAGTCGGGAAAATCAAGGGGATAAAGAACTCTTTTGACACAATATTTTATATTCTCTTTTGAGAGATGTGACATAACGAAACATAATTCTTATTGGCTAATTTATGTTTAATACCACGCGAATTCACATGTAATGTTTTTTTATAAGAGGCAACCAAATTAACAAAATATAAGTTATCATAATCAGATAAAGAATTGATACCCATAATATTTGAATTAAGAAAAAAAGACTAAACTGACTATTTCTACATGAACAATAGTAACCGAGTTTGTCCAATATAGAAATAGAAATCAAATTTTGTCTAAACGACGTCACCACAAATATCTCTTTCAAATCAAAATAATAATCAGTTTTTAATGATAATCTAAAAGTCCTTATAGCATCAACTTTAAATGATTTACCATTGCCCGCCACATAGATGAATCTTTCATCATCAATTGGCTTTTGATTCTCCAGGCAACTCTTCATAGACACTTACGTGAGTAGTGGCCCCAAAATTTATCCACCAATTGTGTCTTGGTATTAAAACTAAATTAAATACAAAACAAACTAAAGTGAGGAGTGTACTTTTCTTTACATGACAAGTGTTGTATTTAGTATAGTCCCTCTTCACGTATCCCATATTTTCACAAAAGTAACATTCAAATGATTAATCCTTTTTAGGCTTTTGTTGTTTCTTTTGTGTTGAACCAAATGCATCTTCCTTATTTTAACTTGTCTTTAGATGTACTTGCCAAGTGAGTACTTTCAGTTTTCTCTTATTTTAGCCTTTTTTTTTTAATTCTTGTACATAATATGAAATGAGCTCATTAAAATTCAACTTTTCCTTTTGATAGTCGTAATTGATCCTAAATTAACTAAATTGTGCATGAAGAGAAGTCAAAATCAAATGCATGAGCAAGCAATCAAATAGCTCAAACTTTAATGCCTTTAGTTTTAAAGGAAGCTAAAACACATCTATGATGTACTCTCGTATATTTTCCTTAGCCTTATAATTTAGTGAAACAAATTTCGCTAATAGCGTAATAGTTTTGGTCTTATCGCTTTTTGCAAAACGTTTTATAATTTCTTTAAGGAATTCCCTAGCAGTAATTACATTATTAGACATATCGCCCCTGAATGTTGCTGGAATTCCATGCTTCATGATCATAAGACTTGTGCGGTTTGAATAAATCTGACTTTTTCGAGTCCTTTTTTTATTAGCGAAACTTTTATCCGTAAGAGTGGTGGGTTGTTCAGACTATAACACAAGGTTAAGATCCATGCCATCAAGAACAAAAATACAAACGTTATCTTTACAACTTTTAAGCTTTTATTCAAGCACAAGAATTGAATTGATGTTGGCAGATATTGCACAAGTTGATGGATTAATTGAATATAGAACTTAAACCTAATTAACATGTTCACGTGAGAATCCATACTAAGTCATCAAAAAATTCAATTAATGGTGGACCCCATCACAAGAGATCGGTCACAACATCGACAATTAGTATTTGGATAGAAATATCAATTTGTAAGTGATACTATTAATGTAAATGTTGTTGGAATTCCATGCGTGGCAATGCCGTAAGTTCGAAAAATTCTCAAAAAAATCCGAATTTTGAATTTTATGGTAAATATTTGTTGACCTATGATCAAACCGTATGTTTTGATTATAACAAACAATTTATGTTTATCTCTAATTTAATCTTTAAATTGATTACAAGTTGGCAAATTGAGTCAAAATTATTGAACAAGAAGTTGTCAATTAAGGAAGCTCAAATGAAAATCGGTCGAGCACTTATGGAGACAAGTTTTACGTCATTTCAAATCAAGCAACAAATCGAGCACTCACACCAAATTGATCAAAGTTTGTAAAGGTAAAACACTTTAATTTTTGACAATGACACATTGTGGATCATGTTGAGGTCCTGGAAAGCTCAACGATGTAAAAGGATCAGTGCTCCTTAATTGTAAATCATCGAAAGCATTGTAAAGGGTTGGATTTCACCATAAGTCAATCAACGTAGTGAAAAAGGTCTTACTCGTGTCGGAGAGCTTGGTAACGGGGGATGTAGATCATTGCATTGAATCGAACCTCCATAAATATATCATTTGCACTCTCTATCCCTTTTACTTAATGCTTTTACTTTGTACAAATTACGTTGTTCCACTAATTGCTTGTTTGTGTTTAGTTGTCTTCGTTTATTTGCTCACTTATTATATTAAAACTTGTGTTATTAACGAAAAAGTTTTAATAACCAATTCACCCCCTCTTGATTAGCCAATCTTGGGTTTTCAATTGATATCAGAACTAGGTACTCACCTTCTTAAAGACTTCACAATCTTGAGCAATGACTAACACCATGTTTCAAAATCTTGAGGGACATTCCACAAATTGACATCCTTTCTTTGATGGCACATACTACAATTGTTAGAATGTTAGGATGATGAACTATATTCAATCAATTGATTATAATATTTGGGAAATAATTGAATACGTTCCCATTGTGCCTACAAAGAATATTAAGATTGATGGAAGATTGGATCAAAGTATTTCCAAACCTAGAGAGGAATACGATGAAGAAAATAGAAGAAAATTGTCATTAAATGACAGGTCAAAAATTTGCTTTATTGTGCATTAGATATAAATGAATTTAATAGAATTATCACATTTAATTCGGCCTTTGATATTTGGCATGCTCTCAAAGTCACTCGTTGTAGCGACCAAGAATTTTAAATTTACATTAAATTATTTTTCTCGAAAAACGTGTCGCTAAACTTTAAACCCTAACATTAAAGTGAAAACGCGTTCATCTAGCCGTTATAATCGAACCTAAATTATTTGAAATCAAATTCGTTTCCAAATGAGTTTAAAGGATTAATTTCTTGCTATTTTATTTTGAAATCCGAATTTTAGTAAATTAAGTAAAATATATGTTCTATAACTATTTTAAGTCCAATTATTTGAAATCCATTTAGATTGGCCCAATGCAATTAAGTCCAAATCAAAATTTTAATTCTTCTTAGCCCAAATTCATTTAGGTCCATTGCTTTTAAGTCCAATTAGAATATTTTCAAAAGCCCAACTATTTGGCATAATTACCCACCTAAACGTTTGTGCCCTAATATTTCACTATTCAAATAAGCACCCTCATTTCTCCCTCCCACACATTCTCACGCAGCTAAACAGTCCTTGGGTAAGGAGACTTCATCTCTCTCATTTCTTCTCATTTCAGTTCACTGGGAGACTCAAGTTGATGCTAAAATCAATTTTTAGCACCAACAACAATCTCTCAAATTTTGGAAACTCTTGATGATGCTAGAACAACAATTTCTAGCATCAACAACTTGTTGATTCCACAAAAATTCTACAGTACAAACACCAACAAATTCACCAACATCACCAAATCGAGACCATCAATGCCACCATCTCCCCATCCACCAGCTCAAGCCACTGCACTACAATCAAACCAAGTCTACTGCCACCACCAAGCCAAGCCAACCAAAACCTCAACTGTAAATGCACAACATGCCACCAACAGGTTTACCTCACCATCACCAATCGAACCAACTCCACCAAGCCAACTTAAAACCACCAAGCTCTGCTCAAGCTACTGCCATCACCAAAACCACCAAACCGAAACTCTCTGCCCTCCCCAAACCGAGACCTCCACCAACACCATCCCCTCATCACCTCAAAACCACCAAAGCCAAGAACAAACCACCATCCCCTCCTCAAAAATGAGAACAATCAACACCACCTCAAATCAACTCCAAACCAACTCAATCAAGAAAATAAGACTACCTATGAACTCACCTTGTTTTCCCAACCATTTCTCGAGTTTGATCGCCACCAAGGAACTCAAGAAAATCGAACCTCCAAGCCTCGGTCATCATTAAACCGCGCAACAAAAGCACCCAAATGAAACCCCCCCACTTACCATGAACACTGGCGCCACCACATTGGTGGTGCTGCCACCGACACCGGTATGTGGTGGGGAAGTGGAAGAAGGGGCTTCGCCCCTTTCCCTCTCGTCGAATCTCTCTCTCTCTGTTGAGATAGAGAAAAGAATTAGGATATAATTTAAATCTTGATTTTTAAATTTTCTCCTTTAGCCCCCAATTTTTAAAAGTTATTTATTTTAGTCCCGTAGTTTGGAAAAGTTTAGTTTCGATTCTTAAGTTTTATTTATTTAAATTACAGTTTCATAAAACTTTCGATTTAGTCCCCAAGTTTAGAAAATAGTATTTCAGTCCTTAATATTTTATTTTTAGTTTTAGCAGATTTCCAATTGAGTTCTTAATTTATAAAATGTGCCATTTTAGCCCTTTAGTTTCATTTTCAGCTTTATTATATTTACAGTTTAGTCCCTAACTTTCAGAAGTTACTATTTCAGCCCTTAAACTTTTATTTTTAGCTTTAATAAATTTCCAATTTAGCCACTAAACTTTATTTTATTATTTTAAGCCATTCATTTCAGTTTCGATAATTTTCAATTAAGTCCCTAAACTTTATTTTATCACCTTAAAACGTCAAATTTTCAAAATGCTAATTCAAAACTTTTTTTCTATTTTGGCTAGACGAAACGTACGGACGATTAAGAGCTTGAGATCACTTTCCGCTTCATTTGTGCACGTAATTCGAGATTATTGAGGTAGACTTGCCTTCATTAATTAGTTTAAATTATAATTGCATGTCTTATGTGAATTTACGTGATTTATATGCTTTAATACATGAGATGAGAATATATCATATGAGATATATGATGTTGTTATGCTTGCCACAACTTATATGCTTTAATGCATGAGAAAGACGAGAATCTCTTATGAGATAAGATGAGAATATTATGCATAACTTATGTGCTTAAATGCACGAGACGAGACTACTCACACCCTATGTTTTCAAAGAGCCTATGAGTTTTAAGAAAATGAGCCAAAGATGATTATGATGATGTCACGTTATACATTGCATAAGTCTGTGTTCAATTATTCTGTAAATTAATTATCGGCGATGAGACTACTGAGTATTTCTTCGAAACACTCATTCTGTTATTTTAACAATAATTACAGATTTTGGATATGGTCGGATGTGATGGGTAGTGGTGGCATAAATTGAAAGTTGTAGTTATTACTTTCAAAATTCCGCAATTGAAAAACTATTAATTACTTTGTAATTTCTTTTATTCCAAAAACTTGAGATTTAAATTTTAAAACAAAATTTCCAAGTTATTTAAATGAGTTTGTTGCCGATGATAATTAGCGTTATAAATGTGATGTGATTTTTTTTAAAATTAGGTTATTTTTGCAAATTCGATTATTAAAAATTAGAGCAAAAGATGATGACGCGGCAATCCGGGTTAACTGAACTCGGGGCGGTACAGCTCGGTATCAGAGCTGGTCTGCATTTCTGTAGACTGGCAAATTTTCAAAGATATTTTTTTTATTTTTTTATTTAATTATTTTTAATGAAAGTCGCTACTGCCATCATTCGATCCACCGACTCCGAATGTAAAAGAAATTTATGAAGTTTAACGCTATTTTATTTCGGATACCTGTTTTACAATTTATGAAATTTAGAAGAAGAGAAAGAAATGTATCCGAATTAGAAAGAAAGAAAGAAAGAAATACGAGTTTGTGCATAATTTACACGAGTTTTTAAATTTTTACGTCTTCGTTATTTTAACTAAGAGAGATGAATAACCCCGCATAATTGGACTTTGCATAATTGGTTTAGGACATGGCGCCTATCCGTAGAAATGCACCCAGTGACGCGGAACAAACCGTTAGAGACTACGATCGTTTCAGGCTTAGACTCAATTGGACTATAGCCCAACACATAGAGCAACTGAACATTGTACGTGATTGGGCCATACAACATGGCTATGTGACCAATGATCACCGATCGATCTATCATTTACTCTCAACCTTCCGAGGCGACTACGCGGAGATAGCTCGTAGCATATACATAGATGCACTAGTGTCACCTAATGTAGAGATTGAATATGACACATTTTACGAGAGATTAGTGGTATATTGGCCCATGTATTTTGAGCACCGCTTTGGGGTTGCACCTGAAGGGGAGTCGTAACATAAGCCAATGCTCGAGCCCAAACTTGGACAAGAAGATGGGTTAGTACCCGAGGATGTTCCCGAAGAAGAACTCGATGAAGACCCCGAGGAGGAACCCGAAGAAGAACCAGAGGAAGACACTGATCCAGCGCTTTGAGAATTCTCAGACGCCGAATCATGTATAACCGAAGGAGAATAGAGAGATATGATCTAGAGTAGGTTTGACATCTTCTTAAAAAAAATGGAAATGTTTGGCATACACGCCTTCCTACTCATGTACCCGCACCAAGAGAAGTTGAGTTATAAAGAAAATGATGTTTAGTTTCCATTTTCCAATCAGTAGAAAGACACATACCAGAACGGAGAAGGGAAAACAAGAGTATTTGCTATGGATGCAGCCGAGGATTCTGATATGAAAACAGCTATACTATCTATTTCTAGTATTTCCGTATATGTCCTAATAGACTCGGGAACCACACATTCATTTATATCCGATGCATGTTTAGAAAGATTGAACCTGATAGGAGTAGAGACTGGTAGTACTCTTGAGGTTAGTTTGCTGTAAGGAAGTACTATCGATATGAATAAAATAGTCAAAGCTGTACAAATAGATTTTGATGGTCAAGTTTTAGAGGCAGACTTGAATATTATTCGAATGAAAGATTTCGATATTATTCTGGGTATGGATTGGCTCAGCACCAATCGTGCCGCAATCATGTGCCATGAGAAAGAGGTCATTTTTCGCAAGGATGGTAAAGAAGTATTCAGGTTTTATGGGACGAGGATCAAGTCACTTCCTCGCCTTATCTCCGCTTTACAAGCCGAGAAGTTTTTAGCCAAGGACAATTGTCAAGGCTTTTTGGTTAGTTTGCAAGACAAACCCGTAGAGGAGATTATTCTGGAATCAGTGCTAGTAGTATATGAGTACGGTGATGTCTTTCCAGATGATCTATCCGGTGCTCCGCCAAATAGACAAGTGGAATTTTCCATTGACTTGGTACCAGGAGCTGCCCCCGTTTCTAAAGCTCCGTACCGTAGGCGCCAAAGGAGTTGTAAGAACTGAAGGTGCAATTGGAGGAATTGCTAGAGAAAGGTTTTATCAGACCAAGCGTATCTCCATGGGGAGCACCTGTTCTGTTTGTAAAGAAGAAGGATGAAAGCATGAGGATGTGCATCGACTATCGAGAACTTAACAAGTTGACGATAAAGAATAAATATCCTCTCTCCAGGATCGAGGACTTATTCGATCAATTGAAAGGTATATCTATTTTCTCCAAGATTGACTGGAGATCTGGTTACCATCAACTAAAGGTTTCGCTAGCTGACGTACCAAAGATAGCGTTCAGGACACGATATGGACATTACGAGTTCGTAGTGATGCCTTTCGGACTCACGAACGTACCTGCGATATTTATGGACTTGATGAACAGAGTCTTCCATCAGTATCTTGATAAATTCGTTATTGTTTTTATCGATGACATATTGATCTACTCCAGAGATTCGACACAGCATGAAGAACATTGAGGATTGTATTGGAAACGCTGTGAGCAGAAAAGTTGTATGCCAAATTCAAGAAATGTGAATTTTGGCTCAAGAGAGTAGGTTTCTTGGGTCACATTGTTACAGCTAAAGGCATTGATAAGGGCATTTTTTATACGTTTATTTTGGTTCACAAACATGAATAATTGTCGATAAACATTCAGAATAGAGGTTAATTTGTGTGAATTGTGTTTGTAGGGCAACAATGAAGATTATGGTGGAAATTAGAGGAAAAGTATAGAAAATGGGCCAAAACGAAGGGAAATAAAAGTTCAGGGACCAAAATGCAAATAATCAAAAGATGACCCGATGCCAACTCAAGAGCGGACATAAGCTTAATCATACATTGAGGAATGCATGGGATGATTAGATGACAAGAATGAACAAAAGAGGTCAAAACAGGAGAATAATGAAGTTGGAGGACCAAAATGAAGATATGTGATAGTTGTTTGTACCATGCGGCCGCAAGGTGTAATCTTCCATGCGGCCGCAAGCAAGGATGCAGGGAAAATTTTTGGAAAAAAAGTTGTTCCTTGCGGGTGCAAGGAATTTGTCCTTGCGGCCGCAAGGAAGAAATCCGGCGCGAATTTTCTGGTTTCCTTATCCGACTCCAACACGTATGGTAATGATTTTAGGGCAACTATAAAAGCTAAAAGACGTCCAGAAACTAGGGTTATGCCTTCCTAGAGAGAAAAACAACCTTTTTGGAGCAAGAAGGAAGGCAAGGACGAAGGATTTCACTCCAAGATCGAAGATTTCAAGCTTTACATTCAAGAATTGGGTGATGTCTTCTCCTAAATATTTTCTTTGTTATTTTAATTTATCCATGCTAGGCTAGGTTTTTAATTGTACTAGGTGAACGATGAACCTCGTATTGTGAACTTTTAATTTCTATTTTGCAATTTGATATTTAAACACGTTTGATGGATGTTGAATGATTTATATACACTTTCTTGCCTCTACAATTATATGCGCAATAGTTGTATGAGTTTGGGTGATTTATTTTATGCATTCGAAAGAAGGGAAATAGATTCTACAAGGTATAAATCATCGTAAGGTCCGATAGGGGATAGAAATAGACCGCTATGCTTTATGTGAATCTCTAAGTGTTTACAAAACGTCATGCATTCTTGTATATTGCATTTGTCATAGAAATATAGTCAAATGGTATACTAGAATAGGTTCAATTCTACTCGAAAGAGATTATTGAATAAGTTAGAAACATTGATTCTTCAACCAATTCATCGTGTCGTCAAATTGTGAAATAGGAGTTAAAAGTGAACTTGCTTGGTGATTTGGGATCCTAGTACGCTTTTTCATACATTAATTTCTTCAACTTTTACATTTAACCATCACTCTTGCTCATCATTTTAGTTTGATTCACGTAGTAGTCGTAGCTTCATCAAAAATCACAAAAACAATCATCTTGAGTTTAATAGATTCGGTTAAGGTCGAGATAATAACAATCACGTTAAATCAATCCTCGTGGGAACGATACTCGAAATTCTAGGATTTCCACTTTATTACTTGTCAACGAACCGTGCACTTGCGGTGATTTAAATTCGAAACATATTTTCGTGAACAAGTTTTTGGCGCCGTTGCCGGGGATTGAGTATTAATTTGATTTTTGTTATTTAGACACTAATTCGAACTTTTTTTTTAATTTTTTTATTTTTTTTATTTTTTGGCTAACCCCGTACTATTAATCTATCTCGTGTTTGCACTATCTCCCTATACTTTTTCAGATGATTGCATGATTCTAACTTGGTAAGGCAATGAAATTTTTGCAATGGATAATCTCTGTATACATTATGAAGATATGTTTGGAGGATACCCGAGTTGTTATAATTGTTACGCGATGCATTGTACTGGACAGTGTTTGCGATGGCACCCTTGTTTCAACACGCCGAAACTTATAATATTTAGAGAATATTTAAAGTGTCGAAAGCGAGCAATTGATGAAAACCATGAAGGGCACATGCTGATCGTTTGTGATTTTATACCTGACAATTGGGATGAGGACTTCAAACTGGTAGGAGATGGTCCTCCTCTATTTCATGAAAAAGTAATTGCAAAGTATTTTGAAAAATTGGTCAAGTTAGATGAATGTGATATGCTTTTGGGAGATTGCACGTATTGGGAAGAATTTCGTTATTGGGGGTACAATCCACGTGAAAGGGTCGTAAGGACCGACTTTTCATTGCCTATAGATTTAGATTGCGGACCAATCATTTCACCCGATGGGAGTTCATCAATTGAAGAAGAGCAAAAAATGAGTGAAAATTTAATCACATTGGAGCTCAGCGAGGATGAGGCGATCAATAAGGAGGAAATCAACTCATATTTTTTCGACTTTATTGTTTGTCCAAAAGTTGATTTTGTGATTAAGCTCGACGAGGAAATACAGATCTACATAGTTGAAGTTGAGTCAGATGGAATAGATAAGTCCTATTATGTTGAAAATGGCAAGGAAGATGTGTGGAGATCAAATGAAAAGTGGACCAAAGCCAAAAGAAGAAAGATGGACAAAACATCAAAAGCTTTCTTTAGGTGCCCGTGATTAGCCGTCATACAGTCAAGCTATAGACTATAAACAAGCGCTGGTTGGGAGGCAACCCAACAATTCTTCCCTTTTATTTATTTCGCTTTATGCATTAGATTAGGAATTTCTTTTTCAAGTTTTTTATAATTTTTAATAAGATTACTTTTTCATCGTCTCTACAGGTAATAAAAGAGTTTATGCATGGTCCACATTATTTTTCTTCCACCATCTTCACCTTTGCATCTCCATCAATCAGGGGAGTATTCCTCACCTTTTGTTCTCTATCTTCTATGAATTTGTCCTTAATTTTATGCACTGCTAAGTTTGCATTCTATTATTCTTGAAACATTGAGGACAATGTTCTATATACGTTTGGGGGTGGGACAATGTTCTATATACGTTTGTGTGATTGTGTGAAAAAAAAATTCCATTTGTTATTTGTTCTAAGTTTTACTGTTGCATTGTTAGTAGTAGTTTATAATTTTGTGTGCTTGTGTGGGTTTAACAACTCTGCTGACTATGATATTAGATATTTGACTATGTACGGGTCATGAATGATGAAAATCGTGCATTATTATCTTGATCGATACATGTTAATGTGAAACTTGATTTATTTTGCCCACGACACTCATGCTTGCATACTGGGCTACTGATTTGACTCATTGCTTAGAGATAGTTGACCATAGAAATTATACCCAAAAACCCTCTTTTGTGCTAAACCATGACCAACTTTTTAGAAGAGTTTAGATGTGATTGAACTGTTGCAAGGGAACATTGAGACGAGTAAGGGCTCCGTGCATGATGTTATGTGTGGATTGTCTTAAACCATTGAGATGAAAACAAAGTGAAAGTTTCAAGTTAGGTTGTAGTTTTTGAAATTGGGTGTCTAAAAAATAAAGGGTATTGCACTAATCATTGAGTAAACAACGACATTTGTTCGAGCCTATATAACTCGAGTGATTAAGCCTGTAAGGGTTTAAAACCTGGTGCCCTATAGTCATCTGACTTGGGAGTCATCGGCCTAAAGCTCGCTACAGGGGTTATATAGAAAGCAAAGGAAAGATGTTATGTAAAAGAAAAGAAAAAATGGTATCTATCTATCTATTGATGAATTATATACAGACTCTTGTATATGAAATGCATTGATTAACCACTGACACTCAGTTGACAGAACTATACCCCTAACGCGAGGCAACTAACTCAATTTAATCTACAAGGTTGAAGAAATCAAAAAAATAGGATAGCCCTTACTTATTGAAGTGTGAACTTGTAAGAGTAAGATCTATCTAAGCTAAGAGAGGGGAAGGAATAGATGTGAATAGACTCAACCTTAGAACACACCTCGGGATACTTAAGTGAAAATTATAAGTTTGGGGTGTGTCTATCTCTCGAGCGAAAAGAAAAAAAAATTGGACTACATTGGGTCGGGTATGAGTCAAACATGATCCTAACATGTTGGTATGAATTCACACACACACTTCGAGTTTTGCATATAACATGTGGAGATTGATTTGATTATTCGTGGTTGAAATTGTTCATGTGCCCTTACTAAGTCCCAATCCTGAGATACAACAAAGTTGTTGAACCATGTGCTACTTGGAAGTAAGTTATGAATTTGTTTGAGGACAAACAATGAAGCAAGTTTGGGGGAGTTGATAAGGGCATTTTTTATACGTTTATTTTGGTTCACAAACATGAATAATTGTCGATAAACATTCAGAATAGAGGTTAATTTGTGTGAATTGTGTTTGTAGGGCAACAATGAAGATTATGGTGGAAATTAGAGGAAACGTATAGAAAATGGGCCAAAACGAAGGGAAACAAAAGTTCAGGGACCAAAATGCAAATAATCAAAAGATGACCCGATGCCAACTCAAGAGCGGACATAAGCTTAATCATACATTGAGGAATGCATGGGATGATTAGATGACAAGAATGAACAAAAGAGGTCAAAACAGGAGAATAATGAAGTTGGAGGACCAAAATGAAGATATGTGATAGTTGTTTGTACCATGCGGCCGCAAGGTGTAATCTTCCATGTGGCCGCAAGCAAGGATGCAGGGAAAATTTTTGGAAAAAAAGTTGTTCCTTGCGGGTGCAAGGAATTTGTCCTTGCGGCCGCAAGGAAGAAATCCGGCGCGAATTTTCTGGTTTCCTTATCCGACTCCAACACGTATGGTAATGATTTTAGGGCAACTATATAAGCTAAAATACGTCCAGAAACTAGGGTTATGCCTTCCTAGAGAGAAAAACAACCTTTTTGGAGCAAGAAGGAAGGCAAGGACGAAGGATTTCACTCCAAGATCGAAGATTTCAAGCTTTACATTCAAGAATTGGGTGATGTCTTCTCCTAAATATTTTCTTTGTTATTTTAATTTATCCATGCTAGGCTAGGTTTTTAATTGTACTAGGTGAATGATGAACCTCGTATTGTAAACTTTTAATTTCTATTTTGCAATTTGATATTTAAACACGTTTGATGGATGTTGAATGATTTATATACTCTTTCTTGCCTCTACAATTATATGCGCAATAGTTGTATGAGTTTGGGTGATTTATTTTATGCATTCGAAAGAAGGGAAATAGATTCTACAAGGTATAAATCATCGTAAGGTCCGATAGGGGATAGAAATATACCGCTATGCTTTATGTGAATCTCTAAGTGTTTACAAAACGTCATGCATTCTTGTATATTGCATTTGTCATAGAAATATAGTCAAATGGTATACTAGAATAGGTTCAATTCTACTCGAAAGAGATTATTGAATAAGTTAGAAACATTGATTCTTCAACCAATTCATCGTGTCGTCAAATTGTGAAATAGGAGTTAAAAGTGAACTTGCTTGGTGATTTGAGATCCTAGTACGCTTTTTCATACATTAATTTCTTCAACTTTTACATTTAACCATCACTCTTGCTCATCATTTTAGTTTGATTCACGTAGTAGTCGTAGCTTCATAAAAAATCACAAAAACAATCATCTTGAGTTTAATAGATTCGGTTAAGGTCGAAATAATAGAAATCACTTTAAATCAATCCTCGTGGGAACGATACTCGAAATTCTAGGATTTCCACTTTATTACTTGTCAACGAACCGTGCACTTGCGGTGATTTAAATTCGAAACATATTTTCGTGAACAGGCATCGAAGTTGATCCTTCTAAAGTAGAAACTGTAACGAATTGGCCGACACCTGCAAATGTTGGAGATGTGAGAAGTTTTCTTGGATTAGCCAGATACTATCGACGATTCATAGAAGGTTTCTCTAAAATAGCAGGTCCTATGACTCAATTGACCAGGAAAGGAGTTAAGTTTCAGTGGACCGAACAGTGTGAACAAAGCTTTCAGGAACTTAAGAACAGACTCGTCTCAGCACTAGTGCTGACTATACCAGATGGGTCTGATGGTTTCATTATTTACAGCGATGTATCCAAACATGGCTTAGGTTGTGTATTGATGTAGCATGGTAAGATGATAGCCTATGCTTCAAGACAGTTAAAGCCACATGAGAAGAATTACCCAACACACGACCTAGAGCTCGCAGCTGTTGTGTACGCTCTTAAGATTTGGCAACACTATTTGTATGGTAGTAAATGTGAGATTTACACCGATCACAAGAGTCTCAAGTATTTCTTCACTCAGAAGGAACTAAATATGAGACAACGTAGATGGCTAGAGTTGGTAAAAGATTATGACTGCACCATTCTTTACCACCCGGGTGAAGCCAATAAGGTTGCGGACGCATTGAGCAGAAAGAACGCGGACAGTTATCAGTTTTGGGAACAACGCAAGATCAATTAATTCGAGATTTTCAGAATTTAAGAATTGAAGTGCGAGCCCCATCAGTTCAATGATCTATTAGATTGGCAAATCTGACCGTTAAACTAGATTTGAGAGGTCGGATTGTGACGGCTCAAGCCGGAGATAAATTCCTAGAAAAGATCAGATTCGAAGTTGGGACTGACAAGAGAATAGGTTTTGAGATTGCCGCTGATAAAACACTTATGTTCAGAGGGCGTCTCTGTGTACCGAAGGATGAACATATCAAGAACGAGATTTTGACAGAAGCTCACTCAACACCATATGCATGCCACCCAGGAGGGACACCTAGATTTTGACCAGGAAATGAGTTAAGTTACGACCTCGTTTTATCAGACCATTCGAGATATTAGAGAAAGTAGGTAACGTGGCTTATCGTTTAGCGTTGCCACCTGAGCTATCGGCCGTACACAACATTTTTCACGTTTCTTTATTGAGAAAGTATATCCACGACCCAAGTCACGTGGTAAATTTCCAGACTATTTCGATTCAGAGGAATCTGTCCTATGAGGAGACACCTATGTGCATTATTGATAGAAAAATCCATGTCTTATGAAATAAAGAGATTCCTTTTAGTCAAAGTCCAATGGGGTAGACATGATAGTGATGAAGCTACCTGGGAGAAAGATGAAGAGATTCTGGCTAAGTATCCAGATATTTTAAATCAAGTAAGTTTGAATTTCGAGGACGAAATTATTTTAAGGGGGTAAAGTTGTAGCAACCAAGAATTTTAAATTTATATTAAATTATTTTTCTCGAAAAACGTGTCGCTAAACTTTAAACCCTAACATTAAAGTGAAAACGCGTTCATCTAGCCGTTATAATCGAACCTAAATTATTTGAAATCAAATTCGTTTCCAAATGAGTTTAAAGGATTAATTTCTTGCTATTTTATTTTGAAATCCGAATTTTAGTAAATTAAGTAAAATATATGTTCTATAACTATTTTAAGTCCAATTATTTGAAATCCATTTAGATTGGCCCAATGCAATTAAGTCCAAATCAAAATTTTAATTCTTCTTAGCCCAAATTCATTTAGGTCCATTGCTTTTAAGTCCAATTAGAATATTTTCAAAAGCCCAACTATTTGGCATAATTACCCACCTAAACGTTTGTGCCCTAATATTTCACTATTCAAATAAGCACCCTCATTTCTCCCTCCCACACATTCTCACGCAGCTAAACAGTCCTTGGGTAAGGAGACTTCATCTCTCTCATTTCTTCTCATTTCAGTTCACTGGGAGACTCAAGTTGATGCTAAAATCAATTTTTAGCACCAACAACAATCTCTCAAATTTTGGAAACTCTTGATGATGCTAGAACAACAATTTCTAGCATCAACAACTTGTTGATTCCACAAAAATTCTACAGTACAAACACCAACAAATTCACCAACATCACCAAATCGAGACCATCAATGCCACCATCTCCCCATCCACCAGCTCAAGCCACTGCACTACAATCAAACCAAGTCTACTGCCACCACCATGCTAACCTAACCGAAACCTCAACTGCAAATGCACAAACATGCCACCAACAGGTTTACCTCACCATCACCAATCGAACCAACTCCACCAAGCTCTGCTCAAGCTACTGCCATCACCAAAACCACCAAACCGAAACTCTCTGCCCTCCCCAAACCGAGACCTCCACCAACACCATCCCCTCATCACTTCCAAACCACCAAAGCCAAGAACAAACCAAACCAACTCAATCAAGAAAATAAGACTACCCATGAACTCACCTTGTTTTCCCAACCATTTCTCGAGTTTGATCGCTACCAAGAAACTCAAGAAAATCGAACCTCTAAGCCTCGGTCACCATCGAACCGCGCACCAAAAGCCCCAAATAAAACCCCCTCACTTACCATGAACACCGGGGCCACCACGTTGGTGGTACTACCACCGACACCGGTCGGCGGTGGGGAAGTAAAGGAAGGGGCTTCGCCCCTTTCCCTCCCGTCGAATCTCTCTCTGTTGAGAGAGAGAAAAGAATTAGGGTATAATTTAAATCTTGATTTTTAAATTTTCCCCTTTAGTTTTTAAATTTTCCCCTTTAGCCCCCAGTTTTTAAAAGTTATTTATTTTAGTCCCGAAATTTAGAAAAGTTCGTTTTCGGTTCTTAAGTTCTATTTATTTAAATTACAGTTTCATAAAACTTTCAATTTAGTCCCCAAGTTTAGAAAATAGTATTTCAGTCCTTACTATTTTATTTTTAATTTTAGCAGATTTCCAATTGAGTCCTTAATTTATAAAATGCGCCATTTCAGCCCTTTAGTTCCATTTTCAACTTTATTATATTTACAGTTTAGTCCCTAACTTTCAAAAGTTACTATTTCAGCCCTTAAACTTTTATTTTTAGCTTTAATAAATTTTCAATTTAGCCCCTAAACTTTATTTTATCATTTTAAGCCATTTATTTCAGTTTCGATAATTTTCAATTAAGTCCCTAAACTTTATTTTATCACTTTAAAACGTCAAATTTTTAAAATACTAATTCAAAACTTATTTTCTATTTTGGCTAGATGAAACGTACGGACGATTAAGAGCTTGAGATCACTTTTCGCTTCATTTTTGCACGTAACTAGAGATTATTGAGGTAGACTCGCCTCCATTAATTAGTTTAAATTATAATTGCATGTCTTATGTGAATTTACGTGATTTATATGTTTTAATGCATGGGATGAAAATATGTCATATGAGATATATGATGTTGTTATACTTGCCATAACTTATATGCTTTAATGCATGAGAAAGACGAGAATCTCTTATGAGATAAGATGAGAATGTTATGCATAACTTATGTGCTTAAATGCATGAGACGAGACTACCCACACCCTATGTTTTCAAAGAGCCTATGATTTTCAAGAAAATGAGCCAAAGATGATTATGATGATGTCACGTTATACATTGCATAAGTATGTGTTCAATTATTCTGTAAATTAATTATCGACGATGAATCTACTGAGTATTTCTTTGAAATACTCATTCCGTTATTTTAACAATAATTGCAGATTTCAGAGATGGTCGGATGTGATGGACAGTGGTTGCATAAATTGAAAGTTGTAGTTATTACTTTCGAAATTCCGCAATTGAAAAACTATTAATTACTTTGTAATTTCTTTTATTCCAAAAACTTGAGATTTAAATTTTAAAACAATTTTTCCAAGTTATTTAAATTAGTTTGTCGCCGATGATAATTACTGTTATAAATGTGATGGGATTTTTTTTTTAAAATTAGGTTATTTCCACAAATTCGATTATTAAAAAGTAGGGCAAAAGACGATGTCGTGGCAATCCGGGTTAACGGAACTTGGGGCGCTACACTCATGTTGGGATAAGTAAGGTTAAAGAAACTAAAATAAATATGTTAGTAAAAGAATTCAAAAATTCCTTTATGAAACAAGATGAATCTATTGTAAATATGATTACTCGTTTTACCGATATTGTGAATGGCTTAAAGGATTTTGATCGTAAATATACTAACAGTGAACTTGTAAGCAAAATGCTTAGGTTACTCTCGGAGGAATGGAGCTCTATACGAATGTTGATAGAAAACACCAAGGATGTGAATACATATCTCTTGGAAGAACTTTATGGAACTTTGATGATCTATGAACTTAACAATGTCGAAATCAAGGAAAAGACGAGAAAAAGTAAAGAGGAATCAAAAGAGGCTCCAAAATGTCAAATTGCTATAAAATTGACAATTGAAGAAGAAACAACAAACAACAACATGAGTGATGAAGAGCTCGATGATTTAGTCCTCCTCGTAAAGAAATTGAGAGGATTACGAAACAATAGAAAATTTCAAAGAAATGATGACAAAGGAGAAAAAATAAGCAAGAAAATCGTTTGCTACGAGCGTGATAAACCCGATCACAAAAGAACCGAGTGCCCGAACAAAAGAAAAATATCAAGAAAAAGGCACTCCAAGCTACTTGGGATGACAGTGATGATGAAGATCAAAATGAAAGCAATAGTCAAGATGAAATCGCCAACATATGCTTCATGACACTCGAAGATGAGGTAAGTTCAAAAGAAAAATGTTCTTATGTTGAATTATCTAGTTCTTATGATGATTTATTTGAAGATTTTGAAAAAGTTGTTTTGAGCTACTACATTTTTAAAAAGAAAAACTCTTTATTGATAGATGAAATAAAGAAAACTTTGAAAAAACAAAAAGAAAATATTGATTACAATTTATTAGTTAAGGAAAATCCCTCTCTAAAAGAAAAAGTTGAAGATTTGACAAAAATCATTTATAAATTTACCGAAGGAAAGAAAAAGTTTGATTTAATGCATGGAAATCAAAAACACGTTTTTGACAAAGGGGAAATTGGGTTCAAACCCTCTTTGAAACAAAAAGCTCTCAAAAACATATTTGTTAAAACTTCAAATATGACTTGTACCTTTTGTAACAAAAGTGGACATGTTGCGTTTAATCTCTTAGCTAAAAAGAAGTTATATTTTGAAAACAAAAATAAATGGATTGGAGAATTCCCAAAAACTAACTATCAAGGACCCAAGTTTGTATGGGTACCAAAAATAAAAAATTAAATTGTACTTGTAGGTACCGAAGAAAATAAAGAGCAAATGGTTCTTGGATAGCGGATTTTCAAAGCACATGACCGGAGATTGGTTACTACTAACACACTTCAAATAGAAGGATGGAGGTCATGTAACATTCGGAGACAACGCAAAAGGTAAAAATATTGGCATTGACAACATTGGTAATCACGCATCCCTCTCTATTGAAAACGTCCTATTAGTTGATAACCTCAATCATAATTTGCTAAGTATTAGTCAATTATGTGATAAATGATATAATATTAAATTCGATTCTTCCAAATGCCTAAGTAAGGATGCTACATCAAAGAGGTGATTTTCGTAGGAAGCCGAAATAAGGATGTTTATATCATAAATATTGAAAATGAAAACAATAAACATTGTTTACTTGGGCTAAAGGATGAAACATGGCTATGAAATAGAAGACTAAACCATGTTAACATGGATCTTATTTTAAGAATTTCCAAAAATTGCATTGTGAAAGGATTGCCAAATTTGAAATTTGAAAAAAACAAAATATGCGATGCATGCCATTTTGGAAAACAAGTGAAAAGTTCTTTCAAACCAAAAAGTTTCTCTTCAACTAAAAAGCATTTGCAACTTCTCCACATGGATCTTTTTGGACTTTCAAGAACGGCTAGCTTAGATGGTATACATTACACTTTCGTTATCGCTGATAATTTCTCAAGATTTACATGGGTCATATTTTTAAATGTAAAAGATGAAGCCCTAAAAGTTTTTAAACATTTTTGCAACAGAGTTGAAAATGAAAATGCTACACTATTATGACTATTAGAAGTTACCATGGTGGAGAGTTTGACAATCTTGCTTTTGATGAATTTTGTAACGAAAATGGATATGAACATAATTTTTTTGGCTCCTAAAACTCCTCAACAAAATGAAGATAATTCTTAATTTCTTCCTAGAAAGGAAGAATCGCACATTGTAAGAAATGGCTAGGACCATGTTAAATGAAGATAATTTACTTAAGTACTTTTGGGCCGAAGCATTAACACTGCATGTTACATTATAAATAGAGTTTTGGTAAGTCGTAAGAAAACCAAAACTCCTTATGAGCTTTGGAAAAATATAATTCCCAACATTATCTATTTCAAAGTTTTCGGTTGTAAATGCTTCATTTTAAACACAAAAGGTAATTTGGGCAAGTTTGACTCAAAATTCGATGTTGGAGTTTTTCTAGGATATTCATAGACTTGTACGGCTTATAGAGTTTTCAACAAAAGAATTCTAGTCGTTGAAGAATTTATACATGTCACTTTTGATAAGACTAACCTTCTTGATCGCGAGAAATGTATTCGAATAAATGAATATTCAAGACCAAAATAAAGGAGTGTCAATGAAGAATAATCAAAGGATCCCAACGACCAAGAAAGTGGAGATAGGTCAACCGAAGCACAAAGCGATCCTACATTACCAAAGGAATGGAAATTCGTTTCATCTCATCCAAATGAGTTAATAATAAGTGATCCATCAAAATGTATCACTACTAGAACTTTTCTTAGAAATTATCTTGGTAGTTTTATATTCATCTCACAAATTGAACCTAAAATTTTCAAAGAAGTCGAGTTTGATGGATTTTGGATTCTAGCAATACAAGAAAAACTAAATCAATTCGAAAGAAACCATGTTTGAGATTTAGTCATTAGACCAAATAATCAAACCGTAATTGACACTAAATGGGTCTTTAGAAATAAACAAGATGAAAATGGAATTATTATACATAACAAGGTTAGATTAGTGGCCCAAGTTTACAATCAAGAAAAGTGCATTGATTATGAAGAAATATTTGCACCAGTTGTTAGGTTAGAATCCATTCGCATACTTCTTGCATTTGCACGTCATAGAAATTTTACTCTTTATCAAATGGATGTTAAAAATGCATTTTTAAATGGATTTATTCAAAAAGAAGTATGATAGACCCACAATAAAATGTACATACTTCAGGAGCCAGAAATATGATCAAACACGTGGGAATCAACCAAATGACAGCAAGGCTAGCTGAGTCACCTATTTTCTGCTACAGTTGTTATGCGTTGGTTAAGCATCGTTGGGGAGGTGAGAGGGCTATAAATAAACTGTAAGGGGGGTACTAGGGGGTATGAAATGATTTGAGTAAAAGTTGGGAATTCAGTCTTGTGTGTTGAACTTCATGCTATTTCTGTTACATTCTTTTCATTATTCAAGGGAATTATATTACAGAAAAATCTCACAAACATCATCTTCTTCTTCCTTTTTCTTATAATTTCTTCAGTTAACTAGTAGATTCTATTAAAGTGGTATCAGAGCAACGATCCAACTTTGCAACCATGACACTTGGTGACCGAGTTGGAACACTGGAGCAACTAGTACCAGATTCCATTAAAGCGATAGCAGACAATCAAAAATCCATGCAGCTATCCCTACAGTCCGGTTTGGAGGATTTGAGAGCAGAAATGCGGGAGCAACTCGATATAATGTCACGAAAATGGGAACTTCTAGAAAAAGATAGAAAAGATAAAAGAGGAAAAACAGTGAAACCATACGATATGTCACCGGAGTTGGAGAATGTATCGACAGTGCTGGGGGAAGTAGGAACAGTGGAAGTGGAGTCGACGGTGGGTGGAGATCCGACTTACGCATTCGACGACTGGATATGCCTGTGTTTGATGGAATCGATCGGGATGGATGGATTTTCAGGGTGGAGCGTTATTTCAACGTTCACATGATGACGGAAGAAGAAAAGTGGGAAGCCGCTGCCATTTGCCTAGATGGAGATGCCTTGGCGTGGTTTCAATGTGAAGATCGTCGTCGACCCATGAAGGACTGGGATGAACTGAAGGTCAGCTTACTACGCCGGTTTCATCCATCACAAGAGGGGTCACTGTGCGTCCAATTTCTAGCCTCCGTCAGACGACGACCGTCAAGGAGTACCGCCGGCAGTTTGAGAAGCTGGGTTCTCCGTTGCAGAATTTATCAGAGGAGGTTCTGGAGTATAACTTCATCAATGGGCTCACTTCTAACATAAGGTTTGAAGTTATGTTACTTTACCTATGGGCCTGGACCGAATAATAGAGGTGGCCCAAAGGGTGGAGGAGAGAAATTTGCTAATGCAGTTCGGCCCAGCCTCTCTTGGCCCAACACGACTAAAGAACCCAACAACCATGTTTAATTCTAACACAGCCTACTCCAATACTTCATTCCAGAAACACATGATGCCTCTGAATTTAATGCCCAATCGCACACTCCAATCCACAACCAAACCCATCGTCCCTTACAAGCAGTTAACAGTGGCAGAGTTACAGGCAAGGAAGGAGAAATGGATATGCTTCCAATGTGATGAGCGATACACCATTGGGCATATTTGTAAAAATAAGGCGCTCCAAGTGATGGTGGTCCGAGAAGAGGAAATCGAAGCTGTCGGAGGGGAGATATGGGATCCTAGCATTGACCCGACCAGCGAATGACTGGATACCACAGGCGAGTGCAACCCGGTGATGGCGAGGATGTAGCAGTAGTTGGTTCTGCTGTTGAACTCACTCTACCGGACACTATGAAGATAAGAGGAGTAATCGGGTCGAAGGAGGTCTTAGTACTGATTGATTGTGGGGCCTCTCACAATTTTATCACGGTGGAGGTAGTCAGGCAATTGGGACTCCCATTGTCGGGAACTACGGGGTATAGAGTAATTATGGGAATGTGGTTAACTGTAAAAGGAGAAGGCGTCTGCAAGGGGGTCAAATTACAGCTACAAAACATGATTGTAGAGGATGACTTCTTACCGTTGGAATTGGGAAGTTCAGACGTCATCCTAGGAATGCAGTGGTTGCGTAAGTTGGGGGACATGCAAGTCAATTGGCTGCATCTCACCATGACCTTCACAGTGTCGGGCATGAAGGTCACACTGAAAGGGGACTCTAACTTGAGCGGGGACTCTAACTTGAGCAGGGCGTCTGTATCTATGAAAGTAATGTTGGAGGCGCTCAGAGCGCAGGGCGAGGGAGCGATACTGGAATTGAGTAACATCATGGTGCAGTCCAAAATGAATTGTCAGGAACCTCCAATAATCATTTATGAGGTGTTAGAAAATCTTGCTGGTGTCTTCGAGATGCCGAACAGTCTTCCCCATTCAAGAAGTCACGATCACGCCATAACCTTGCAGTCTGGAGCTTCCCCAGTCAGTGTCAGACCCTATCTATATCCCCATTTCCAGAAGAATGAGATAGAGAAATTGGTACGAGAGATACTAGCTGTAGGTCTTATTCAACACAGTATCAGTCATTGTTCGATTCCAGTGTTGTTAATAAAGAAGGAAAACGGGAGCAGGTTATGTGTTGATTATAGAGCCTTAAATAAGGTCACCGTGCCAGATAAATTTCCAATTCCTGTGATCGATGAGCTGCTGGATGAGTTGAATGGGGCCACCATATTCTCAAAAATAGACTTGAAGTCCGATTATCATCAGATAAGGGTGAGGCAGGAAGATGTCCCCAAGACAGCCTTTCGAACACACGAGGGACATTATGAGTTCCTGGTTATGCCATTCGGCTTGATGAATGCCCCGGCAACATTTCAGTCTCTCATGAACCAAGTTTTTCGCGATTACCTCAGAAAGTTTGTTTTAGTCTTTTTCGACGACATCCTAGTGTATAGCCGAATGTTAGAGGACACATGGAACATTTGGGAGTGGTGCTGAAAATACTGTTCAACAATCAGCTGTTTGCTAATGCGAAGAAATGCATGTTCGGTCAGACAGAATTGGACTACCTGGGGCACATCATTTCGGCTTCGGGGGTGGCGGCTGATGACTCTAAGATAGCTGCCATGAGGGATTGGCCCAAGGCCAAAACTATTAAGAAGCTGAAAGGATTTTTGGGGGAACATGGTATTATAAGCGGTTCGTCAAATCATACGGGAGCATTGCTTGGCCGTTAACTTAACAATTAAAAAAAGGCAGGTTTGGATGGAATGCAGAGGCAAAAGAGGCATTTACGTTGTTGAAGAAAACAATGATCTCAGTACCAGTATTGAGATTATCCGACTTCACTCAACCATTCATCATTGAGACCGATGCATCTGGGAAGGGTCTGGGGACGGTTCTTATGCAGAATCATCGACCTATTGCATTCTTCAGTCAGGTGCTTCCACCACGGGCTAAGGACAAGTCAATTTACGAGAGAGAGCTTATGGCCATTGTCTTCGCAGTACAAAAATGGAGACATTATTTACTAGGTCGAAGGTTTGTGGTGCGAACGGATCAATGCAGCCTTAAATTTTTGCTGGAACAGAGGGAGGTAAATCAGGAGTATCAGCGATGGCTGACCAAACTGTTGGGGTTTGACTTTGACATCGAGTACAAAGCACGCTTAGAAGATAAGGCGACCGATGCACGGTCACAAGTGGATGCGACAGCCTCACTAATGGCTCTAAGTGTTCCGAATTCTATGCAATTGAGTAATATACAAAGGGCAGTGGCAGATGATGCCGAATTGGGGAAAATATGCGCGTCCCTGCACGCGGGTCTTTCAGCTCCACCGGGGTACTCTCTTCTTCGAGGTCATCTGCTCTACGACAACAGACTGGTGTTACCCAAGGATTTACCATGGGTGCGATTGGCCTTACATGAGGGTCATCATAGTAAGATCGGGGGACATGGATGCTTCCTTAAGACCTATCAGAGGGTAACTGAAACCTTCTTCTGGGAGGGGATGAGGCATGACATTAGAACATATGTGGCTGCCTGTGCTATTTGCCAACAACACAAATATTCCACCTTGGCCCAGCTGGATTGCTCCAGCCTTTACCAATTCCCGACCAAGTTTGGGATGATGTTTCGATGGATTTCGTGGAGGGACTGCCAAAGTCAGAGGGGTTTGACTCGATATTGGTTGTGGTGGATCGTTTAAGTAAGTATGCGCATTTCATTAGGGCTGGGCAAAATGTCTGAACCGAACCGAACCGGAACCGAACTGAACCGAACCGAACCGAACGGGTTTTCTTAAATTAAAAACCCGAACGGGTATCCGAATCGAGAACCGACGGGTTTGGTTCGGTTCTCGGTTCTAGACCAAGAACCGAAGAACCGAATAAGAACCGATTTTTTTTTTTTTTTTTTTTTTACAATTGAGCAGTTGGGCTTTAAGTATATTGAATATAACCCAAACCGACCAACATAAAAAAATTGCAAAATACCACTAAATATAAAAGGGAAAGAGCCCTAGAATTTTCGGTCTTCTCTTCTTCTTCTCTCTCCAGTCCATTCCTGCTGTACAACATGTTTCTCGTTCAGTCATTAGTCATTTTCTCTCAACTTGAAGAAGTCCTCCTCCTTCTAGTTCCCACACTAAGTTGGAGTACTCTCGTAATTATTCTTTTCATATTTAAGAGACGTGAGATTTTACCCTCTTAACGCTAACAGTGCTTTCGTTCTTTTATCGTGTTTACAATAACAAATTTTTTAAGCCTTCCAAGAGCTTTGCACAGAGATTTCCAGCTCTAGTTACTGAATTCTTTTTCTTTACATGGTACTCAAGAAATTGTTAACATTTTAATGGTACATGGCAAGTCAAGCAATCGATGATTACATTACATAGTTGGTAAGTATTTTTAATACTTTAAAATATTACGTTCATTTGTAAAAGCTAAGATTGAACCCGGTCAATATTCACACGCAGATTCACTCGGTGAAAGTACTGAGCACGTTGGGATTGCCTCACTTCTCACAATGTTTTCAGAAAATAGGAATGATTTTGGTACCACTTCTCAAAATGGAGAACATAGTTAGATGCTTTTATATGTTACCTTTTGGTAGGTAAGCAGTGGAGTAGTAACTGTTTGAGGGAAGGAACAAAAAAAAAATTGTGATCTATATTGTCTAGTACTAAAGTGTTAGCATTTTGTGAAAACTTTCTAATATATTATGGATTAATTATTCAAGACGCACTGACAAAGTTTTCTAAATATATTTATATAGTGTTATTATAAATGTTAAAAAAATTAATTATAGTAGGAACCGAACAAAACCGAATGGAACCGAACCGAACCGAACCGAACCCGAACCCGAACGGTTCCAGAATTATATCTGGAACCGACGGTTCCATTTACTAAATACCCGAAAATTTCTGGAACCGAAAAAACCGAACCGAACGGAACCGAACCGACCCGCGCCCACCCCTACATTTCATAGGTCTAAAACAACCTTTTTTCTGCCCCATCCATTGCTGCCATTTTCTCGAAGGAAGTAATCAGGCTACTTGGGCTGCCCCGCTCTATAGTTTCCGACAGGGATAAGGTGTTTGTGAGCCAATTTTGGAAAGAGCTCTTCAGGCTACAGGGGACCATAATGAAATAGAGTTCGGCATACCACCCCAGACGGACGGACAAACCGACGTCGTGAACATGGGAGTGGAGACTTGTCTCATATGCTTTGCCTCTGTCAAACCCAAACAGTGGTACTAGTTCTTGTATTGGGTTGAATACTCTTATAACACCTCCTATTATGTCTCTGCTAAATTCACTCATTTTTGTATTCTCTATGGGCACGACCCTCCCCCATTGGTACAGTTCGAGCGAGGGTCTACAGCTGTCTCATCTCTGGAACAACAGATGCTAGAAAGGGATAAGCTTTTAGAGGAATTAAAGGTGCGTCTGCATAAAGCACAACAACAGATGAAGTTGGCTACAGACAAGCACCGAAGGGCGGTTGAGTTCGCTATAGATGAAAATGAGACCATACATTTAGAATTCATTGGTTACCCGCTCAAATGAGAAGTTAGTCCCAAGGTATTACAGGCCCTTTGAAGTGACAGCAAGGGTGGGGAAAATGGCCTATCGTTTGGCTCTATCGGATACAACTCGTATCTATCATGTATTTCATGTTTCTCAACTAAGAAAGATGGTGGGAAGTGCTCAGTCGGTGTCTCCATTACCACTTCAACTCAGGGATGATTAGGAAATGCTTGTGGAACTGAAGTTGGTCTTGAGATTCAAAAATCAGAGGGGAACTGGAGGTATGGAAGTCTTGATACAGTGGAAGGTGTTATCTCCTATAGAAGCTACGTGGGAGCCTTTTGAGTTAATCGATCAACAGTTTCCTACTCTACACCTTGAGGACAAGGTGACTGCATTAGGAGGGGTATTTGATAGACCCCTAATTAAATATGCATACTCCAGGCACCAGAAATATGATCAAACACGTGGGAATCAACCAAATGACAGCAAGGCTAGCTGAGTCACCTATTTTCTATTACAGTTGTTATGCGTTTTGTTAGGCATCGTTGGAGAGGTGAGAGGGCTATAAATAAACTGTAAGGTGGGTACTAGGGGGGTATGAAATGATTTGAATAAAAGTTGGGAATTCAGTCTTGTATGCTGAACTTCATGCTATTTCTATTACATTCTTTTCATTATTCAATGGAATTATATTACAGAAAAGTCTCACAAACATCATCTTCTTCTTCCTTCTTCTCATAATTTCTTTAATTAACTAGCAAATTCTATCAAAGTGTTTGTTGAACAACCACCCGACTTTACAAATCACAAGTTTTTAAACTTAGAAAAGCTCTTTACGGTCTAAAATAAGCTCCTAGAGCTTGGTATGAACAATTGATCAAATTTCTACTTTCAAAGGGTTTCTCAATTGGAAATGTGGATACTACTCTTTTTATTGAAACTCATAAAACGGATATACTTATTGTTCAAATCTATGTGGATGACATTATTTTTGGGGCAACAAATATTCATCTTTGTGAAGAAGTTTAAAAAAACATGAGCATGAAATTTGAAATGAGCATGATGGGAGAACTTAAGTTCTTTCTCGGTCTTCGAATTAAACAAACATGTGATGGCATATTCATAAATCAAAGTAAGTACATATTAGACATGTTAAAGAGGTTCAATATGAATGATTTAAAGCCAATGAATACTCCGATGAGCACATCCATAAAGCTTGACAAAGATGATCAAGGTATTTCCGTTGACGTCACTAAATATCGAGGTTTGATCGGATCCCTTCTTTATTTAACCTCTAGTAGTCCCAATATTATGTTTAGTGTATGCTTCTATGCTCGATTTCAATACTGGTCATCCAGACGTCTGGATGGCAAATTAGACGTCCGGTAGGACAAAAAGTTTGGCATTTTTCAACTGTTATAAATACCAACTCACCTACCATTTGAACAACAACTTTTGAGCATTCAATTTGATATTCCTTGAGCTTACATTGATCTCTTATATCATTTATTATTAAATCAATTTTCTCTTGAAAAATCTTTGATCAAAATTAACTCTTGAAAATCATTTTATACATCAAAGATTTACACACCAAACACTTGAGTATCATTCATTTTTATCCATTAAAGTTTTTGCCTACTTCTCTTCTTATACTTAACCTTGTATTCATCATTCACTAAGAAGATAAGTTTTCACTTGTAAACTCAATTTAAATTACGGGTCGTGTTAAGGTCCTGGAAAGCTCAACGCTGTAAAAGGATCGATGCTCCTTGGTTGTAAGTCACCGGAAGCGTTGTAAATGGTTTGATTGTACCATAAGTTAATCAACATAGTGAAAAAGACCTTACTCGTACTGGAGAGCTTAGTAATGGTGGACGTAGATCATTGCACTGGATTGAACATCCATAACTATATCGTTTGCACTATCTATCCCTTTTACTTAACGCTTTTAATTAGTGCAAATTACGTTGTTTCGCTTATTTGTTTATTTGTATTTAGTTGTCTTCATCTATTTGCTCACTTATTATATTTAAACTTGTGTTATTAATGAAAAAGTTTTAATAACCAATTCACCTCCCTCTTGGTTTGCCGTTCTTGGGCTTTCAAAATTCACATCCTAAAATTGAAAAATTTGAATATGAGTTCAAACCAAGATTCTTGCTTGAAAAACTCTTAATTTCAAAATTTACGGTTAAAATTCACATTCCAAATTTAAAAAATTCTAAAATTCAATGTATAAATTTCAACCATAAAACTCTTTTTTGAATCTCAATGGTTTAACATGGAGTGAGTTCTGATACCACTTGTTATATTTTATTAATACTTTAAATTTTAAGAACATGAAAACCTAATTATTTTATTGCCAAGATTTTTCATGTCAATCACCAAGAAAATTATTAAATGCGGAACATACCTTAATTTATCGGGAATAATTCTTTAATACTTGATCTTGATTTCGACTTCTTGCTTCATAATTTTGATTGACTCAATTCCTTGTTCTTGTTTCTTGAGTGTAGATTGCCTGTTCTTGATTGTGGGTTTTAGATCTTCCTATTTAATATGAATTCTCTTAAGATTTTTGTATTGATGGGATAACACAAAGAATGAGAATCAAATATGAATTGAGGATCATAACTTTATTTATATTTCCACATGTGTTTGGATAATCGTCAAATACAACCCTAATGGAAACGTTTCTATACATATAATTTGGCCCACACTTTATTTAGATACACAGAATCCATGATTTTAATTCTTGATTAGATCATTTTAATTGGGTCTAACTTTAAGATAGTCTTTATACACAATTAATTACACATGTAGGCACACATAACAAATTCAAGCCCAACAGAGTGCCCCCACAAAAACTTGTTGATAAAAGGAAATGAACTTTTTCCTGAAAAAATATCTATTAAAAAAAAAAAAAAGCAAAAATGCTAGGTTTGGCGGCAAGTCTAGTTCGAAGAAGGTAACTCAAGATATAATCTTAATTTCTCATTTAATTCCAGTATTATGTAAATTGTAGTACTTCATGGGTACGATGGGTTTTGATATGCGAGGGGTTATGTAATGTATTATTAGGGTCTTCCTATTTTTCAATTTGTAGTGTTCGATTATTCTTAGTTTAAAATTGGGATTGTTTATGGATTGTGACCTAGATATTGTGTTTGTGTGATTGTGGCCCAGTAGCTCGATTATTCTTCACTTTAAATATCTTCTTCAACAAAATGGAGTGTGGTCATGTAGTCGATGAAGTTTTGTTCTTCACAGAGTGTAGAAGTTGGTGAAGATTGTTCTATTTTATTGTTTAGCTCCTGCTTGGGAGTTTGGCGTACTGTTTATAAGTATTTTTTAAAGTATTGATTTGAATGTTTATGAATGGATCAATTTTGAATAGTTTTAGTAGCAATTTTTAAAACTGTGAAACCTATGTTTGAGAGTTTATTATCCATCGATTTGAAAGTTTTTTAAAAGAATAAATTCACATATATGTTCCTCAGTAAATTTTTTCTGTTTATAGTTTCTTACATGAAATATTTTTACTCATACGTGATATTTTACTTATAAGTAATTTTTTGTATACAAGTTAATATTTAACTTAAAAAATTAAATAAAGCTAAATATTTACTTAAAATTTTAAGTTAATATTTTTTACTTATAAGTAAATTTTACAATTATAAATTAATTTATATTTTTAAATAATTATAAGTGAATTTGAACTTCTAAGTAACTTTTTATACTTTATAAGTGAATTTTTGCCTTATTAGTAGTATTTTTATTTTATAAATAACTTTTTTACATAAAAAGTGATTTTTAACTTATAAGTAATTTTTTTTAATTATAATGTAGTTTTTCTCATCTTATAAGTAAATATTACTTATATTTACTTATAAGTATCTTTTAAGTTATAATGTAATTTTTAGTTAATATATTTTTATTTACAAGTTAGTTTTGAATAGGAAATAATTATTTTATGTAATGTAAAATTAGAAGAGAATATGAGAAACGACCAAAACCTATCGATTTGGTGGGTTGAGACAATTGGCCAAAACTATATTACATTGATTTTTGATGGTTTTAAAACGATCCAAAATCGATATTTAAAAAAAAAAAAAAAAAAAAACTAGCAACCATCAATTTTTCTAACCCTTCATTAATGGTGCCATCCAAAATCGGTGAAAAAACTATCAAGCAAGCTCTTAAGCTTTTGCTATTTTTCAGTTAAACAGTTTGTCACATATTAATAGATTCATCTATATGTGCATTGATCTTTCTACTATTTTGCAAAACCAGGGTTGATTCTGTTCTGATTTTGATGTTATATCTACTAAGACCCCATTTGAGCCCAATTTTAAGAAAAAAAAACATTTTTTTTTTCTAAAATCATTTTCAACCATATATTTACAATTAAGTATTTTATATGTAAACTAAAAACTTTTCTTTACTTTTTAACCTCACATTCTTAAGAAAAAAATAAAATATATTTTACCAAAAAATGGAGCTCAAGCAAGTGCTAAAATCAGCGTAGAATGATATTTTAATAGATTCACGCTTCTCCTATTACATAAAATTTAACGAGATTGCTATTCAATCACAACTTTTATATTAGATTACCACCTCGTTTTGTCAAGAGAGATGAAGCAATCGAGTTCGGAGAAGATGATGTTCAAGGTTGCCCAATGATATATTGGATTCTTATTGTCCGAGTTCTGCCTAGTGAGTGGACTATGATATGTTTGGGGACGATGAGTGAAAGAAATATGAATCATTACATTCGAATATCAAAGATACGTATTTTAGCGAATTCAGTATCTTTACAAACAAAGATTTAAAATATGTTCATTGGAGTTCCCAGTGTAGAACTTTTCATGAAACTTAAACTTTATAAAATATTTTAAATTGTCACGATCTCCATGTTAACTCATCAAGAAAACTAATTAATGCGGAACATACCTTGATCCATTGATTTGTATCTTGAATAATGAATAATGAATCTTTGATCTGTAAAATCTTGATTTCTTGTTCTTTAATTTAATTACTCCAATCATTCCTTCTTGATTCTTGATTGTGGACTTTCGATCTTCCTCTTCAATATGCTTTTTTTATAATTTTTTGTGTTGATGTGATGGCACAAATGATGAAAAATAGCATAGGAATTGGGGATCATAACCTTACATATAGTTTCGTATGTATTCTGCCCATCGTCAAATACAAACCCTAATAGATTTAGTCTGTACATATATAATCTGGCCCAGACTTTATTTAGATGTCCAAAGTCTAATTCTTTATTAGATCACTTTAAGCCAAGTACCATATCGATATAACTCTTTTGTGATAATCCAAAAATATCTCGAGAAGGGTCCCGATGTATTTGAATCCCTAATACAAAAGAGGCATCATCAAGATCTTTCATCTCAAAATTCTTTGATAAAAATCTCTTGATTTCGTGGAGTAAGCCTATATCATTGCAAGCAAGCATTATGTCATCGACATACAATACCAGAAAAATATACTTACTTCCACTGAACAAGTGGTATACACAATCATCAAGCACATTCATCTCAAATCCAAATGAGATGATTATTTGATGAAATTTGTGATACCATTGATGGAAGCATGCTTAAGCCCATAGATGGATTTCTTTAATTTGTAAACCATTTTCTTTGAGTCTCCTGAAACAAAGTATTCTGATTGCACCATATATATCATATCATCAACGTCACCATTGAGAAACAACTTCTTTGCATTCATGTGATGTAGGTCAATATCAAAATCTACCACAAGTGCCATTATAATCCTAAAAGAGTCTTTCGTTGAAATTGGAGAGAAAATCTCTTTGTAATTGATGCCTTCCCTTTGAGTAAAGCCTTATCCAACAAGACGAGCTTTATATCTTTCCACATTACCATTCAATTCCCTCTTGGTTTTATATATCCATTTGAAACCAATGAGTTTCCCAAACATCATTATCTTTCATGGACTTTATTTCTTCATCCATGGCTTCAATTCACTTTTGGAAATTATTACTTTGCATTACTTGAATCAACTCATCAATCCCATGCCATCATCATGTTCTTAGAGAAATACTATAAAGTCATTTGGAATTGCATTTCTCCTTTCTTTATTGGATCTCCTTAATGACATTTATTTTTGAGGTTGTTGAGTTTGTTTTTTAAGGTGATTTAGGAATATTGTCTCGATCCGAAATTTCTTCTTGAATAAATTTGGAGCAAAAATTTGTCCTTGATCCCGATCTTTGTTAATGGAAATAGGAGGGATGTTTATATGTTTCTCCTCAAAGACAAAATCCCTAACTTTATCTACCCCCACAAATTCCATATCCTCAAAGAAGCGGGCATTTCTCATTTCGAAAATTGATTTGGTAGTGAGATCATAAAATTTGTAACCTCTTGACCTTTCAGAGTATCCAATAAAATAGCAACTGACAGTTCTAGAATCTAATATCTTTTCTGATCGCCTATAAGGCCTTGTCTCAGCTGAACAACCCCAAACATGTAAGTGCTTCAAACTAGGCTGTTGCTTTGCTTGAAACTTTATTAAGAACATGAGCTGTAGTTTTTATGCTTCTCCTCAAAGAGATTTTGGTGAGGTAGAAGACTAATTATACTCCTTACTGTATCCTTAAGTGTCTTGTTTCATCTTTCAACAACACCATTAATGATAGGGTCATCGATATGGTGTACCGTAGGATAATTCCTCATTCTTTTAGGAATTTAGCAAAAGACGCTGGACGTTGTTCTCTTGATCCATCATATCTGCCATAGTATCCACATCCACGGTCAGATCTGATGTGTTTTACTCTTTTGTCGAGTTGATTTTCAACTTTAACCTTATAAGCATTGAACACATTCTGTGATTAAGATTTCTCATGATTGAGATACAGGTAACCATAATGGGAATATTGGTTTATGAACATAATAAATGACCGTTGACCATTCCATGAAGTAGAAGGGAATGGCCTACGGATATTCGTATGAATTAGTTCTAAGACGTTCAAAGTCCTATTGGCATCTAATATCTTTATGTTTGTTTGTTTCCCCTTATTACAATTTACGCAAACATTCAAGTCTAAAAAATCAAGGGAATCAAGAATTTCTTCTAAAACAAGTTTTTCAATTCTCTTTTAAGAAACGTGACCTAAACATTTGTGCCATAATGAAGCGGAATTCTCATTGGTTAATTTACGTTTAATACGTTGTGAATTTACATGCAAGGTTTCATTATAAAAAACAACTAAATTAAGCAAGTATAAATTATCATATCTAGATAAAGAGCCGTACCCACAAGATTTAAATCAAGAAAATGACTAACTTTATTATTTTCAAAAAAATAAGAATAACCAGATTTGCCCAAAATAGAAATAGAAATCAAATCCCGTCTAAAAGACGGTATCACAAAAGTTTCTTTCAAATCCAAATAAAAACTGATCTTTAATAATAATCTAAAATTCCTTATAGCATGTACTTCGACTGATTTGTCGTCGTCTGCATAGATGAATCTTTTAGCATCATTTGGCTTTCAGCTGTTCAAGCAACTCTATTTAGACCCATTATATAAGTAGTGGCACTAGAATCAATCCACCAAGTATGTTTAGGTACAAAACTAAATTAACCTTAGAACAAACCAAAGTGAGAAACATACATTTCTTTACACGCCAGTAGGTGTTTGGTACTATCCCTTTTCAAGTATCCCGAGATTTCATAAAAGTCAGATGATTAATTCTTTTTGGCTTTTGCTGCTTCTTTTGAACTGGGCTAAGTGCAGGTTCCTTATTGTTTATTTTCTTGAACTTATCCATAGAGGTATTAGCCAAGTGAGCACTTTAAGTCCTTTCTTGCTTCAGCATTTCTTCTTCTTGCACACAGTATGAAATGAGCTCATTTAGAGTCCACTTTTCATTTTTGCAAGTCCAACTAACTTTGAATTGATTGTATTGTGCAGAAAGAGAAATCAAAACCAAATGCACGAACAAATCATCAGATAGTTCAAGCTTTAGTGCCTTTAATTTTGAAGCAATTTGAGACATCTCCATGATGTACTCCCAAATATTTACACGTTAGTGAAACTAAGTTTGCCTAAAGTGTACTAATTTCATCTTTATCGCTTTTTGCAAAGGATTTTTCAATTTCATCAAGAAATTCCTTGGTAGTAGTTACCTTATCGAACACAGCGCCTCTGAATGACCACGATTCATGATCATAAGACTCTTGGTTTGAACGATCTCACTTATCAAAGTCCATTTTTTCATCAACGGAACTTTTATCCATAAGTGCAGTGAGTTGTTCAGTCCTCAACGCAATGTCTAAGTCCATGCAGCCAAGAACGATCTGAATATTCTCTTTCCAGTCCTTAAAGTTGGTTCCATTTAGCATGGAAATAGAATTGATGTTGCAAATATTGTAGAAGCAGAATAGTTAAATGAATAGAGAACAAAGTCAAAGAAATATGTTCACTTTAGAATCCGTATTAAACAATTAATTAATTCAAATAATGGTAAACCACATCACCAGAGATCAAACATAACATTGACATTTAGTTTTTGGACAAAAATACAACCTTGTAAGTGGTACTCTTGGTGTAGTAACCAAATATTTACAATAAGCTATGTCAAACAATAAACCTATCTTTGGACCACTTTATTGTTCACATAAAACAAAATTTTACAATTGTCACATATTTATTACCACAGGTATTCATGTGATTCGACCAAATATTTATCTTCCTTTGAGTCGGTGAATATCTGCATGAATTACAGGACATAACCTTTCTAATATTTCAAATAAATTAATCTAGGCAATAGATATTACTTTAGTAACATATTGCGTCAATTAATTTATTTAGGAACATTAGTAATCCAAAAGAAATTTTAAGTACACACACACACACACATATATATATATATATATATATATATATATATATATATATATATATATATATATACATGGTAAACATTCACTGATTTACAATTTTAAATACAGTCTAAGAAGTCAAAAATAAAACTCAAGATGAGCATGTCTTGCCTGTAAAATACATAGCCCAAGTCTAAATTTTATTTTAATTAATCTAGTAATAAAAGTTTTGGACCCTGGGTGCAGTAGGAACTTGTACATTTGCTTTTTGAGCTAAACAAATGAACTCTTGACAGTCTTTCGCGCCAATTTGATAAAATGCATTTACTAACGTAGTGATGAACCATGTCAAATTGGCCTTAAAATCCTGGAAGCAATTCTTATCACAAGGGTCAACGTCTTTAACACCCGATTTGATAAGACAACCCACCTGAGCGACTTCTATATAAGCTTTATATGCTACTAGAATATAACGGGAACGTTTACAGAAATGTCCTACCACAAAGTCCTTGAAATGCTACGTGCAACACGACACAAAACTCAAATCAGTATATAATGAAGTCGTCACCCAAAAGGAAAGAATAAATTGAAATTAACCATCAAAATATGCAAGGATCGAAAGTCCTAATAATAACAGTAATATATAGAGAAGATATCAATTTCATCTTACCTTTGATGACCGCCTCATATTGTACACCATTGTTTGGAGAGAATGGATAAAAGTATTCTCATTGTATGCCAGAGAACACTTTTCTCCTCTAATTGAACCACTCATATTTGCATGTCTGGGCTCATTAAAATAGGGCTTAGCATTCAAAATTAGGCCTTGTATAGAGACTAAAACTTGTAACAAAGTTGACACACCATGGATCCATTTCTCCTTTTGACTACCATTCCAAGTGTTGAGAAGGCTCGTGCATACTTTGCCACAGTTGTACAAGTTTGGATTGATGCGAAATCCACCAGAGTGGTAATGGACTTGTTGCAACAACAAGTGAGTTACCATCAATGGAAGACAATGTATTGACATATTTAGAGGCGTACAACGGATTGGGCACAAAAATATCTAAAACATATAGGTGGAACATTGGGATAGCTTCCATGAAAGAAGATGTTGAAAAAAAAGAGACCACTATAGTACATAGTTCCTTCTGCTTCTACTATTATAGCCTTCAAAAGATCCATTCTGAATTTATAGACACGCATAAATATGGTATCAGATAGAGTGACAACAAAAATATAGAAGGTGAAGAATGGATTCAATCTAACAAGCTCAACAAAATGATGATAATACCATCAGTTTTAACAAAATACACATGGACTATAATTAAATTCGCTCAGATATCGTCATAAATTGATCCTGAAATTTCAAAGAGCTTACAGGAAAATCAAGTAATATCTTGAAGTAAAAAATTGTAGAGTCCATAAGTATGATTATAAGCTCATAGACAAAATAGAAATGGATGTTATCAAGAGTATAGGTACGAGATTTTTTGAAGTTCTCTTAGCTATAGTTACTTTCATCATGTTTGTAATCTTAGAGTACCATGTTGCCATAAATCCAAGTGAGTGAAAAATATACACAAATATCATAAAGCCTGAAATATTCTAAAGCTAAATTAGTTATAGAAAAAAGAAATAATAGAAATCAGTAATATAATTCTAACAATGTGCGACTAAGATATGTGATAAATACTTACAAAGAAGTTATACTTCTACAAATGAATGAATGAAAGAATTTCTCTGTATACAACATTCTTTGTACATGTACTGTGTAAATTGTCAGTACTTGATGGTTTTAGTAAAACTTTTAAAGATTTGCTTATTTTAGCTCTTGATAATGCTACATAAAGCTGACCATGACAGAAAACTGGTTCAAGAAGATACAAACTAACGTAATCAAGTGTCTGACCTTGTACTTTATTCATCGTCATTGCAAAACACGGTCTAATCGAGAATTGAGTTTTTTTTAAATGAATTGAAGTTTGATCATTTCTTAGATGTACAAAAGGAATTCTTGGTAAGAAAACATGTTTTCCACAATATTCACCAGTTGTAATTTCAGCAAGGATTACATTCTTATCAAATTTTCTACAAGGCGTGTTCCATTGCATAACCCTTTAGAAGGATTGATGTTCCGCAATAACATCACAGGATAGTTTATCTTAAGCTTCAATTCATGCAGTGAAATACCATTTGGAGTTAAAGTATTCAAGAAATCTTCAAGTAGGCTTTGTTCTGATTTGTCAATTGCTTAATCAAAACTATAATATGTGAAAATTTCACCAGGAATCTGATCAAGTAAAATTATGTTAATATGATCTACACATTCATTTCTAGGCATAAGAATTACTCGATTTCCCATCGTATGTAAATTATCAACATATGCTCCTATATTTGGAAAAACATAATTTACCAAAATTTTCAGAGATGTAATTTCATCCTCAAATGGTACAATTATATTGCTTGGAAGCTAAATGCAGTTACAACTGTGTTCTTTATCTATTTCATTTCCAACTCTAAGCAAATAATCACAAAATGTGGGATCCAATTTTGTTCGCATTTTTTCAACCAACGGTAGTTGTGAATACAAATGTCATAAGTCAAAGAAGACTAAACTACCTTTCATTATGTCTTCTTTTTTTCCTCTCGGTATCACTGGTAAAACTTGTTTGAAATCTCCTCCTAGAACTACCACTTTTCCACACCATATGTGCTTCATCCCAAAGTATTAATGTGTCTTATTTAACAAAGTCCCTAGAGCCGATTGTTTACTAACAGAACAGATAACTTCACCAACTATTTCCAGAGAAATTTTAAATATTGAATGAACTATTCGACCTTCAGGTAAAAGAGATGCAGATATTCTAGAAGATGTTGTAGGTAAAGCAATTAAATTTTGCCCATTCCTCCTGGACCATCGATGAAATAGATCCCACTCAATTTGGAATTTACTTTTTCCATGATTGTATTGTATACAAATTGTTGCTCATTATTTAAGCTTGATGTACAAGCATAGCCTCCTTCTATATCCAAATTTGTTGTCTCCTCTGCAACCATTCTTCTCAACCTTTCATTTTCATCTATATTTACACTAAATGATACTATTTCATAGTCATTTATGTTTTTACCTCATGAGGTCCTTCACATAGAAAACACTTCAATTTAAGAGCGACATCAGATCTGCCCTCCTTTGCCTTTCCATGATTCCAGTCATTACTGGTATTGTCATTATAGTTTTCTTGACGGTTGTTTTGATAGTTTCCCTGCGAGTTACTCTGGTTATTACCTTGATAGGATTCTCCCCTAATCTAAGAGTAATGCTCTCCCCCATTTGAGTTCGAGCTGGGTCTGTAAGGTCTCTTTCCACCTTCAACAGATTGACTATTTCCCGAAGGTCGATCCTCTCTCGATTTCAGTTGATAGTCACTTAAACATTCAGCAGCTCCCATAACCGCGCTCAAATCAGTGACCTTCTGTCTCTGAAGTTCCGTGCGTGTCCATGGTTCCAACCTTTCCATGAAGGTGAATAGCTTATTCTTTTTCGACATATCTCGAATGTTTAGTATATGTCCTGAAAAGGCTTTCACACACTCCCTGATGGAGCTTGTGTATTTCAGTACTCGTAAAGCTTGACGTGCCTCATATTCCACATTCTCTAAGAAAAACTGAGATCTGATAGCTTCATTGAGAAGATCCCAAGAATCAATTCGGACCTTGTTGGCCTGAATATCAACATACTTCGTCCGCCACCATAGTTTTGCATCTCCACCTAGATATATGGTAGCTGTTGTGACCTTTCTTGCTTCGTCTTTGATCGAAGCTGCAAGAAAGTATTGTTCCATATCGAACAAGAAGTTCTCAACTTCTTTAGCATCGCGTGCCCCTCCGTAGGTACACAGCTCTGGAATTCTGAGCCTATACACCGGCTCTTGTGCGATGGCTTGCTCATTGCCAACCGTGCGTTGAAGCACTAGTAACTGAGCTCTCAACGTTCCCATCTCATCCTGCAGATCAGGTATGATACCAACAATTTCAGTCATAGTTGCGCAAGCCTCTTGGCTTTCATCCAGTTGGATGCGTAATTCCCAAATTTCCGTCTCTGCCACCTCGACCTTTTCTCTGAGGTTCTCCATGGTAAAACACAACCTAGTGTTTATCACCTCAAACACCTCCAAACGCTATTTGGTGTTCCTCTTTTGAACATCTACCACATTTGTGGTGTTCGAGGAATTTGGGTCAATTTCCATAGCTTTCTTAACGAGATCTTGAGCCCAGCTCTGATACCAACTCTCTCCGCTAGACTACCTTCCGCCTTCTCTCGGTCATTTCGGGATAAAAGTAAATTTGATCACAATTTAAAGAAAGTTTGCAACATGAAATTGAAATGCATTGAAATAAACTTAATCATTGATTGCTAGAAAGTTGAACATTAAATAGACGAAAGTAGGAAATTACAATAGCTAGTGCAAGGGGCGAACACTAGAAAGATTGAAAATGTTTGAAAGACTAATACCCCTTATAATAGATTTCGGAACAAAAATTCAACTAATGAGAGTATGCGTCTTTTGGCCGAAGAATCATACTAAAATTTTTTAATTTCTATCTATTAAAATAAATTATTTACAATGATAGGATCACGGGGTTTAAGCAAAGTTGCAGCCCGTGACACACGACCTAGTCATTCAATTTTGACGCGAATAAAATAATAAAAACTTTTACATCAATTTTTAAGAAATAATAATAAAAAAATCACGAAATTAACATAAATTCTAAGAACATAAATTATTCTTAACAAAAAAAAAAAAAAGATCGATTACATGGAATTCTAAGTTTTGAAACAATTGTATATAATTTCAATTCAATTTAAAAGTAATTATGTACATATAGAATAATCATAGTATATGAGAGATTTTCTTTAAGATTGCTATTTATATTTTTTACTAAAAGTATCCTAAGTCCAGTAAGAAGGGAATTCTCCAAAAAATTATTGCCTAATTGAATACATCATGGAATTCTAAGTTTCAATTGAATACCACGTGACTTTTAGAGACTTTTTAAAAGTACATAAAAGTCCCAATTAAATACACATAAACTTTTTAAATCCTCAAAAGTCAATAAAAGTACAAAATGAATACACCCCCTAAATATCCAATACTAAATGAATAATGCATCATTTCGATCTAGAAATAAATCGACATAAGCTTCTTCATTTTAGGTCTAAATTCTTCATTTTTGTGAATACGAAAATGTGACAATCCTTTTCTCTGTATCTAAACTAATTTTCAATTGGATTGAATCACTTGAATTGATAGGATTAAGAGTTCATAAAGAAATTTAGATTAGATTATTGTATACACGGCATTAAAATGAATAACATTATTATTACTGGTCGGTAAAATCCAGGTCTATTAAAAGGAAGAGGGAATTTTTTTTTTTTTTTTGTAAGAAATTCATTCATTTTGTTTATTTCTCAAAAAGAAAATGAAGAAAATACTAAAATAGAGGGTCTATTGAATTTCAAATATTAAGTTTCACCATTAAGATAAGGAGACTTACTTAACAATTGAAATTCCACAGAAAAGACTATTCATCTTAAAGAGGTTTGCGAAATTTTTTTGGGGTGGCTATTTGCACATCCAACCCCACTTTCACAAAGTAACCATTTGCCTTTCCAATTTTAATAGCATAATTTCCAATATTTGATAATTCAAATTACGGCAACAAAATATTGATTAACTCCTAATAACGTGTCCACCCAATTACTGATTAAAGCATATCAATCTTTCCATATTCCACCGAGAATAACTTCCAGAATTAATCACTCCTTAATTTATGCAGGCAAGATTTAATTCCCAAGTTTGGACTGTTGGCTGAAAATCTACGAAAGAGCCCACTCATGCCAATCATACATAAATAATGATTTTTTTTTATTTTTTTTCCCAAGAATCAATCAATTGAGGTATTTTAGGATAAATTTCACAATCAGCTCAAAATCATTAAGATAGTTATGAAATTTACAATCAGATGTTTGCTCACAATTAATTTAACAGATTAAAACATGAGTATATGATAGGACCATTTAGGCCTAGTTAAATGTAAATCATGTCCTAAGTAGAATTGGTACTTGCAATAACTACATGTAAACGTGTGCTTCAAATCAGCCATCATCTGAACATTTCCCTGTAGGAAAAAAAATATGTGCATATCAGACTTAAGCGTCTATATAATATCTTTTTCTTATTTTCTTTTACACATTTATGTGATGCCTTTTTTTTCTATATTCTTTTAATTCACGGTCATTTCAATTCATGGAGTTGACTTTCACATATCTATAGGGGTAGCTTTTCTATCATAATTTATGTCCATTAACAAGGACAACTTCACTCATCTATGAAGGTAGCCCTCTCCTTCAATTAACTTGTGTGTTTACACAACATCATGTTGCAGTGTAGAGGGACATAAATATTGACCATAGGTCTACACTGAAACACTTTCTAATGCCAACCTAATCAGTAAATGATCACAATAATGTAGTAACAATGTCCTAATGGTGTACTTATGTGACAATACTTTACCATAAGTTGAAGTGAGTACACCACACTGATTGGATATTCCAATTTCATCTCAATATCCAAATCAACCAGAAATACACATCTTGTGACAGTTGCAAATAAAGCCCTAAACTATATTTTTTATTTTTCAATATTTTTTTTGTTTTTATAAAAGCAGAAACATAAGCAAACTAAATGAGCAATAAATAAATAAATAAATAAAACAATAAAGATATATACATCAAGCATGCTTTAATGTATCATGCATATGCCCACGACTCTTCACAAGGTTTCAAATTTTGACAGTATCTAAAGCCTTAGTTAGTAAATCAGTAAGCTGTCTTTCAGTGCGAATGTGTTCTAGGATAATCATATTCTTGTTAGTTAAGTCTCTAATGAAATTATATCGAATATCAACGTGCTTAGTCCTAGAATGTTGTACATTCTAGGTATGATATGTTTACAATACTCTTATTATCATAGAACATTGTAAGAGAATCTTGTTCAATACTATAGTCATTGAGCATTTGCTTTATCCAGAGTAGTTCTGTACAGCAACTACCGACTGCAATGTACTTGATTTCTGTGGTGGACAAGGAAATAGAGTTTTGTTTCTTACTTAGTCAAGAGGTCAAGTTAATTTCCATGTAGAAACAGCGTTCAGCTATACTCTTTCTATCATCCATGTTTCCTACCCAATTAGCATCTATATATCCTGCAAGGTGAGAATTAGTCTTTAGTGTACCACAAACCAAAATTAGAGGTACTATTAATGTATCTAACAATTCGTTTAACAACTGCTAAGTGATATTTATTTGGTTTAGCCTAATATCAAGCACAAACTCTAACGGTGAAAGCTATATCAGGATGAATTGTAGTCAGATACAACAAGCTACCAATCTGCTCATGTACAGGCTAGGCTCGATGTCTTTTTGCTCGTTATCTCTATAGGTTTTTAAAGATGTGGCCATGGAAGTCCTATTTGCCTTGGTGTTTTCAATTTTTTGAGTACTAGCATGTGAGATGAAGATCCCTACATCAACCTGCTTAACTTGCAAACCCAAGATATAATTTAGTTCGCCAACCGTACTCATTTCAAATTCACTTTGCATAAGATTGACAAACTTCCTAGATTTTGTTTCAGATATGGATCTAAATACTATGTCATGCACATAAATTTGAGTCACAATCAATCTAGTCTTTATGCATATAATGAATAGTCTTTTATGAGCTCATCCTCTCTTATATCCCTTCTTAAGTAGGAACGTAGTAAGCCTTTCATATCAAGCTCGGGAAGCTTGTTTCAAACCATATAATGCCTTTTTAAGCTATATGCTCTAGAAGATATGGATCAATGAATCCTTTTGGCTACTCTACATAAGCTTCTTCATTTAAGATCCCATTCAGGAAGGCACTCTTAATGTCCACCGAAGCAGCTTGAATCCTAATTGGCATGCAACAAATAATAATAGTCTAATAGCTTCAAGTCTAGGCACAGGAGCAAAGGTCTCTTCAAAATTGACTCATTTAACTTGGGTGTACCCTTGTGCGACCAATCGTGTCTTGTCTGACAACATTCCCATGCTCATTACATTTGTTATTGAAGATTCATTTTGTTCCATTGACATTTGTATCTATTGACCGTGGCACTAGCTCCGATACATTTTTCACTCGAATTGAGCTCTTCCTACATAGCTAAAACCCATTATTCATCACCAAGTGCTTTAATCATATTCTTGGGTTCAATGTGTGACATATAGCTTACATTTCCAAGTTCAGTGGCAAGTATCCTAGTTACCATTCCATCACTAATATGAGCAAGTATATTATGCAAAGAGTGTGCTTTCTGAATCTAGTAGGAGGTTGCCTTCTTCCCTATAGTTCACCGTCTTCTTCCAGTGTGTCTCTACTTGCATTGGCTAATTCAGAATCTCCAAACTCGAGTACGAGAGGTTTTGGCTGGTTGTCATTTGTAGAATTTGTATACGGTTCTCCAAAGTATTCTGATTAGTTTTAGCATGCTTCTCCAAGTCCTCAATATCAGGTTCTTGCGAATAAGAATAATAATCATTAGTATCATCAATTTTAACATTTATGGATTCAACAATAATTTGAGTCCTTAATACACTCTATATGCTCGACTATTTTCTGAATACTCAATGAACATTCTTTCATCACTCTTAGGATCAAATTCTCCCAAATGATCCCTATCATTTGACTCATAGCACTTGCTTCTGAAGATGTGAAAGTGGTTGAGATTAGGCTTCTTACCCTTCCAGATTTCATATGGTGTTTGTGTGGTGCCTGTTTTCAAGGATACACTATTCAAAATGTAGCGAACATTATTGATTGTCTCAGCTCACAATTTAATAGGGAGTTTCTTATTATTCAGCATAACCGTAGCCATTTCTTGTAGGGACTTATTTTTCCTTTCAATTACACCATTTTGTCATTGGGTTTTAGAAGTAGAAAACTCATGAAAGATGCCATACTTTCAGAAAAGCTAGAAAAGTTAGCATTCTCAAATTCTTACCATGGTTTCTCCTGATTCTAAAATCAGCTTTTGAGACATGATATGAAACATTGGATTCAAGAAAGTAGCATTTATCAATAGATCTGGTACCACGCAGAACACAACTTCCATCATTTTTTTAATACCTTACACATGCTTTTTGTAAACATTGATATGAGTTCATCATCACACAATTGACCTATACTAATCAAATTGGCTCTCAAGTCAACAACAAAAATCACATTTTTGATCACACATAATCCATTTATCTGAGTTGTACCAATACCTTCAATTCTATTTTGGGCACCATCCCCAAAAGTAATTATTCCTCTTGTATAACTTTTGAAATTAGTTAACACAACACGATTACAAGTCATATGTCTCGAACAACCACTATCAAAATACCAAGAATCGGGCATAATAGATTTATAAGCAACGTTAACAACGTAACAACTAAGATGACTTTTTCAAAAATCTAAACTTGTCTTATTCTAGCCTTTAAATTTTACTTTAAGGTGCTAGCTAGCAAATTGACTCCTTTAGAGTGATTTAATTTTCTGTGTTCTTCATTGGTGCAAATTGTGTTTATGTCCGTGCTTGCTACAACCACTTCATCGAATCGTGTGCTATGTCTGGTATTTTATATGTTTACCTGATCGTCTGATCTAAACCATGTTTTTAGAGATAGTCAAAACTAGGGGCGGACCCAGACAATTTGTCTTGTGGGGTCAAAATTGAGAATTCAAAAATATTTAGAAATACATATCATTAACAAAAATAAGTAAATATGTTATTACAACTGTAGCCTATGCATTTTCATACTCTGAAAACGTCGTACAATTACATCGTTATCAATTTTGTTAAATACATCGTTTTCAATATATGCAACCAAACGATCACTTAACCACTGATCTCCCATCCGACTACGTAGTGGATTCTTGATAATCTTCATTGCAGAAAATACTCTCTACAGTAGCAGTAGCAATTGAAAGAATTAACGCCAATGTTACAAGCCGGTAAACTAATGGATACACTTCATTTTTTTTCGTTTCAACCAACTTTTCTGCAAGATGATTAAGACCTCGTAAGCTTTGAAAATCTTCAGTTATGCGCATATCAATAATATATGTCTAAATTTGCTCTTCAAGAGCTAAGATCTCTACTGGTGTAAAATCCTTGGGATAATACTCACACAACTGAATTAACTTGTCCTTTTTGAAAGCTTAAAATGAATTATCCAGACACAAGCATGCAACACAAATGAGTAAATCACTATTTACCTCGGAGAAATGGTCATTCAACTCTTGAATTTGCATATCGATGATAGCATAGAAGAAATCCACACGAAAGTGATGCAAATTTGTCATTCCTTGCGTGTTACACCGTGAACGGCCTAGAGGTATAAAAATATCATCCATGTTGGGAACATCAATGTTGTACCTTTCGCAAAAACAAGAAACTGTTCTTAAAAATGATTCTCATTCATTGTCCATCATTGCTTAGAGTCGTTCTTTGCATATTTTGACTAATTTCATAGCGTTAACAATATCTTGATCTCTCATTTGTAATGATTTTGACAATTCATTTGAAATACCCAATACCTTTTTCATGAGATAGAGACTGAGTCCAAAGTCAAATGTCAACATAGATCCTACCAAAATACGCTATTCCCCTCGCTTTCCATAACTGTTATCATCAGTAGCAATCATCTCAACGACATCAATTGTAGTAGAAAACATAAGAATCAAGTTAAGTAAACAGCTATAATGAGAGCCCCAACAAGTATCACCATATCGCTGAATGGTAGTTTCTTGATTAAGACATTTTCCACTTGAGATTTCATCAATATTTAACGAATCAACAATTTCAAGCCTCTTTTTCTCTCAAAGAAGATCGCATCGCTTAGCCGATCAGCCAATGACATTTACCACTTTATTCACTAAAGTAAAGAAAGTTTCAATATCTGTATGCTTGTTTGCCACAGCTACAAGGGCTAGTTGCAACTGATGAGCAAAACAATGAATATAGAAAGTACTTGAATTCTCTTTCAAAATAAGTACTTTGAGACCATTGTACTCACCTCGCAAATTGCTTGCGCCATCATATTCTTGACCTCTTAAACTAGATATACTTAAGTTAAATCTAGAGAATAAGTGATCAGCATAGGCTATCACTTTACCATTCTGCATCAATACACAACCTAAGCCATGTTTGGATGCATCGTTGTAAATAAGGAAACCATCGGACCCATCTGGTATAGTCAGCACTGGTGCTGAGACATGTCTATTCTTAAGTTCCTGAAACCTTTGTTCACACTGTTCGGTCCACTGAAACTTAACTCCCTTCTTGGTCAACTGAGTCATAGGACCTGCTATTTTAAAGAAACCATCTATGAATCGTCGATAATATCTAGCTAGTCGAAGAAAACTTCTCACATCTCCAACATTCGCAGGTGTTGGCCAATTCATTACAGTTTCAACTTTAGAATGATCAACCTCGATGTCTTTAGCTGTAACAATGTAACCCAAGAAGCCTACTCTCTCAAGCTAAAATTCACATTTTTTGAATTTAGCATACAAATTTTCTGCTCTCAGCGTTTCCAATACAATCCTCAAATGTTCTTCATGCTGTGCAGAATCTCTACGAACTCGTAATACCCATATCGATAAAAATAAATATTGCAGGTGCGTTCGTGAGTTAGAAAGGTATTACTACGAACTCGTAATACCCATATCGTGTCTTGAACGCTGTCCTTGGTACGTCAGTTGGCGAAACCTTTAGCTAATGGTAATCAGATTTCAAGTCAATCTTGGAAAAAATAGTTGTACCTGTCAACTGATCGAATAAGTCCTCGATCCTGGGAAGGGAATACTTGTTCTTTATCGTCAACTTGTTAAGTTCTCGATAGTCGATGTACATCCTCATACTTTCATCATTCTTCTTTACAAACAGAACATGTGCTCTCCATAGAGATACACTTGGTCTGATGAAACCCTTCTCTAGCAATTCATCAACTGCACATCCAGTTCTTGTAATTCTTTCGGCACCATACGGTACGGGGCTTTAGAAATAGGGGCAGCTTCTGGTACCAAGTCAATAGAAAATTTCACTTGTCTATTCGGTGGAGTACCAGGTAGATCATCTGGAAAGACATCTCCGTATTCACATACTACTGGCATTGAATCCAGAATAATCTCCTCTGCGGGTTTGTCTTGAAAACTACCAAATAGCCCTGACAATTGTCCTTGGCTAAAAACTTCTCTGCTTGTAAAGCAGAGATAAGACGAGGAAGTGACTTGATCTTCGTGCCATAAAACTTGAATAATTCTTCACCATCCTTGCAAAAAATAACCTCTTTCTCATGGCACATGATTGCGGCATGATTGGTACTGAGCTAATCCATACTCAGAATAATATCGAAGTCTTTCATTCGAGTAATATTCAAGTCTGCCTCCGAAACTTAACCATCAAGATCTATTTGTACTGCTTTGACTATCTTATTAGTATCGACAGTTCCTCCCGACGGCAAACTAACCTCGAGGGTACTACTAGTCTCTACTCCTAGTAGGTTCAGTCTTTCTAAACATGCATCGAATATGAATGAATGTGTGGCTCCCAAGTCTATTAGAACATATACGGGGATACTAGAAATAGATAGTATACCTGGTATCATATTAATATAGTCAAGATGGGAAGGAAAATACAGTATGAAAAACAGTTAAGACATGTACAAGAATACTAGAGTAACTAGTATATCTACAATCACGTCAGAATCCTCAGCTACATCCATAGCAAATACTCTTGCTTTCCATTTTCTGTTCTTGTCCGGGTTCATCTTCTGATTGGAACCTTGGGCGGACGGAGCACGACAGTCTGATGCAAAGTGACCCAACTGGCCACACTTGTAGCAGATACCCTTTTCCAAATAGACACTCTCCCTTATGGAACCTCTGGCATTTAGGGTAGGATGGAGTGAAATTGGTCATTTGTCTCCCTGTCGGTCCTGGATTCTGCCTCTTAATAAATGTTTGATTCATGTTCTGATTTTGATTGCTATTCGGACCTTGCAACTTCTCTTTCCTTAACATCTCCGCTCATTATGATTACCTTGGTTCCCAAATTTCACGCCGACATAGGCTATTGCTTGAGCCTTCTTCGCAACTTCTTTGTAAGTTGGCAGCTCATGTGAACTAATAATCTGCTTGACATCCAAGCATAGACCCCTCTCAAAATGCCGTACCTTTTTGAATTCAGTCTCCACCAGATGTAGAACATAACGTGACAGTTTCTCGAACTTTCTCTCATATTCAGTTATATCCAATTCACCCTATACCAAACGCAGAAACTCAGACTCCTCGTGATCTCTAAGGGCTTGTAGGAAAAATTTATCCCTGATCTCTGCCTTAAAGTCGTCTCACATTAGAGCTACTTGCTGCTCTTTACTCTTCGTCTGTGATGCAGATTCCCACCAAAAACTAGCTCTTCCGACTAACATAAACTCCGCACAGCCTACCTTCTTATCCTCGAACGTAGGTGGGTGGTATCTCTTGAACTGTTCTATCACTAACACTATAGGGTTTAATTGGCTGTGGAGCTTGTCTCATCTCTTGCACTGCCTGAAGTAATTCCCTGATAAAATTAAAAGTAGTTCGTAAAGGTTGACTAAGCGTGCTGACAACGTAGACAATAAAAAAATAACTCGAAACATGGAAATTAGAACCCCAAACATCATTTTATTAATAACTCAACTTCTTTTAATGAGGGTATATGAGTAGGAAGGCATGTATGCTGAACATTTTTTTTTCAATAAATGTTAAACATACTCTAGATTCTATCTATCTACTATTCTTCGGTCACACATGATTCGACGTCCGAGAACTCTCCTACCGCTGGATCACCTTCTTCTTCTGGTTCTTCTTCTTTTGGGTCATCCTCGGGATCACCCTCGAGTACTAACCCATTTTCTTGCCCAAGTTTGGGCTCGAGCATTGGCTCATGTTCTGGCTCCCTTTCAGGTGCAACCCCAAAGCGATACTCAAAGTACATGGGCCGATATGCTACGAATCTCATGTAGAAGGTGTCATACTATGTATCCACATTAGGTGACACAAGAGCATCTATGTATATGCTACGAGCTACTTCTACATAGTCGCTTCGAAAAGTCGAGAGTAAGTAATGGATCGACCGACGATTATAGGTCACGTAGCCATGTTATATTGCCCGATCATGTACGATATTCAGCTGCTCTACGTGCTGGGCAATTGTCCAATCAAGTCTAGGCCTGAAGCTATCATAATCTCTAATGGCTTGTTCTGCACCACTAGGTACATTTCTACGAATGAGTGTCATGTCCTAAACCAATTATGTAAAGTCTAATTAGGGTTTATTTATCTCTCTTAATTAAAATTTCGAGAACGAAAAAGTTTTTAAAAAAACTCTTGCAAGTTATGCTCAAACTCGTATTTCTTTCTTTCTTTCTAATTCGAATACACTTTTTTTTCTCTTTCTTCTAAGTCTCATAAATCGTTAAAACATGTACCCAGAATATAATAACGTTTCTTTACCTTCGGAGTCGGTGAATCGAATGATGGCAGTGGCAACTTTCATTAATAATAATTAAATAATGTAGCAAATTTGAATTTTTTTTGAACATTTGTCAGTCTACAGAAACGTAGACTGGCTCTGATACCAAGTTGTAACGTCCGAGTTCTGTGAACTTGGATTGCCACGTCATCCTCATATGTCTTGAATTTAAATAAAAAGATTTGCGAAAATAACTAACTTTTAAACATCACATTTATAATGGTAAACCTCGTTGGCAACAAAATTCATTTGATTAACTTAAGAAAATCATTTAAATTTCAAAACTCAAGTTCGAAATAATGGAAATAACAAAAATAAGTTCATAATGCATAAATTTTAAAACTTAAATAACTGCATCCATTAAATCGTGCCACCACTGCCCCCATCAAACTCGACCGTCTCCGAAGTCTACAAATGTTGTTAAAATAACGAAATGAGTATTTCGATGAAATACTCAGTAGACTCATCGCCGATAATTAATTTACAGGATAATTGAACACATAATTATGCAATATATACCGTGACATCATTATCATCATAGGCTCATTTTCTTAAAATAAATCATAGGCTCTTTAAAATCATAGGGTTTGGGTAGTCTCGTCTCATGCATTTAAACACATAAGTTATGCATAACATCATCTTATCTCATAAAAGACACTCTCGTCTCTTCTTATGCATTAAAACATATAAGTTACGACAAACGTAACAACATCATTTATCTCATAATGGATATTCTCATTTTATGTAATTAAAGCATATAAATCACGTAAAGTCACATAATACATGCAATTATAATTTAAACTAATTAATGGGGGTGAGCATACCTCAATCTATCTCGAGTCACGTAAAAAGTGGAGCGGGAAGTAACCTCAAGCTCTTAATCGTCCGTACGTTTCGTCTAACCAAAATAGGAAATAAGTATCGAATTAGTATTTCAAAATTTTAAAGTTTTAAAGTGATAAAATAAAGTTTAGAGACTTAGTTGGAAATTTATTAAAACTGGAATTTAAAAAGTTTAAGGACTGAAAATAGACTTTTCGAAACTAGTGGGCCAAATGTGGGAAACAAGAACTCCAGAGACTGATTTACTAACCACTTAAACTTTGAGACTGAAATAAATAACTTAAAATGATAAAAATGAAGTTTATGGACTTAATTGGAAATTTTATTGAAACTGATATTGAAAAATTTAAGGACTGAAATTAGCCATTTTGAAACTTGGGGACTAATTGGGGGAAACAAGGACCTCAGGGGTTGAATCATTTATAATTAAAACTTTGGGGACCAAAATAATGACTTTTAAAACTTGGGGCTAAGAGGTAATTTCTAAAATCAAAAATTTACAAAAATCTAATTTCTCTTCTCTCTCTCATTCATTTATAGAGAGAGAGGGAGCAGCGACGGGGGAGAAGGGTTTAGCCCCTTCCTTCGGTTTCTACCACCGGCCGAAGGGGTGCCGGTGCCACTATCGCGTGGTGGCGCCAGTGTGCGTGGGTGGAGGCGACAGGGATTTTGGTGCGCTGATTGAGAGCTAACCGAGGCTTTGGAGATTCAGATTTTTGAGTTTCTTGGTGGTAAACGAGTTGGAAAAAGGTTGGTAAGTTATGAGTTATGCTATTTCTTGATTTTGTGTAGCTATTGGTGGAAGTGGGGCTGTCGATTGGGAGTGAAATGTGGCGGTTCGTGTGGGGTATTTTGTTGGCCGTATGCGGTAGGTGCTTGGAGATGGTGGTGGTGATTCGAAAATGGGTGGTCGGTTCTGGGTGGACTGTGAGGTTGTTTCAGGTGGTGGATGTCGGTTGGGTGGAAATGGTGGTGGTAGCTTGTGTTTTGCAGTCGGGTTGGTGAAGTTGGAGTTGGGTGTTCTGCTGGGATGGTGGTTCGAAGTTGAGTGTTCTGCTGGGATGTTGTTGATTGCAATCGGTGATGGTGGACTCGATAGCTGGACTGTGGGCTGCAGTGTTGATTTGGGTGGCTGGATTGGTGGTTTGGAGCTCGTGTTTGAGGTTGGGTTTGTGTGAAATTAGCAGCTTGTGGTGTGATGGATGATGGTGGTTTCAAATGGGTTTCTGGCTGAGTGTTGTTGATAAGTTTCTTGTTGATGCTAGAAATTGATGTTCTAGCATCAACCGTGACTTTCCAGAATGAGGGGGGAGGGAGGAGATTTTTCTTTATTACCTAAAATGGCTGCTGTGAAATGTGAGGAGAGGAGAATGAAGGTGATATTTGATTAGTAATCATTAGGGCACAAAAACCTAGGAGCTTAAATGGGCTAGAAAGTAGGGCTGTAAGAATTTCCTAATTGGGCCTAAGGGAATTGGGCTAAAATAGTCACGATTTGGACTAATATAAATGTCACACTCCACATCTCCAGTAAAGACCACCAATGTACCACTAGGCATCTGTACTCCATCTCACCAAAATAAATACAACATACTGCTAATGCATCCCAAATCCACTATGCATGCAGACAGTTACACCAAGTAATAAGTTCACTTTAATTCATGTCAATGCACATATTAAACACATTGAAATACAACATATAATCATGTAACGGAATTGAGTAATCACACACATGTAGAAAAGGATTACACACTGTTGCACATGCAATAACTAGGTTTACATTCAATAAACCTCACTAGGGTCATCATTCGACCATATAGCCAAATTTGCCTCACCTCTCATCTCACCATTCTACTTATCATTTTCCGTCTTGTAAGAATCCCTAATAAAGTGTATGACCTTACCACGATTGTAACACCGTCTACCACAAGACTTGTCCCATATTTTGCATTTCTTCTTACCACCATCATCACTCGGGTCACTACTCAAATCACCATTGTCTTGAGCTCTACTCAAATTCATCTACTTAAGCTTCATTCTACTCCTCATCATATACAACTCGCCACTTCTCTTATTCTCTATTTCAGCTTTAATCTCTATCTCCTTACTCCTAAGGAAATCCATGACAATCTCGAATGTTAAAGTGTCTGTACCATACTTAATTGCATTCATAACCTCTCTATATGAATCATGCATAGAATTCAGCAAAACAATTTCCTTATACGTATCAAACATTTTCTCATCACAATTAACGATATCTTGAACAAGTTTGTTGAAAATATCCAAATTGTCATCAAAATCTTTTGAAGGATCTATTTTAAAGTTAAAAGATCTTTCAACCAAGTACAACTTATTAGATGTAGATTTAAGCAAGTATAAGTCTTCCAACTTTTGCCAAAGTTCTTTAGCAGGATCAAGTTTTCCAACTTTTCTCAAAATGGTGTCAGATAGGTGTAAGATAATTGAAGTGTAAGCAAGTTCATCATATTTTCTTTTTGTGTTTTTGTTAAATTTGCAGAAAATTTGTCATCTATGGCTTTTGAAACTTTTTGTTAAATCAAAATCCCCTTAATCTTTTGTTGCCAAATTGAAAAGTCCAATTTCCCATTCAAAATTTCAATTTCGAAATGTGAAGATATTTTGAAAATAGAACAACCAAAAATACACAAATAGGTCACGCAAAGCAATCCTAAGGCAACAATATACACCGTTCTAGATTCATAGAGTTTCGTGAGACTCGAGATCTCAAATCAAGGAAATGATCAAACAGGTCAAGTCTAGGTGTTCTAATGGAATAGTCAATGCAACACGAAGGTATATCAACAAAAAATTCAAATTCTCATGCAATTAAATACAGAAGTAATCATCAACTTGCAGTTAAATCCAACACTTCAAATAGAGCTATTAATTCCTAAATTTCTAGCACAAGCAATGGTTACCCCTTCACGGTAACCCCAATTCTAATGTCACCCCACACAATGTCGCTCTAATGCTAAAATTTAAACGGGATAAGCCAATTTACCAAAGCGGACCTATCTGAGTCCATAAATTACGAGATATGTGAATTTATCACTTTAGGGCCACCACTATTCGCCTTAAAGTCACAAATTGAACCATAAACGCGCACGAGTAAAATCATCCAGATTTCACTTTATAACTTGAAACACAAAACAAACAACATAAAATCGTTAGAAATGTCAAAATGAAGATTTTGTCTAAAGAAATCGTCGTTGAAAACTGCCCTCACGCGTGGCTGTCGAAAGTGCCATACACCACTGCCATCAACCATCAAACCCACGCACCGGACCACCTGAAGCGCCTCCACCCGCACAATCCACCATTGGTCTCCGTTCGTCCAATCGACCAATAGTTTGGCCGAAAATCGCGTTTGTAGGTTCGGAATTTTAGGAAAAGACTAGGCATATTTTTTAACTGTTTTTGCCAATTTTTGGATCTATCTTCACCGAAAATACACCACCAACATGGCTCTGATACCATTTGTAAAGACTATGGACACCACGTATCTCCATTGGTATGAGGTCTTTTGGGGTAAAGCCCAAAAGTAAATCCATTAGAGTTTATGTCCAAAGTGGACAATATAATACCAATGTGGAGATATGTGGTGTCCATAGTCCTTACGACTTCTCCGTGAGTTGTTATTGAAGTGCACGTCAAATGTATTAGAAAGTATATTTTCATAACATTCGCCGCGTATCGGAAATTCTCAATTTGACACATGCATATATTTTTCTATATTTAATATTGCAAAAAACTTGGAAGAATAGGAGAAGTGAAGAAATGTAGCAGCAAGAACACCATATGAATGGAAATTTTACTTGTACATGCGTAATTGTTGTCCTCAAACGGTATTTGTCCCCTCTAGGATTATTTGAGTGCTTAAAAGGGTACTCCAACAAATGATTTGTAGGATTAAGAAGAAAACACTTAATCACTTGTGTTTTCTTCTAAGAACTTAAAGAACACTTTGAAGGTTTGAGTATGTATGTAAGAATTGGAAAAACTCTTTCAAATTTGAAATTGAATTATGATTTTTTATGTTTAGAAATGGAAATCTATCACCCGTTTATAGTTTTCCATCAATACACTGCTAAAAAGTTTCATTTATTTACGAAAAGTTGGAAGCTCTTCATGAAAAGACATCAGAAAATCAAATTGTGAATGTCTGTGCATGGTTAACAGGTTTCCGCTTCCGCTTTTGTAGAAGTAGGCCATATACACGCATGGCCTAAAAGTCTATGCTTGCTCATGGGGTAATTAATTCAGCCCCAATGCCCATGCTTTGACTTTAATCGATATATAATTCTTTCGTCTATGATTTTGAACAATTACAACAATTAATCTATTTGTTCAAAATTATATTGATCACAAATTCAAACAAACAACACTTATGTATAAGGTTTAGATATCTTTCAATTTGAATCTGACCATAATGTAATTTTCACAAAATATTATCGAAATTTTAGGTAGCATGATAGTTTTTGAATTATTTATTCCTTGTAATAAGACACGCACACACACGTGTTATGTGTTTCACAAGTTTTTCAAAACTTGCTTACTGCTAATATGGTCTTGCGCTTATTCAATTCGTTGAACTTTTAAGAAAGAAACTCCAACTCAATATTGAAGTGGCATCATCTTGAAGTTCATCTAGGTGAAATTCTTTCAATATTTTTGTTACTTTTGAAGATATTTGTACATGTACTGAACTTCATTGAGAGTTTAAATCTCAGCCCCCATTTAAGTAATAACTAGCATTATATAATTAGGATATGGTTCCTTTGGAAATTATAATGCTAAAACTATCCACGGATTGATTTTAGTAATCACATGGTTATCATCATTGGTGGATTTTTCTATTTTGGAGTTTCAACTCCATCCTACTCGATGTTTATTTCACTAAATCTCTATTAAATGATTTAGTTAAAAGACCCGTTAAATCTTCATTTGACTTTGAGGAAATTTAGGAAAATTATTCCACTTTCGATTAGTTTCCTTATGTAGCCATGTTTTAAACTCATATATCTATATTTTCTATTGTATACCTTATTGTATGTTTTTGCTAATATGGCTTGACTATCACACAAAATAGATATCAAATATGTATTATTCGATTTCAAAGATATTTCATATAGAAGATCCTTAAGCTACTCAGCTTCTTTCCCGGGTGTCAACTAATGCAACGAATTCAAATTTCATGGTTGAATGTGTTATGCCTGTTTGTTTCTTGAACTTCTAAGAAAATAGATCTCTTCTGAAAGTAAATACCAAACTAGAAGTAGATTTACTTTTACGAGCACTACATATCCAACTAGGTTTAGTAAATCTTTTCAATGTAGACGAAAAATTCAAAATATTGCAGACCTAGGTTTTTGTTTTCTTTTAAATAATCAAGAACTATCCCAATAGCCTTCCAACATTCCTTGCTCAGATTACTAGTAAGCCTACTAAGTTTACTAATTGAGAGTGTTGTATCCGGTCTTGTGCATTGAATTGTATACATAAGATAACTTATAGCACTTGCATATTCTAGTTGAGCAACAACTCTTTCATCATTCTTTCTAAGTTTAGAACTTGGATTAAGAAGGATACTAAACTATGTATGTTCAAGTGCTTGAACTTATTTATCACACCCTGTATATAATGTAATTGACTCGAATAATAGCCCTCACTAGTTTTGTAACTTTGATACCGAATATAGTATCTACTAGTCCAAGATGTCTCATCTTTGAATGTGGAAAATAGAAAATTCTTTATTTTTTTTATTATGTCCATGTCATTACTTAAAATCAACTTGTCATCGACGTACAAACAAATAAATACAACACATTTATCATATACTTTTGAATACAAGCATTTATCTACACTATTGTGAATAAAACCAAATGAAACAATTGTTAAGTCAAACTTCTCATGCCAATTCTTTGATACTTGTCTTAAATCATATAATGACTTGACTAACTTGTATACCTTATGTTCTTTACTGAGTAAAAAAATCCTTTTGATTGTTTCATATAAACCTCCTTATCTAGATTCCTATTTAGAAATTCCATTTTGACAACCATTTAATGAACATGCAAGTTATATATGGATGTTAATGCAAATAATATCCTAATTGATGTTATTCTAGCTATCGATGCATATGTATCAAAATAATTAATGCCTTCCCTTTGTACAATTTTTAGCTACTAATCTAACTTTAAAGGTATTAAGAGAACATTTGCATTTTGTTTTCTCCTTAACACCTACTAACCAATAGGTTTTATATCCGGTGGCAGATTCACAAGTTCTCGTGTATTGTTCGACATAATTAAATCAATTTCGTCTTTAGTTGCACCATTTAAAAGATGCTATCACGAGATGTCATAGCTTCTTTGTAGGTTTTAGGATTGATTTTCACATGTAGAACAAAATGTATTTTTCTAACAATATTCTTCTCATTTCTATCTACTAAGTAAAGTGAAATAAGTTGAAAACATTTTTCATCAGATTCTAATGTCTTTTTCTTCCAAGTTCTTTTGCTTCTTCGAGGTTCACTAAATTCATCAACGTCTTTAGGGGATGTTTTCTCCTGCATTTCACTAGAGTTAAGAATCTCTTTATGAGTTTCCCTTAAATCATTATTTGAAGATAGTGAATTCTTAAACAACTCCATGACATTTGATTCAATTATCACATTGGTCTCCATATTTAGTAATATAGCATATTACTCGCATATCCAACAAAGACACATTTGATGCCTCTTGGATCTAATTTGATTGTTTTAAAGCCTGTGTTCTTACAGTTTGTAAAATACCCCCACACTTTGAAGTATCCTATGTTTGGTTTTCTTCATTTTCACAATTTATAAGGATAAACCTTGGTTAATTTTGAAGGAATTCTATTTAAGATTTTACATATACTCAATAAAGCTTAATCCCCCAAGTTAAATAATAACTTAATATAATTTAACATAGCATTTATCATTTCAACTAATGTTCTATACTTTCTTTCAGTCAAACTATTTTTGTTCGGGTGTTCTAAATGCAGAACATTAATGTATTATGCCATATTCATTCACAAAATGAATTAAAGTCATTAGAAAAAATATTCATCACATCTCTCACTTCTAAGTTTTTTTTTTCTTGTTTAAGTAATTTTCAACTCATTTTCATAAGTCTTAAATAAATCAAAATTCTTCATATTTATGTGTCATCAAATAAATATATGCATATCTTGAATGATCATTTATAAATGTAATAAAATACATATTCTCCCTGTAATTAATAAGCCACTTAATTCACATATATCTGAATGAATAAGTTCTAAAATTTGTGAAATCCTATTTACACTATAATAAAGCTTCTTTATCATTTTCAATTCTACGCCATTTTTACATTTATATGCTTCATTCTTGTTATATGATATATCACATTTTAACATTCTTTTCATTGTACTAGCACTTATGTGATCTAATCTTGCATACCATAATGTAAAAAAAGCAATCAAGTAATCAAAATAAACTTTATTTTATCCCTGATGTCAATAGTATACAATATGACCATTTCTTCATAAAAATAGTTTTTTGTTTTTTCCAACAAATTTCTTATTTTTGGGTATTGCAAATTTTCTAGATTCATAAACACTTTTAATCCCAATTTTCCCAAGAGATCTCTACTTAGTTCTTATTTATGTCGGGTGATAAGTGTGTTTTGCGCACTTAATTATGCTACAAAACATGATTAATTGTTGATATAAATGCTTGAATACGACTTAATCCGATATGAATTGTGTTTGTAGGTTTACTTTGATGAAAATAATGAAATGTGCGCGAAAAAAAGGCGAAATTGACCAAAATGGAAGGAAATGAAAGTTCGGGGACTAAATCGCAATTATTCATGAGTTGACCCGAACATGGAACCTCGCTAAAGATCTAATTGTCAATATTATGGATGACTAGAAGAAGATGGAAGAGGAAGAAAAGTCAAAAGTGGAATGAAAAGAAGATTGGGGACCAATTTGCACTAGAAACGAAAATTCTTCCATGATATAGCGTGGAAATATACCTTGCTATAGCCCAGACCTTAACAGAGAATTTCAGGAAGCATTTACTTTGCCCATGCTACAGCATGAAAATATACCTTGCTATAGCAATTCTGGGCGAGAAAATCTTTTATTTCCTTATCCAACTACAACTCTTATGGTAATGATTCTAGGGCAACTATAAAAGCCTAAACTCGTCCTAGACTAGGTTTGGATGCATTCTTAGAGAGAAAAACACCATTGAAGAGCAAGGAAAAAGGCGAGAACAAGGGTTTCACTTCAAGATTTAAGATTCAAACTTTAAATTCTAGTTCTTTGGTGATATCTTCTCTTTATCACTTTTATTGTTCTTTAATTCTATTCATGCTAGGCTAGACTTTTTATGTACTAGGTAAACGATGAACCTCGTATTGTGAATTTTTAATTTCTATTTTGCAATTTGATATTTAAATATGTTTGATGGATGTTGAATGATTTATATACACATTCTTGTCTCTACAATTATATGCGCAATATTTGTATGAGTTTGGGTGATTTATTTTATGCATTCGAAAGAAGGGAAATAGATTCTACAAGGTATAAATCATCGTAAGGTCCGATAGGGGATAGAAATATACCGCTATGCTTTATGTGAATCTCTAAGTGTTTACAAAACGTCATGCATTCTTGTATATTGCATTTGTCATAGAAATATAGTCAAATGGTATGCTAGAATAGGTTCAATTCTACTCGAAAGAGATTATTGAATAAGTTAGAAACATTGATTCTTCAACCAATTCATCGTATTGTCAAATTGTGAAATAGGAGTTAAAAGTGAACTTGCTTGGTGCTTCGGGATCCTAGTACGCTTTTTCATACATTAATTTCTTCAACTTTTGCATTTAACCATCACTCTTGCATTTAGTCGTAATTTTAGTTTAATTTACATGTTAGTCATAGTTTAATCATAAAATCTAGAAAAATCATCTTGAATTTAATAGATTCGGTTAAGGTCGAGATAATAATAATGACGTTAAATCAATCCTCGTGGGAACGATACTCGAAATTCTAGGATTTCCACTTTATTACTTGTCAACGAACCGTGCACTTGCGGTGATTTAAATTCGAAACATATTTTCATGAACATCGGGAACATGTAATACATATTGTTAAGATAACCGTTTTTTCGAAAGTGAAGATATATAATATCAACATTTCCTTTTCGAACCACTTTGGAGCGGTCTTCATTGCTCATTTGTACCTCTTATTCTCCATTTGACTCGTGATAAATTTTGAATAGTGATTTATCATATGATATATGAATTAACGCAATGCTATCTTCATCAATGGAGTTCACTTAGCCTAGCCCTCTTTCTTGTTTGTTTTGATGCCGACAATCTTTTGCATAATGTCCGAGTTTTTCACACACAAAACAATTTCACTTAGGCTTCATCTTAAACTTTATGTAGTCCTTGTTGGAGGATCTCCTTTAGTTTGATTTGTCGAATGACTCGATCTTTTCTACGGTATTAGCTTTTGAAGTGTCCTCATATGAGTTTTTCACTCTTATCTCTTGTCATTGATTCTTCATCAATTTGGAGATATTTCTGCATATGTTACAAAGAATAATTTTTGGAACTACGAAGAATCTTTTTTTAATATCCTTTCTGAGTTGACAAGAGTTATGCAATGATTGCTCCCACTAGAAAGGATTCCAAAAAAATTATATTTTGACCACTTTCAATTTGTTGACAAGCACTTATAATTCAGGCACTTGGGGAATTCGGGAATGTTCTAAAAAAATATCATTTTGAAATATCTAGCTATTAAGAATTTATGTGTCTTCCTCCTCGACTTTGTATTTATTTTTCAACTCATTACAAATCTCTTTCACTGAATTAGTATTTGTGTAGAGATTGTATAGCTGATCAGATAGTGAATGTTTTCACTCTCTTGACTTTTTTTGTCTTTAAGCCCATACAAGGTTCAAGTCTCCATCGTTGGTTTTGGTAGGGATGCCAAGTCCGGATTAAGTATGTAGAAGATTTTAAATGTCATTAGTAGGAATTTCAATTTGTCTTGCCACAAAGTGAAGTTTGTTCCACTAAATAGATCCAACCTTATGAGGTCTTTATTCTTGAGTTTGATGGTAGCGATGGTTGTCTCGTTCTCCATAAAGATATCATTTGAGATTCTTTCGTGAACTTGAAAAACACCTTTAATGTTTTGATTACGTATATAAGAATTGGAAAAAATCGTTCAAAGTTGAAACTGAATTATGATTTCTTGTGTTTAGAAGTGAAAATCTATTGCATATTTATAATTTTTCATCCATAAACCCCAAAAATGTTCCAAGTATTCATGAAAAATTAGGAATATTTCATGGACACTAGAAGATCAAATTATGACACTACCTTAGTTTTAGTAGCCTTTCCCACGCATGGTAGTGAACCATGTTCACACGTTTTGGCTTCTGTTTTTGCAGGAGCAAGCCATGCGCATGGGCTAATTAATTCAGCCCTGATGCCCACATTTTGATTTTAATCGGTGTTCAAACTTTTTGTCTAATTCTTTAGTGTTTAAATTTGAACAATTACAACAATTAATCATTGTGTCATTATTGACTGAAGAAATTTTGTTGTGAATTTAGATGCTCTTTAATAATACAATGTGTTTAACATATACAACCATATTGTGTCAAATAACATCCGCGTCCAATGCCTATTTCTCGTATACAATTTTTTTGTCTTCGCGTATACAATTTACTAAAGAATTCCATGATTTTCTCAAGTGGCCCCCAAGTGCTGCTCAAGTGCTCAATTTTCATGAGGTTTGCTACGGGACATTATAATTCAAGGATGGCTTCTTCGTCAAAGTTTTAAAAATTAATTTTTTTTATGTTGAATGCAGTATTTGGTTTTATATCTATATCAATTATATATGTAGTATATGTTGGGAAAAATGAGTGATTTTTTTTTTTTTAGTTAAAGGAGGGTGATACCTCTGAAATTTATTAATATGCCATCACTTGTGGCGGATAAATACCGTGGTTACATGAAAAAATAATAAAAGCAGTAAATGGTGAAGTATTACTTTACTTACAAAGAAAATAAATAATAATGGACAAAAATAAGAATAAAAAATAAAAAAATCATATTCTAATGCTGGACAATCCATGTCTATCAATCTGTACGAGTGCTCTAACATGCCGGTAGGTCAGCTGCTCCATATATTTGATATCGCCGATGATCACGACCTTATGCAACAAGAGCATCTACAAATTGATTCCGCTCTTTGTAGATGTAGGGAACTATGTCTCTGTAGAATGATATGATATCTATGATCTGTTTATGGATGTCCTGAATAGCCTTGGTCATCTTCCTCTAGTGATGTAGTGAGTAGCTACTACAGAATTTGACTCAATCCAAATGTCTGAAAAGTCGAGTCCTCTAGATAGTAAAATCCCATCTAGAATAACCATGAGCTTCGTCTCTAAAGATGGGTGCAAGTGTCAAATTCTCTCGCTAATGCATGGTTCGAAATAGTCTTCCCTTATGAAGAAAACGGATCATGCGATAAACCCTCCAAATGATATGTCTGGCTTCCATGCGAAATCCCCTATGCTTTGCAAAGAAACCAAAATATCGGTAGAGGAATAATAATGCGAATGTGTCCATAGCGAACATACGGTCCAGAATACCACCATCTCTCTCTCTCTCTCTCTCTGAACTCATAGGAATCAGAAAAATATCTCCAAAATGCTGCCATATCTGATCGAAAATGCTACTGCTAGTGAAGATGTGCCTGATAGTCTCAATCTCAAAACAGCACTGGCAACGAGAAGCCAACTGGCATCCAATCCTTTTCTAAATAACCACATCCACTAGAATGAGGTTCTGTCATAGTCTCCAACAGAAGAATGAGACAGTAACTGGCAAAATTGAGCTCCACAATAACTTATACGAATTCGGACACTGACATCCCATACGTACGAACTGCCATGCGGACTTAGTAGCTAAGCTACCATCTGATGTATCCCTCCAAACAATGCAATCTAGGGAATCTGCACATAAATGTATAGCCCCTATCTGTATCACCATAAGAGGATGGAGAACCTGTAATAAAAATCCTATATCACACCCTGTGTCATTAAAAAAATCCTTTACCCTCGAAAATGTGTGTTATCGGTGTGAGAATAAAGATGTCAATGTGGTCTCACACATCCAACAATCATACCAAAAGAATATCAAACCAGCCTCAAGGTGCCATGCAATTTGTGGCTCTGTTCGAAGTCCAACTAATTTCGACATCTTCCAGGTAGGAGAAACTGATTTGGGGAATGCTGCAAGTGAATGATGTGTCCCTAAACAATACTTGCTCAGTAAAAATTATGCCCAAAGTGATCTTTGAGAATGGAATAATCATCAGAGCTTTATGGAGAAGGTGTTCACCACATCATGCAATCTTCTAAACCTAGACCACCCTCATCAATAGGAAGGAAAATCTCCTTCCAGCTCTGCCAATGTAAACGTCGCGCCTGCTCCTTGGAGTCCAATAGGAAACGCTCAAAGATGCTCTCAAGTAAAAACGAGTGATTTGCGTGTAGATTAAATTATCAATTAACATAACAAATTAATAACATAAAATATATAATTCAATAATATCATAAACATAAAAGGAAAGTTAGAAAGCAAGTTTTAGGGAATGACGTAAACAATGCTATCCTAAATTCGTATGACCTATCATTCATCCGGGTACTTTTATTACCATACGGCTCCAAAATAAAATCCATATTCCTCACAGTCGATTCTTCTATGAGCGAGGCCACAGGATGATAAAGAGCAAGCCTTTATCGAATTAAAATCATAATATACTATAAAATGTAGAGGGAGTATTTGTGTATTCAAGTTATCTTTTCAAGTCATATCCAACAATGAAATATGTCCTTTTATAGGTAAAATTCAACCCCACACAATTAATTCACTCTAATATAAGTTACACTTACAAAGTTAAGGTGTTTTAATTTTTTATTAAATCCGAAATTAAACTCAAAACTGAAAATTAAGAAAAGAAAACTGAAAAATGAAAAAAATAAAAAAATAAAAAATTGAAAGGCTCAAACTTATAGAAAAACAGGCAAACACAGAAGCAAGGAAAAGCTGGGTTGGTGCCTTTGAAATTTTTGGGTTTGAAGTTTGAACGCAAGTGCTGTTGTAAATGACATTGGAATGTGTCCCACGTTGGACTCAAGACGAGTCTTTTTATAGTCTTTTCCTTAATCCGTGGGTATGTGCAACATCTTAATTTGTCTTGTTCATGTGCTAACGTAGTCTCAACTAGTATTTAGATATTAATTATTGATACTTGTCATTATTGAGTGTACGCATACCTTAAACAAACAAGGATAAAGATATTTATACATAAAAAAAAAATCTACGAAATTGTTTCTCCTCTCAAATGAATGTGGCCCTGCGTGAATAAAAAAACTTCAAGATGTAGTCCTCATCCCCCATTGTGAGTAGTCGATGAGGGATTATCTAAAAAATTCTATACATATAGCATAGTCCAAACAAACAATGTGCTCACTCCCTCGCTCTTATGATGGTATAAAATTGAATATAAATTATTATTTTTAAAATTACTTTTGTATTTTAAGTTACATCTCGACATATCTAAATTTAAATTTTATATAAGTGAAAATATTTAAATTCACTTTTTGTCTCTTGTAGATAAAAAATTTAAATTTTCATCTTTTTTTTTTTATATATATTTTCTATGAAAAATGTAATTTGTATTTCCTTTGTATCTCTCCATTGAAGAGCTTTTCAACTATTTTGGAGAGTTAACTCACAATTTAGATTTATTTTGCACAACGATTGGAGATGCTCTAAAGTGCAATTTTGATGCAGAGCATCATTTGAATTAGCTTTTCCCCTGTTTTGGAGATTTAGCCCTTGTTGGTACACATTAAAATTTTCATTTTTATTCTTTTACTCATTTTCAACAACACATTTTCAATAAAATAACATTTTCCATCACATCAATATTTTTTTCTTCTTTTTCAACTACACATTCTCTATCAATCTACTATTCCAAAATACATTCTTCCAAAATAGTGTGGCTCAAATGCACCATTAAATCTCAACTTAGATTTATTTTATACCACAATTAGAGATGCTCTAAACTGCAATTTTGATGCAGAGCATCATTTAAATCACGACCGGACAAAACTCTCGAATTGATCTAAACTCGAACTAAACTAAATCGAGAGATTCTTCTTAAGTTAAATACTCGAATGGGTATCTGAATCGAGAACCAACTTGTTCGGTTTGATTCTCGATTTTAGACCAAAAACCGAATAAAAATTAAATCTCCTTAACTTTTTTAATTTTTTTTATCTTAAAAAAATCAATTTTTATTTTTATTTTTTCCTAAATAGATTTGCCAATTAATTAATTTAACACAAACAAAAAAAAATATGATTTTACTATTTATAATTTGCAGCAAGCCGAACTTAATCAAATTGACCTAAATTTTTATCAAAATCTCTTATTTTACCGTAGTGCCTTTTTGTCATTCTATTATTGTGAACTCGCTATTTTCCTCTTTCTATAATTTTAACAATTAAATTTATAAAAAAAAAACTAACAAAGAGAAGGCGCAAAACGATATGGACTACGTTATATTGTAAGTGCTAAGATTGAACATGTCATAGTTGAATTAATGTAGCGTTGTGGTAAATATTTAAAAAAAATCATTATTGTACAGAACACAAGAATTGAATCCAAACAGTTTCATGATTAAATTTGGACTCGACGGTTTCACTTACAAAATACCAAAGAATTCGACTTTGATTTGGCATGTCATGCCCTAATTTGAAGCAAAAATACTATTTTATAAGTGAATGTTAGATTTAAGGTCCAAACAAAGTGTTTGGATGGATTCTCGAGCCTAACATTGAGAAATAGGATTTAATTAGGTTCCTTATACCAACTATAATTTTTTGAAAAAATTGATCCCCACATTACATATTTCACAACTTCAAATCGAGAAGTATAGCCGTTGGGCCCCCATTATTTCAAATTATAATTTTTTTTCTCTCTTATTTTCAATCACACAATATTTCAAAAAATATTATTACACATAAATCGAAAAAAAAAATTCTTCTCTTTCAAGCACACATTCTCTAAAAAATATTATTCCAAAAATTATAATTCCAAATAATGAGGGCCAAACGGTGCAGTATAATGTCTTTGTATATATTCAAGCTTAGGACTTCTCTTGTCATTTCTTCATAACCTACTAAAAAAATGTAAAAATTGTTTACGTTCAAGTCTTTTTCAGAAGGCGCAGAGTTTGGATGTGATTAATTAACTCATCAAAGTTTCTACACAATGATAATAAAAAGAAAAAAAAAAATAGGAAAATTGCAGTCACGGTTCAAATCTTTCACATTTTGCAAACTTTACACAAATCTTTCATTTGTGCCACCCACGGTACCAGACTTTTAAACAATTTGCACTCGAAGTCCAAATTAATAGAAATTGTTAGTTGATCAAAAATTAAAAATTTGACCAATTTGTTGACTAATTTTTAAAGGACAAAATAGTAACTTTCCCTTTTTTCATATAAAAAAAACTAAAACCAAATAATTAAATCAAAAGCCAAAAAATCCTATTATTTTCTCCAACTAACTCACCTCTCCCCACCCAACTCAAAACAAAAACTGCCGGCACCACCAAACCTACCTCTGTCACCGTCCAAGGGCAACAATCTTTGGTGTAACCTCTCCGGTAACAAATTCTACTACAATTTGTTATATACATAAGAACAAAACATGGTTCTGTATCAAGGTTTTGAAATTCTATCTTCTTCCTTGTGAGTTGCAGATTGATGCCTAAAAATCCACTTCCAAACCTTATGCCCTTTGCTCCATTTTTTCAATCCTCTCTTTCACTGTTATTGTACAAGATCCCCCATTACTTCTGAGATTTGCAAGAGAAATTTCAGATTGATCAGACTTCTTAAAATCTGATTTTGGGTCAGCTGATAAATCAAGATTCAGATAAATGAAAGTTGATTCATCCATGGCGTTGAAATCACTTTCTTTAACTGGATAAACTCCCTTTTTTACAGTGCCAATTTCAACATCAAAGCCACCTCTGAATCCAATTTTTCTTGGCTTAGATCCCGAATCCATGAAAACCCCAGGTGAAAGGCATGTTCCCCAATAAATTTCTTACCAATCTCCATTGCCTGCTCAAAAATGTTCAAGAATTTTACTTCTTCAAGATCATAGAGTAGCCAAGCAGTCACAAACATAAATATCTCGCATATGTGAAAAGCGAAAACGGAACCAAAAGATTACTGAAATGTTCAAATTCTCTCTCCAAAATGAGTACTTGTATTGCCTGCTCAAACAACTGAACCTGAACTATCAAATAAATTTGAAAGAACAAACATGAGCTACACAAATCTTTCACATCCATTTGTGAGATCAGTACTTCAATATCTGACTCTCACGGCAAAAATTTAAGATTTTTAAGGTTTCTAGACCAATACACTATTGTCCAATTTTGTCTAAATGGATTCCAAAATTGTTGTCCTTGGACGGTGGCAGAGGTGGGTTTGGTGGTGTCAGCAGTTTTGGTTTTGGGTTGGGTGTGGTATGGTGGGGTTGGGGTTGGGGGAGAAGATAATAGGATTTTTTGATTTTTGATTTAATTATTTGTTTTTTTTATATGAAAAATGGAAAGTTACCATTTTGCCCTTTAAGAATTAGTCAACAATTGATCAAATTTTTAATTTTTGATTAACTAACGGTCAAACTAATGATTTCTGTCAATTTAGACTCCAAGTGCGACTTGTTTAAAGGTTTGATACCGTGGGTTGCATAAATGAAAGGTTTTGGCAAAGTTTGCAAACATGTATAAGATTTGGTATCGTTGCTACAATTTTCCCTAAAAAATTAAGAGGAAATTACATTGGGTGTCAATTTTTGGCTTTACATTTACAAAAATGTCACTTTTTTAAAGTATTTGCAAGATTGTCAAGTTTGGACATTTTTACCCCTCTAGATAATTTAAATACTTGGCATGTCCTTCATTAAATGAGATTTGACTAGATGGAAAATTGTACAAAAACTGTGTAAATGTCAGAAAAATTGCTGTTAATTTTGGAGTTTAAAAAAAAATAAGGGTGAAACCGAAAACAAAAAGACCACACATAGAACCCTAAACTCACCCCACCGCCCAAAAAAACACGAGGACCCCCGTTCCCGTCGTCGGAAAAGGAAAAAACCCTCAACTCATTCCCCTCATAGAAATTGCCGTAGACTACCACTGCGAATAGGCCCATCCTTAGCCCAAGGCGACCATTTATTGTTGTCTAGGGCCTCATAAAAAAGGCTCAAATCCTTCCCCAAAATCCGTCCAACCCAATCCCTCAAAATCATCTTGTTTTACCTAGAGGAAGAACGTAAGAGATACCGAGAGATTTGTTTACATAATTTAGGGTTTAGAAAATTTGTCGAACCACTGCCACAGGGAGAGCCGAAGAAGGAAGGGACCGCCGCCACCATGGTTTGGGATTCTGAATTCTGAACATAAAAGGTAGAATTGCAACCAAATTTTGTGAATTCCAGTGATTTTTCCCAAATTAGATAGGTCGAGCCTTGGTTTTGTACATCTCCTCATGTTCATTTGCTGGATAGAATCAATTTTAGATATTATATTTAATTTTGTTACTAATTACACATGCTTATCTACAATTTAATTGGAACTATATGCAGTTTAATTTAGGAACTTAAAATAATCTTTTTTTTTCCTGGGGTTTAGGGTTTAGAATATTGGATTAAGGGGATGAAATTAAGAAGTTTTGCAGCTGGATGCATTTAGTGAGTGATTGGGACTTCATTTTGTTCTTATTGATTGATTTGCTTCCATTGTTACTGATTGAATTTTTAGAATAGGATATATAAGTTTAGATACTAAAATGGGTGACAAATAGTGAAGTTTTCTCTTGATTTTTTCTTACCTTTGTCAAAGTTAAAATTTATTCTCATTTTCAATATATGTAAGTATTGCTGTGCTCGTAAAAATTAATGCTTAAGGGCCTTATAATAATCAATCGCTTAGGGCCTCAAAACCCTGAACTCACAGCCCTTGTTGGCATTTGCACTTGGCAGAATCGATTTTATTGAAGCAAAAGAAGAACTCGTCAGAAAATCACAGTCGTTGTTGCAATTTTCACTTAGGTAAAAGGTATTCCCAGCCAAGTTTCCTTTGTAAGGTATTAATTTTCCATTTTTGGAGAGGCAACTAAGGAGTTTTAACTTTTTTCTTATTTTAGTTCTAGTTTTTTGATGTCACACTTGGTTGAGACGATTTCCTTATCTCGCAAAATCAACTTCCCTTGGAAAATCTTTGTGTTGTCGGTTCCGATTCTGTCGAAAAATCTTTGTGTTGTATATAAATATTAAGCTCCTCCGATCTCTCCTTCTCCCTCTCTATGCATCCTTTAAGTAGTTGGCTGCCATTGGATTTTAAGTTACACTAACAGAAACTCATTATTATGTTTTAATTAGTTCAATTTATTTATTTGCATTTGGATTTCCTCTTATTAGTTGTATGCCCACAACATGTTTGTTAAAATGCCTTATTAGGTATTCAAATCTTTAATTAGAGTGTTTAGCTAAAGATTCGGATTTATATTGTTCTTAATTCCAATTCCAAGGCCTCAATTCATTGCTTTCGAACAACATCTGCATTTCGTTGGATAGTTTTGCTTTGCTTAATTGCTCATATTACTGTATCTCATTATCTAAAATTTGGAAATATATTTATGATTTGTGATGGATCATCAATGTGATTTGTTGAATTATCATTTGTGATTTGTGAGATTTTATTTGGGAAGTTTATGAAAAATTCAAAATACAACAATATTTGATGTGCGCTCTTTCGCAGAAACTATCGGAGGACGAATTTTAGACAATTCAAACTTGAAAGGTTAAAGAGATTCAAGATTTTGGCTCTTACCTGGAAGCATCAATTTGAGGTACAAGTTGCAATCTTCATGTTTGAAATTTGTGTACAAATTGAGTCTTTCAGGTTTGTAGTGTGTAATCCAATCCATAAACAAAAACGTTTTTGTTTATGGATTGGATTTCAATGAATTATTGGACGTGATAATGAGAATAATGCTATGATATTGGATAATGTAATTGTCAGGTACTATTCCTTGTTAATTTTTCGTGGTTTTGGAACTTGGATTGTGGATTGAACTTAGGTAAATAGGTTTCTTCTTGCACTTGAATTTGTTGACTCCTGGATGTTGGTATTAAGTGGGTCCCATTCATGTGCAGTATATTTTCGTGAATGAATGATGGTGTTTGGAGGATATAATTTTTTGGTTTATTTCTTGACTTGTTTGTCTTTGGGATTTTTTAGTGCCATGAAATTAGTAAAGGCCATGATATGAGGCATATTTTAGTTTTCGATATAATCAAATTTAGGAATCTTACTTTTTCATGCCCTCATTTATCATTCTGTTCATTAACTCTTTGCATCCCTAAAAACTTTTGGCTTTAATCTTACCTCTTTTTGTGGGAGTTGGTTGCCAAATTTTTCATTTATTTGGAAATATGAGTGTTTCTGTTTATATTTTGCGTTTGCAGAATAATCATTTGCAGCCTTAATCAGCTTTCATATGGTTATATCTGGATTTCTATAAATCTGGAGTCAACTCATAAATCAAATATTCATTTCAATAGTTCATAGGCATGTCAGATCAGCTAAAAGAGAAATATGAGGAGCGGGAGATAAATCAGGAAAATCATTTTTTCGCCATAAGATGTGTTCACATAATGAGAATCATCCACACTCAATCATTCAACAACCAAGAATGTGAATCAACGATGGTAAGGAATCTAATACTGAATTTGCTATTACAACTCTGCAATGCATTAATCCAATCCCAACTGATTTAATCATGAAACACTAGAGAAAGTTGCCTTTTCATTGGAAACAAGCAAGTTCACCAGCTATAAACGAAATTCAGTAGTTCCCAAGTATAGATTGCTATGTTCTAAAATGAACTAAAAGAATTACTATTCTTAATCAAAGTCAAGAGTCATCATCAGCAACATCACTGATTGAATATTCAGCTGCATCACTGTCCAAATCTACATCTGTAGTAGCAGCATCTTCAGAATCATCATCACTTAGAACATATGTAGCTTTCCTACTGTTAGCCCTGTGTGGTCTGGCTCTTGTAACCACCACTTGGTTACTCTCTTCTATACCGGCTGAAGTTGGAGACTCCTCTTCCTCCATTGTGGCCATTCTTCCCAGCACCGAACCACTTTTCTTGTTAAATGGAGATATCCTCGTTTTCCTTAGTTTTTTCACTCAGGGATCATAGTCAGCTTTGCAATCTGAAAGAAATATGTTAAACATAACATTATCTAGGCATATTAGAAAATTGATGAAACAAGCTCAAGCTATTACAACATCTTCCGCTCTCCAGTTGTCTTTAAAGATTTTCGACAAATAATTTGAAAGAGTAATCAAGACTATAAAGAAAAACATCAAAGGTAGTCTGAATATATATGAGAAATTGGGTTTAATTCAATCAATAATATCAAAGTGATTGAAACATTGTTTTTTCAACAAACCGCCAACAGATGAGATCCAAGAATCCCTAGATTGTCATCTGAAAACCACATCTTATAATTCTTATAGTTTTAGACACTCCAGTCCAATTTGCCAACACATCAGTATTTAACTTCTTTGAAAGATGAAACCATAGAACATTGTTACATTAGGAAGCTCTAAACCTGGTTCCATCATTTAGTATATTTATATATTTAGATTTATTCATGTTATTTCATAATTATCTCAAATTTCTTGAATAAACTACACAGGTTAATCAACAAAGAATTCATAGTATGTATATATGTACATATATTCATCATTTTGAAATTTGAAATCTAATTTCCTTTGTGGAAGTTATTGAGGAAGTTGTTTGAAGAATCACGAACCAATGTACCCAATGACTTATTTGCAAGAGCATCCAACCATGGGAAGGCTGAAGTGAAACTTGATGCGCATGAAAAGACATTATGAAATCTACGTTTATAGGTCTTGGACCATCCTTTAATGAGCAAATATTATTATTCCCTTCAAACATTTTGAATAGAAAAGGTGTTCAATTATCAAACTATTTAAACCAGGTAGTGAATTGTCATACTTTTAGTAGAACAAATTTTTGCATGGGGCACATCTCAGTAAAGAGAGTTTCTAGTTGACATTTCAGTTGCATGTGTACTCATTCACCCATTTTAAATAGTAGTTAGTTCTTTTTTTCACATCATGTTGGTGTTTGTAGTCACATTTTGTGGTCTAGTTTACAACTAAGCAATTTGTTGTGAACCTTGTGGCAATTCTGCCTTGTTGGTGCCTTTTGTTACGTCATGTATTTCTAATAAACAAGTGCTTAGGCACACCTCACTTGGTCATCTTGAGGTGCACGTGACTTCCCTTTCGGTAGCTATTTATTAATTTTGGTTATTTTGATGGGGACAGGGTGTTTATGTTTGTCCAAGTTAGAAAAATCACATCAACTGAAGACCTAGGTGTGCAGTGTATTGGATTCTAGAGTTTCTATGTTGATTACTTGTGTGCAAATAGACAATATGTTTTTCCTTATTGGACAGTATATAAATTCTTTTTCAAATGTATCAGTGAAGTAGTTGAAAGTTCAAACATTTATGTAATATTTTTCCTCAAATTTTCATCTTGATGTTTCAAGTGCTACAATACTTTTTAATAGTAAATTAATGGTATCCATAGACACAATAGAAATGATGTTGATTAAAAATTATAGTAGTTACTTACCTCTAATTGAGAAAGTAACATTTGGACTGGACTATATGCCAAACCACATTGATGGCCAGAAAGAACACGGAATGAAAATTTAACTAGAATAAGAACTGTTGATCATATTATGAAATCCCTTATTAATTTTTCATGCCATGTTTTATCTTTTAATCTTATTGATTACAAAGATATTTTTTGATTGAAAATAAATATTATACTTGTTAATGATCAGTTTGTGCTTTTAGGTTGTTGAAACTGAATAAATATATATATATATATATATATATATATTGATCTGGGCATAAATTATCTGTATATTGGTGAAATGTGAACATGTGTTCCGTCATTCCCGACAGTTAGCTGCGTCCGACGGGTAACACAGGGATAGACTAACTGCCGTTCCCGACAGTTAGTCTCAGAAATTCCGGCAGTTGAGTACTTTTGGTACAAGTGAACTGTCGATCCCGACAGTTAGACCAGCAATAATGTGAAGCACAAGGTTCCTTTATTGTGAAATCTTCGTGACATGTCCTTGTACAAATGATTCATGTTGCATTGGGTAGTAGTTACACGTCGTTATATGGTTGATGTACATATGTTGATTGCTATTTGTTTGCATCCGTCTTTCCCTTTACATACATTGATGACGTGTGATAATCTGATTTTTTCGCCTTCTTATTCGTTGCAGAGTCCATGGAGTTCGAAGCCTTAGTTCCGGAAGACGCAAGGATGCGTGCACGCATATCCCAGCGAAGTAACCTAAAGTACGTGCAAAGGGTGTTGGAGCACTTCGACGAACGACAACGCCACGACTTCCGCGAGTCGTCCCTTGGCTTCTTGACCGAAATTTCAGACATCCAATTCTCTGCGCAGCTCATCCAACAACTTGTCTTCAGAGGAATCCGAACAGACAAGGAGCACGAATTGTGGTTCAACGTGCAAGGACACTATTGCCGATTTGGATTGCAAGAGTATACAGTAGTTACCGGACTATGTTGCGGTGTCCCGCCTGATGATGAGCGGTTTCAGCGAGTGTTGGAAAAAATAAGACTAAAGGATAAGTATTTTCGATCTTTGGACAAGGTTTCCTGTGCCCAGATCGAGAAGACATTAGTTCGGTCGTCGACCCCACGGGCTGATCTATACAAGCTGGGGCTTGCACTCATAGTAGAAGGAGTCTTCAATGCTCTAGACAATAATGTGGGTATCGAGTGCGCGACACTTTCGATCGTCGACGACCTTGATGTTTTTTTTGCCTACCCTTGGGGTAGAGTGGGGTTCTCTCGTCTCATCAAGGGATTCCAGGGCAGATACGCTAGCAAACTTCGCTATGCCAAGAGGAAGCACGAGAAGGAGATTAGTTACACAATTCACGGCTTTCCCATAGCCATGCAGGTAACGATGTCTTTTATTTCAATTTCAGCTGAAGTTCTTATTAACATGAAAGTATATTTGGTAATTGACGCGACACTAATTCACTCTGTTTCACCCATCTACGATAGATATGGGCCTTCGAGACGATTCCTGAAATTGGTAAACGTTTTGGTCAGCGGCTTGGTGAACGATCCCCACGTATTCTGAGTTGGACGGCCAGAAAACAGTCGCAGCATTGCACATATGATGACTTCTTCAAGAAAGTATAGGTAACCTTCGTTTTGTTTCCCGAGTTAGGCAAACTTTTGTTGCCATTCTATCCTAATATGCCATAATTTTTATTCCCCTGATCAAATTGTTACATCATCCGCAGCTGCATGTTTTTGCAACGCTACGTCCGACCGAGCTAGAGCGGAACAAACACTACATGGCTACTCTTATGCCTTTTGATGATAATGTCGTGCCTGCTTTGGACGCCATTGCAAATACTGTGGTCGAAGCGCAGTTTGATATTGTTGCTGATGTCGGTGGAGGAGATGGGCATGATTCAAGTAACAATGAAGATGATGGGGATGATGGTAGTGGAGGGTCGGACGAGATTGCTTCTGGTACGGGTGATCGTGCCATGCAGTCTACCGAAGAAAATGACGATTCTAGCTCGGACAACGTAAGGGACGGCGGCGAAGGAGAGAGCCATGCTGATCATGCACAAGGAGGGATGAAGGGTGTACAAATGGGACGTGGGTTGACAAGATCGGACGTCGAGGACTTGTTGTTGGATCAAAGAGTCCTATTTGAGATGCGACTCCGAACCGTGAAACTTGAAATATTCGAGCACATTACGGCTGAACATGCTAGACTTCGGGATTTCATATCGACGGTAGTGGCACCTGGCATTTCCCCCGCATCAGCAGTTCCAACTGACGTGCGAAACGATGTCCATGAACATTCTCCCCAACCATATGGAGGTACTTTTCCGCATTTTCTTCTAACTTCTATTACGGATCTTGTTATTTTTAGTACGACAGGCTGAAATATCCTGCAATGTCTTCCTTTTTTTATTTCAATTTGCAGGGCACGAAGATGAGTTTGGTGTTGACATGGATCACATGCCGGAAGAACACGATTTCGCGGTCGGTGACGGAGAACCAGTTGTGAATGGTACGATTTACGATGTTAATGCACGTAATAATTTCGTTTTAGGCATTTTAGATCCACCAGGTTGAGTTCAATATCCAGGTGATTAGATAGAATTTGGTAATGATAACTTCAAGTTGAGATGAAATTTATGATTAATGACATGGGATACCATCAGTTGTGACTTAAATGCTAAAATGCATGTCTAATGTAAAATAAGTGCACATTAGATCAATGCGAGTTTATTTCGCAATTTCATCTTTTGTTTACATGTGAACATTAGTTGTATGGACATTATTCGCCTCTGAGATTTGACCATTTCAGCAAGAATATTTAGTATATTCGTGCATGTTAAGTAATGGGTTTTCATGTAGGTTACCTATCCATTCGTATGCATTTAGCTGGATAATGTCTTGTGAAAATTTAGACATAGACACTCTGATGCTTAGCCTTTTTCAATTGTCTTGCCTTTTTCAATTGCCTTGCTTTGTTGAAAACCAAAGACTACTTAGTAACGTAAGACACGATGTGAATGAGTGTTGACTTAATTTTTCTCAAGTCCATTTGGGATATAATCCTTTTGTTTTTGTTTGATATACTTTATTTGAACATTTGCAATTTTGTGATTCTTCATCTCTCAAGTTTTCTGTGCACTACAGTGCTTAGACCTAATTTTTTTGTTCATTTCCTCGAGGTGTGTGACCTTATATGGAGATTATTGCAAAGTGTTTTTCATTTTTCTGTAGTGGCAGGAGCGCCAGTTGTCGTAGGAACGAGTGGCCATGTCGAAACAGACCAAGATCTGCATGGCAATCAGAGCGACGCCGCGAGGACTGCTTCAGGCGAAATGGAGGCGGGGACCGAATCAGGAGCGGAGGAGGCGAAAGGTAAAATCTTCAACCCGATACTTTAGCCTATTTAAATTAGTCCAGGAGCTTTTCATGTATAAAATATGACATTTAGATATTTCATGTGGATAGATTCATGTTCAAAATTTGTCTCTTATTTATGTTTCGTAGGTGGCCAGACGTCCGACCCAGTGCAGCCAATATCGGCACCTATTACAAGGCGACGTTCCACTCGCCTTCGAATGCCAGCAGCATCGACAAGGACTCCATACACTAGGGGTAAGAGGCAAACACGAAAAAAATAGTTGGTTGAGCCACATTTTTCTTCGTTTCAGTTATTTTGTTCTGGTGCCTATCAACGACAGCTGTTTTTGTGAAGGAATACGTAATGTGACAAATGACGGACAATGTTTCATGAACGTTTCATTTTATTCCACAATTCGAGTCCGCGTGAAAATTGTTTTGTAATGTTAATTATGATTCATGGCATACGAAATGTTGTTTAAGTGCTTCTGAAAATTTTGTAATGTTCAGGGCATATGAATTGTTTCAACCATTTATGGCAAATGATGCATTATCAATAATTTGATGTGCTATAAGTAGTATTTTTTGCTTGCATCGATTTATATCAAAAGTACTTAGGTGACAATATATTCTTCGACGTGCGAGGCATATAGGATATGGCAACCCTTCAATTGCGACAATGACAACACATTCGTCTAGTATGAAAATATAGGCATTGAGAATCATAATTTCTTACGTATGAATATAAATGTAATTACAAATACGAACTAATTTGTAATTAAAAAGCTCATTTACAGTTGACAAATGCTATGGTCATTAAATATGAATACAATTGTAATTAACAAGGAGAGTACAACATGTAGATTTTTTTCGTGTGATAATGGTGTCTTTCCTGGTGGGTATTTAATTTTGACATTGACTAGTTGGTTGGCAAGTCTACTTCATAAATGTGGAAATCAGCCAGCTCCTTATATATAGTAGGTCCACTAGAAATACAACTAACACTTGAGAAACCTACATGTTATTGCAATAGACATCCCACGTATTCTTACCTTCGTGATTATTCAAACACATGGCTTCATCCACCGCGAGCAACGACACCGAGCTTCTAAACAATCCGACCCCAATGCCCGGCTCATCTATAGACGTCCCAATTATAATTTCGTCGGATGATGAGGATGACGTCCCTCTACGTGGGTGGAGAGTCACTTCCCATGTTCCGTTTCCCGACCTCGACGCCCTCACAAGCGAAGAATCGCATTCACCAAACAGAGTGCTCCGCAATGTGGTCAACGACTCTGATGATGACAGCGTTGATATAGGCGTGGCCCTCATCGCAGTTGCTCCCGAAGTAATTATCATATCGTCCGACGAGTGATGATGACAGTGGTGCTGATGCCGGATCCGTGTGCAATTAATATTAGACTGATGTAGGGAAACCATCACGTAACTAAATAATCTATCGTGAAGTAGGTATATCAGTTTTTTGATGTTGGATGAACGTGTACTCTAACTTGGAAGGATACATCGCATCACTCTGTTGGGCAACGTCGTGTTAGACAGAATATGTTAGTCGTTGCCTCGAATTTTGTACATTTTGGTCGAGGCGTCCATATTCACGTTAATATTTTGTTCATCCTTGTATTTTGCGCATATGTAATCAAGGTTATTAATGAAATCCACGGGCAACAATGTCCCTTTTACAATCTGGGCGTCCAGTTCAATTGCTGTAATGTTCAAACTGTCGAGAAATAGAGAATATTTGTCGGGATCGACAGATGAACTGTCGGGGTGGAACACAGAACAAGATCAATACACGGGTTAGTTTCAAAGTACAATAACAGACGACATATGATAATGACATACAGTTCATGGCCAGTAGTACTTGAAGTTATAAAACTCCCTAATGACATATGGGAGGTACCCAGTACATTAACATACAAAACAACTGAAATAGGAAAAGCAATGTTAACTGGGTACATGCACGACGGTGTTCGTGCATGTGGCTCGGTTATGGCCAAATCTACTACACCGGGTGCAGCGTCTTGTTCGTGGCCTAGAAGTGGTGGACTCGTGTCTAGATCTCTTACGTCGTGTGGGGGGTCTACCAGGCGGACGACGCACCAATGGTGGCAAAATATTAATACCTGTAATGTCGTTCGGAACATCCCAGTTATCTTCCCGTGGGACGGGATATATAGCTTCACTGTAAGCACCCCTCCAGTAGTCTGCTGTGTAGTAAGGAGAACATAAATCGTACAAGGACGAACCTCTTAGGCAAGCTGCACGGGTTGCATGAACACATGGCATACGATTTATTTGGAATTCACGACATATGCATGTGTTCTCAGTAAAATCTACCGTGTCTGTGTCGTTGGATATTCCGACATGTGTTAAGTTTGCTGTCAAGGAATGAGCTCGAAGTCGAGAACCAGCTTCGAATGTAGCCCGTACCTCGCTCTCCATGTTCAATGACAGCACGGTACTGCATGACGTTGAATTCGTTCGACGTTCGTAAAACCACTTCTGCATTGTGCTCCGAATGTGTTCAACCAAGCTTGTGATCGGTAACGAACGGGCATGTCTCAACATTGCGTTCAGGGATTCCGCATTGTTGTTTGTCATGATATTATACCTGTTCCCAACGATTAGTGCTCTGGACCAAAAATGAAAACCTGCACGCTCCAAGTACTCGTACGATCTCCCATTTATCCTACGAATCTGTCCCATCAGTCGTTGGAATTCTTCCACCCGATACGTTGTCGCCGCGCGTTTGAATAGGAAAACTGAACTAGCATTATTATACCTCTTTATTAAGTTCTTTTCCATATGTCACATACAACAACCATGCTGAGACAAGGGAAAAAGCTGAGAAATAGCTTTTTCTATACTCGTTTTCCTGTCCGACACAAAAACAAGTTTATCAGAGTCGCCTATAAGATCTCTCAAGTTGGACAGAAACCACGACCACGATTTATTTGTTTCAGCATCTACGATCCCCCATGCTAAAGAGTAGATCTGTTTGTTAGCATCTTGGGCAGTTGCCAGTAGAAGTGTACCTTTGTATGGACCTTTCAAGTGACTGCCGTCTACACAAATTACGGGCCTCAAGAATTGCAAGTAACCACGAATGCTTGCACCAAATGCTAGGAAGAAATAAGTAAACCTATTATGGCCATCCACTTGGATATGGGTTACAGTACCAGGGTTATGTTGTCCAAGAACGTGACAGTACGAAGCAAGTTGATGAAAACTATCCCCAGTTCACCATGCAGCTTGAGTAAAGTAGCCACCTGCCCCCTACGTGCTTTGCTGTAACTAATTTTTACTTCGAACTCATGTTCCATATCACGTGTAATAGCAGCAGGACCGTACTTGTGGTTTGGAGTGTCAAGTTTTCCCAATATCAGGTCGACAATTACAGCACTAGTGGCATGACGATGTGCGTTACGACGCACGTCTATGGAACATGTGTGCTGCTTGTTGAATTTACGGATCATAAAGAGTGTAGACTTCTTCACGGCCGATGCACGTAGCATCCACTTGCAATTACTATCGGCGCATTTCACAGTTAACATCTTCATGCTTGACCTACTCACCCGGAATTCAAACTTCTCTTGCAATGCGAGTACACGAATCTTCAAGTACAATTCATTCTTACTGAAGAATATTTCCCGTTCCGCAAGGACCAATGTATTAATAGGTATAATCCGTTCAACAATATTAGCGGCATCGTTAGCATTTAATGCGTTGTCCAAGTTCTCATCTAAGGGTGCAACCCCAATATCAGATAACGGCGCTTCCAATGCAATTTCTGTTGAGATATTATGATGATGACTTATGTCTTCATTTTGTACGTTTTGATGAACATCCCCGACGACAATCATACGATCCGTCCAATTTGTATCCGTCGCCGTGCCAAGAATTGGGGGCTCGACTTCTAAAACAGTAACGTATATTGCAGTTTCCTTATGAACCGATATGTACCAACTCAGGTCTTCGTCATCGCGTATTTCAGCCGGAGGTACATTCACATTGGGGACTTTGAACTTCAATTCAATTTCACTACTGGGATCAACAATACCAAGTTTTTCCTTCAACCGTAAAGCAAGTCCGGTTACCGTAATATTTGTCAGCACCAAAATGGAAGTTGTTTTGTCCCCTCTCCACTTCCATTCGTCGTCCACATTTGCGAAATTTCCCCCGTACGAGACTATGAATCTCAAATCATCACTCATACCTGAAATATTGGGAATGCAACCGTAAGAAGTCCGCACAATCAAATTATCAACATTGAATACCATCAAACGAGGAAAACAGCTAAGCAAGTGTCAACAGTTCTCAACCGTCGGGTCCCGACAGTTTAACTGTCGGGACCCGACGGTTTGAAACACTATATTCGACCATTTCAGTACGAACTGTCGGGGTGGTTTCCGAACAGTGATTTCAGACATTTTTAAGACATTATTATAGAACATTAATGGTGATAATCAATTCACATCCAACATGACAATCTATTTTGGAAACAAAATAAGTCAATGAGTCATTAAATATGGAATCAATTACATTTAATGAACTATTACAAATATCTTTACCGTCAAAATAAAATTCAAAAACCTAAGAAATCAATGAGTAATAATTTGGAATTTATTATCATCATGTTGTATTAAACATTTACGAAATAATGAGCTAAGAGATGAAATAATAGCTAACCTCTCGAAATAGATGATCAATTAAGTATGTGTTCTTGATGAAGGAATAAATGAAGAAGATGAAGTTCTTGGAAGAAGATGTGTTCATGGAAGTCTATTTAGGACTTAGGGTTTGTTTATGTTAGGATTTGAATTTCTTTTCTTTATTTTATGGAAGAAAATACATGTTATTGAATATAATATACATATATACAATGAATAAAATAATAAAAATTTAATTATCAAATCAAACCATTAATGGCATTCCCATCAAGCATTAATTGCTCTTACAAAGGTGGCCCAAGGGTAATTTGGACCTTTCAAGTCAAAAAAGTGACATTTTTGAACAAATTGAGTGCACATACAAATTTTTTGTGTATTTTCATATTTAGTGACATTTGTGAAAATCTCCCAAAAATTAAACTATGAAAAGAATGGAAGTTCTTGTTCAAGGACTTAAAACAATGAATCAGTCTTGGGATTTTTTATTCTTTGTAAGGTAAGCTAACTCGTTAAAATAAATAAAATAAAATTATAACTACAAGTTCCTTATCATTGTTATTAAAATGTCTGTTGACTAATACAAAATATTTTAGGGGTTAAGGTTTTATGGGACACATTATATGTATTTATTTATTGTTTATTTGTTGTTAGGGGTTTCCTTCTTTCTTTCTTTTTTAACTTAAAAAGAAAATTCACGATACAATTACCTTGACAAGTTGGAGCGGAAAACTTATTGTAAAGGAACCCCATAGCAGGAGAAGGCTATTGGTCCTAAAACGTAACAAACCAATTTATACAAAACGTTAAGAAACTAAAAAATTGCAGAAAAACTTAAAACACAAGAACAAAAGAATTGTTTTGGCCTAAAATGGCCCATATATTCAGTCTATTGACCCAATCAATCGTTGAGCATCTTGTTAGGTCCAATGTTGTAATTGACATATTTGTGAACAAAAGGGTCTTAATCGATCACTTGTAAAAAGTCAAGAATTTGGATGCGTTTTTGTATAGATGAGTCAAGTTAGGATTAGAGGTTGAAAACAATGAAAATGCTGCGCCGAAATTTCGCTAGACTGACTGAAACGGCAAAAACAGAAACATTGTCGCTCGTCTTTCTCCTCGCTCTCGCTCAAGTGAAATACTCTCTCGCTCGAGCGACATATTTATGCGACCAGGCCTAATTTATAATTTTGAAGAGTGTTACACGGCCCATAACACCTAAATGTCCCCAACTATAAATACAAATGTCTGGGACGAATTTTGGGGGGTTGCTTCATTGTGCTTTCGTTGCATAACACATACACAACGTTTTTTTAGAGATCTAAGAGCATAATTATTTGGTAATTCATCCATATCATTCTTGAGATCCGACAACTAAGTTTTGGAAAAACATTAATGTTCGTGAATCCAAAACACATGACTTCCTTAACACTTTGAGGAATGTACTTTCTTAGTTGGACTTTGAAAGTTTCTGGAGACTGAGAGAGGTTGGACTACAAGTGCATGAAGAAGAACATGAATAATAGGTGATTCCTAGGTATCCACTTGGAAGAGACGTGTGTAGAAGATTGTGAGCCTGGAATTTACAGCGGATCTTGAGAGCTACATGAGGTAAATCGGGAGATCTAGCATGTTGGTTAAATAGTATCTACGGTAGTAGATCGTGAGTCTGGATGAACAGCAAATCTTAGAGATTACAGGAATTACAACAACGAGAACTAGTAGAATTTACTAGGTTGGAAACGAACCGTGACTCACATTGTCTACACTGGAGGTAACTGGCTTGATCCTAGAGTTTTTACCCAATCGAGTTTCTCTGTCATTAAAATTTGTGTTATTAACTTGTTTGATTTCAACATCATGATCATTGATCAGATTTTTTATATATAAAATGATTTTTGACTCCAATACATTTTATATTTTTATTTCAGTTCTTCTAAATTAAGTTTAATGTTTTAGTAGTATCGATGTGTTTTTTTGGTATGTTCGGTTGCATTGGCACTATATCTTAATTTAGCAGGCATGTGTGAAATTGAAAAATACTATATGATTCTTAAATTGCATATATTCTATGAATTGCTTGAACTACTTTATTGATACTATTTTCCACACATTTTACAATAGGTGCTAAGTTGTCTATTTCAGGAAACAAGTATTGATTGAAATGCAAAATTTGTTCAAGTTAGTTAGCTTTGTAATAGGTTTTTAAGTCTGTAATTTACTTTTGATTACTACATTGATTTTAGTTAGTAGTTTTGTCACATAATACCAAATGGGGAGCTTGTTAGGTTTTAATGTTGTAATTGGCAATTCTGTAAACAAAGGGACTTAATTGTAATTTGTATAAAAAGTCAAGGAATAATGTGCAAATAGATAAAGATAAGGTTTTTAGGTCTAGGGTTCGAGGATGGTAAAAGAAGGAAAATACGATGCCAATATTTGCTAGACTGTCACTATGGATTGACTCGAGCGTAAAAAACAGAACCTCCGTTACTAGATTGTCACCCCTCCTTCGCTCGAGTGACAGCCTATCGTTCGACTGTCGCTAAGCTCTCGCTTGAGCGACGTGTTATCCTAAAATTTTTATTTCGCTATTTAAAAGTTTTTTCCCCTGCCCATTCATTTTCTCAACCTACTTATATAAAACAAAACACCTTAGAATGATTTTTGTTAAGGTTGAACATTGAGAGAGCTTCATCTGTAATAGAATTCATATATTTTATCTTTCAACATTTGTCCTATGAGATTGTTTTAGTGAGAAAAATATTGTCCATATAATCCAAATACCAAACCTGTCTTTCCTCCACATTTGTTAGAGTTCTAAAAATCGAGGGAAGTTGACTGGAGCTCAATTCTGTGAAGAACAAGGCGTTCTTCGTTGATCTACGGGAGATAAACAATTTCCCAAGGCTATGAGTGCTGCAGGGTAGCAGATTCCATGGATAGTTTTGGCAAATTACAGCTAAGGATTGGTGCAGGGGAGCATGGGATCCGCGTAGAGCTATAGGAATTACAGTCATGAGTCAGATAGTACGTGTCGTCTAGTCTGATAGACTGTAAATTATTTGAATCGTTTATAGTGGATTGGCTGGCAAAGTGCCCGAAGTTTTTCATAGTTGGGTTTCTCCGTGATCATACAGTGTGTTGATTTACTGTTTAAATTATATAAGCTGTGGTATTCAAACATATGATTAAAACTAACGTGCATGTTTAATCACCTAGAAAAGAATTGAAAAGTGACTTATTTCTATTTAATTCGTTAATTATTTTAATTCTCCATATAATACATATTCACTCCACTCTAAGTATTGTCAGGGTCAAACTACGCATTTTTCCCATATGCTAAGAGATATTGTTACAGATCCACTAAAATCAACCAAAAATCTTACAGAACTACGCGTTTTTCCCATATGATTTCTTCAAGTTTTTTCGAGCCTCTAGTTATATACAAATCAGTAACCAAACACTCAGAAATATCTCAAAGATTATACTAAACAACCATCATTCTTACCAAAAGAATGGAGATAACAACACAAAGATCAAAAGTTATAGATTTTTAGATAAACTAATTCACATAGAGAAAAATCAACCAAAAATCTTACAGAAATGTATGATTTCTTCAAGTTTTTTCGAGCCTCTAGTTATATACAAATCAGTAACCAAACACTCAGAAATATCTCAAAGATTATACTAAACAACCTTTATTCTTACCAAAAGAATGGAGATAACAACACAAAGATCAAAAGTTATTGATTTTTAGATAAACTAATTCACATAGAGAAAAAGAACTTCTCAGAACCAACGCAGAAGCCGAAGAATGAAAGCCAAGTACAATATTTATTCCTATCAAAGGTCAGGATTCAGTCACGTGTCAGGATTCAGCCACATGTATAGCAAATCACAACCCACTCAAAGAGGTAAAAAACGTGTAGCTGAAAGCACGTTTAATAACTAGGCCGTAAAACCCGGATTTGAGAATTAAGACAGCCTAATAGGACAAGTAAATAATGAGGTATCCCACTTATTTAACAATTCCCATCTTGCTGAACTATTTCTTGGCATCAAATAATGGATCTAGACGTCACTCGGCTTCATTTGCTCTAACTACCTGGAAAAACAAATTTGAAGTTACTTCAATTTTCAACAAATAAAGCTTGATAATCTAAATATCACTAGATTACTACTTTCAAGTGGTGTTTAGAATCTTCAAGAAGTTTCTAAATTTATTTAGAGTCAGAACAAAACGTTCCTAAATCAGAGGAATAGTATTCTGGAGGAATTTTAACTAAAGAGATCAAACCTTTCTCAACCATGTCACGTACTTTGTTCTATCATGATATACAAGATTTTTATTAAGATAATTAGCACTTTGATTATCAGTATAAATCATTACAAAATTATTCATAAAATCAATTTCATTTAATAACCCTCTTAGCCAATTTTTTTTTATTTTTTAACAACATCACAAGCAGCAATATATTCAGCCTCAATTGAAGACAAAACAACTAATTCTTGTAGTTGAGGTTTTCGACTAATACACCCATCACACAAAGTAAAGATGTAAGATGATGTGGATCTTCATTTATCTAGATCACTAGCAAAATCAAAATCAGTATATCCCTTAAGAGTTATTCCTACATTTCTTCTTTTAAACATTAGCCCTAAGTCAGAAAAACACTTTAAGTATTTAAATATCCATTTTATAGCTAACCAATGTGTTTCACCATGATTTTCCATAAACTTACTTTAAATGCTAATACTATAAGCTAAAATATGTATAGTACACACCATAAGGTACATAATGGATCCTACAGCATTAGCATAAGGAACATTTTTCATTCTTCTCAATTCATCATCAAATTTAGGTGACTGATCACTAGACAGTTTAAAATGATTTGCAATTTGCAATGAAATAGGTTACATTCAAGTATAGGAAATTTCTCAAATATTTTATTTACATAAGAACCTTGTTTCAAAAATAAAATGCAATTATTTCTATCCCTTTCTATTTTCGTTCCTAAAATCCGTTTAACTTAACTCAAATCTTTCATTTCAAAAGTTTTATTATTAATTAAAGAATCTATTTCTTCATTCATGGCTTCTTTCCAGAGCTTAGAATCTGGACAGTGAACAGCTTCCTCAAAAGTAGTAGGTTCATAATTTAAGGAGACTAATGTGGAGAATAGAGTTACAAATTCATCATTACTAAATCTGGTTGAAGGTATTATGTTCCTTCTATCTCTATCTCTATCTCTTGTAAGTTCATAATCAGCAATAGATGAGTTAATAGATTCAGCTTCGATTTTTGATTCAGTTTGATCATTATTTATTTCAGATTGGGTAGTCTCCACCTCAATCAAATCATCTTGATTTTTAGTATTTTCAATTTGATTTTCCAAAATTGTCTCTTTAACATGTGCACCTTCATTAGACTTCAAGTCTAATGAGTTATTGCAAGGCATGTCATTTTCATTAAAAATAACACTTCTACTAATAATCACCTTAAAACCATTTCAGCCTCTGACCCAAAGTCTATAAACTTTAGTTTCCTCTCCATAGCCCAGGAAACACATTTTAAGGATCTATGTTCAAGTTTACCTTCACTTTGATGAGAGTATGATGTACAGCCAAAAACTTTAATTCTACTATAGTGTGGTATTTTCCTTACCATAGTTTTTCAAGGACTTGAAAATCAATAGCACTATATGGACTTCTATTTATAAGATAGGTGGCAATTTTAAGAACTTCTCCCCAGAAAAATCTTAGGAAACCAGAACTGTGCAGCATACATCTGGCATTTTCCAATAAGATCACGTTCATCCTCTCAACAACACCATTTTTGCTTAGGAGTGTATGTTACATTTCTATGTCTTAAGATTTCACTTTCTTTACAAAAGAAATAATAAACAAAATTACAAAACTCAAGTCCATTATCAATTATAAGTTCTTTGATTTTCTTATTTGTTTGAATCTCAATTATCAATTTCCATTGTTTGAAATTTTGAAAAGAGTTAGATTTTTATCTTAAAAGAAAAGTCCATTATTTTCTTAAAAAATCATATACTATTAGTAGATAGAATTTAAATCTACTTAATGTATTTATAGAAGTTGGACCCCAACATGTAAATAATCTAAAATAGAAGTGGATTTGTGAACTCCAGTTTTGAAAGGTAATTTGTTATGTCCTCTAATTATACAGTCTTCACAAAAATATAGCTTTTCAATATTATCATTTCCAAAACATCCAAGTTTATTTAAGAAAATCAGTTCCTTTTTAGAAATGTGGACAAGTCTTTTATGCCAGATTAAAGACTTATTAGAGGTAGAATTTGTAACTACAGAGCTATAACCTACTAAAGATCAACATAGACAACGTAAATTCTATTTACCTCAGGAGAGAATATAACTTATTTATTATCATAATTCATCTAATTTTCCCAAAGAAATTAGATTTCTTTAGAGTTTAGGCACATGTGAGCTATCTGTTTAGGCACAGTTTCAATTTTTCAATTCATTTAATTTGACAACTGATGTCATTTCTCATATGAATTTGTCCTACATTGATATCAACAAATTCAGAAAATCATTCTTTAATGAGACACGTGTAGAAAGTATAGCCAGAAAATCAAGGACTCACGCATTCAGATCTCTTCTGGGTGTAATGACAAGAACAACACCCTGAATATTAAGATCATTCTTGCAGGCAATAGCAGCAGAACCATCTCAATTGTTTCTTTCTTTCATATCAGATTTTTTTTTTAAAACAATCATTCATTAGATGTCCTGTTTTTCCACAATAGTAACACTTCCTCACTTGATTTTTATTTCTATCTTTGAATTTCTGCTTCAGGGGTTTACCTTTGTTAGAAGAATTAAAATTACACAAATTATTCTTCTTATTTTGGTTCTGTTTTTCTTTTCTATGTAACCCTTCACCAATTTTAGGATCTTTGAACTTAGTTTTTAGTTCAAGTTCTTTATTCCTTAAGGCAGGAATTATGAAATAAGTGTATGATCTTCTCTCCCATGTTCTAAAGCATCTTTGATGTCCCTGTATTTATCACTTAGTGAATTCAAAAGGTCGATAACTTGTTGGTCATCAGAAAGTTTCTCATCACAATTAGCTAAATCTTGAATTAATTTTGTTTCTTTGTCAATGTTTTCTTCTAGGCTGTGAGATGTGATAAGTGTAGTTTTTACACTTATTCGAGATCCTAAATGATGATATTTTACTGTTCTTTGGATAAAATACTGATTAATTTGTGTTATATTTTATTGCATAGGTAAAACTCAATGTTTGATGAAGAATTGAAGAAAAAAAATACAAAGATAGCAGAAAAATGGTCCATTGTATCAAATACAAAGTTCGGGAGCTGAAATGAAAATATTCAAAAGTTATGTCAAACCTTGTGATGAATATTTGAGAGTGTTAGACATCAATTGGATGAGGAAAGAAGCCAAAGGAATGAAATATAGTCCAAGTATTATCACATATCAACTTACAGCCGAAAAAGTTATGCTTCGGATTTTCAGGCTCACATTGATACGCAATTTTGGCATAGAACTCTTTCGAATTGGAAAATTAATATTTCTATAAGAATTGTAGATCTTTGAATTAGCTTTCTAACTCAACTGGAATCAGCTCAATCAGATATGTGTAGAGAAAGTTATGGTCAAAATACCGGAGGCTGTTTAGAGACAAACCTGCGCGCGCGCACGGCCTTATTTCACCCAACCCGAGAGTCAGTTGGTTCTACGGCACGCGGGCAACACTTATAACGGTGCGCGCGCACAGGCCTTTTCCGCAGAAGAATCTTTAGTTTCCTTTCGCGATTCAAACTCTTTTGGAAACCAAATTGAACAGGATTTTGACCTATTGTTTGGCTCTTATAAATAGAAAACAAGGAATACACATAAGGGGAACCTCTCTAGACCTAAAAATCTCTATATTATACATATTTTGGAGGTGAAGAACATGGTCAAAAACGTGGAATCAAGGCGAATTGCATAGGATATTGAAGATTTTTCATCCGGATTCAAGATTCATATCAAGAACGTGGAAAATTTCCAATTCTTCATTATTTCTTCTTTCCGGGTGATGATTTTCCAATTGTTCCTTTGTAATTTAGTTTTAAATATGTTATGCTAGTTTTTCATTGTATTGGATGAATGTTTGAACCCTATTTTCATTTATTTTAATTCAAGATATCAATTTAGGATTTTTGTGTTATTAGTTGATTGATTTTACATACCCATTGCACTACTTATTGCTTGATCACCAATTAAGTAGTTAGTTGCTTGTTGTAGTGTAGGAATACTCACAATAAGTCTAGAACGCGGTAAAATCAACATGTGTAGTCAGAATTAGGAATAATCTCTTTCACGCATGTAATCTTATTGATAATCTAAACCAAATGCATGACTTTCATATGAATTCGGACCAGGAATAGGATCGTCTCGTGTTGGTCATAGGTTGGTGTATCTTGGGAAAAAACATTTAACATATTAGCTTTATCGATTGTCAAAAATGCATGAATGTACTAGATTAATTATTGAGAATTGAAATAGATAAAAATAGGGGGATTCATGATTCCAATACAAACATTCATGTATTATATAAATACTTTATTTGTTTTGTTAGTTTAGGATTACTATAGAAATCATACAAACCATCTATTTTGATATGACCACAATTCGAATTTAATAGTAGCTATTAAACTACATATTAGACCTTATTCCTCGTGGGAACGATACTCTTAACTCACAAATCTTATTACTTGTACAACGATCCCGTACGCTTGCGGGTTTCACACGAACAAGATGAGTCAAACCTAAAGTATAGTACTGCCTTAGAAGATAACACTTATTAGGCATAGTTTTCGTTAGGTACAATGTTCCTAACTTAGCCATAATGTCTGGATAATAATATTTTCACTAACTTTCCTAGTCGCACTGTCAGACAAGTGAAGAAAGATGGAACTCTAGGCAATTTCATCTCATTCTTGTCTCCTATAGGCATTAATCTTCGTAACCCAAGATCCATTAAGAGCAACAACACATTTCTGTTGTAATAATAGTGCTATCATTTTTTGGCGCCAGAGACTAAAATCTCTAGTACAATTCCATGTTTCAACTTCAAATTCTTGGACAAAGGAAAGTAATGGCAGGTTACTTACCTTAATAACCAATTTCAGAATTAACAAGAACAGTTAACATATTTAAAGGAGAGTTTAACTGAGTCAAGAACTCAGCAGCAATCAAAGTAAGTTAACTTAACTCGTCAAAACTCAATACAAGTTATAAAATCCACCAAGACTCAATAATGAGTCAAAAGCGAAATTGCCAAAACTCAGTATAAACAACAAATCTAAACGAGGCAAAACCAAATTTTGAGGTTTTGAAAAACATAGAGCTTTAATCTTAGAAATAATATATGATTTCGAAAGAACTTAGGGATCTAACCCCCAAATGTACCAAATTATCACCGGGTGATCCAACCAAAAATTGAATCAAGAGTATATCAACAACTGAGGATTTCAAAAACCTAATTTCTTACGAAAAATCTTCAAAAAAAAAAAATAGATCTGCAATTTATGAGAGATTTTTAAAATTAGGGTTTTCAGAACAAGCTCCGATACCATTATTTGGTCCCAGAACGTAACAAACTAGTTTATACAAATGTTAAGAATCTCGAAATTTGTAGAAAAACTTAAAACAGGAGAACACAAGAATTGTTTTGCCCTAAAATGGCCTGGATGTTCATTCTATTGACCCAATCACCTATTGAGCATCCGCCAAGAGATATTGCTCCAGATTCATTAAAATCAACCAAGAAATTGTACAGAAATGTATGAAGAAGATTTCTTCAAGTTCTTTCTAACCACTCTATATGCAAATCAGTAACCAAACAATTAAAAATCTCTCAAAGATTACACTAAACAACCCTCATTCTTTCCAAAAGAATAGAGATGACAACACAAATATAAAAAGTGTAGATTTCCAAAGAGGCCCTAATTCACACAAAGAAAAGAACTTTTCAGAACCAACGCAGAAGCCGAAGAATGAAAAGCCAAGTATAATATCTATCCACATCAAAGGTTAGGATTCAGCCATGTGTACGACATAATCACAACCCACTCAAAGAGGCCAGAAACGTGTAGCTGAAAACGCGTTTTAATAAATGGGCCTCAAAACCCGAATTTGAGAATTAAGACAGCCCACTTATTTAACAAATGCAAAAAAGAAGAAAAATAACTAAGAGTGTGACTTACTTGAGCAACCAGAGATAGAGAGCAAACTTTGCATCAGGCAATTCTCGTTTGAGTGAGCAACTTTTGATCAGTCCAAATATAATATGGTCTTCTACGAGTTCTGGAGCTATTTTGTGCATATTTTGTGAGTGGAAGGGTTTTATAAATTAATACCCTTGAATATGAAAGCCTAAGACTACAAGGAAATGGCCACATAATTTTTAGAGACTCGGAGAATTCACGAGAACAATCAAAGATTTTAGAGAACTTAACAAAGTAGAAGACAAAGCGAAAGTTCAGAGCTTCAACTACATGAGTATTAGGGTAATGATAGAATCTAATTTTGACGTTTAATTTCAATGATCATGTTTTGACTTTAAGTATAATTTAATGAGGAGTTTTTGTTACCAATTTTAATGATTTCGGCCAATAGTCATGTCAGAATTTGGGTGTTACCCCAATTTTTTTTGTTAAAAATAATTGAGGGTTCTAAATAAAGTCCATATTAATTAGAATTCTATTTGGAATGTAATTGTGAAATCATATTTAAGTGTACTTGGCAAATTCTAATTGAAGTTCTACTTATAAACCCATTAGGAGTAAAAATTTGTGTTAGACTTTGGAACAAAGAAAAACACCATTGGAAGAAGTTTGGGTCGCAGACAAGGCGACAAGGCGTCAGCAGTTGTAAATTTCAACAATAAGGCCTGCACCATGACGCCGACGGTGGTGCTGCGGCGCCACCTATTCTGCCTTCATGCAATGTTTTGGTCTCATTTTCTGTTTTGGACTCCATTCTTGATATGCTATTTCAACTACAGCTCTACTATAAAGGTTTGGACATCTTCTACTTGTTGTCTATATATGGTGGCTCTTCATTATTATTTAGAAGACGTTAGAAAAGTTGAACAAATCCTTAACACATAATCTTTTTATTCTCTCCCAATATTATAATAAAATCTCCATTCTCTACAAAATTATATTATTCTTGAGTTCTTGGGAATAATTACTTCATATTGCACTTAATCTCTTATTTTCTCACAACAAACTGGCATTAGAGCTTTTGGAGTTGAAATTTTTGAGAAGATCGAGGTTTTCCGTGATGACAAAAATGATATATGATATTTTTCTATTAGATCGCAATATAAAATTCTCTTTACGACAGGTAAATATGTGAGTTTTACTTGCTCAAATGGATTTGGATGATGCATTGTTGGGATTTGACAAGATGCCCATACTTGGACTATGTAGAAGAAACAACAAAGGGATCGTAAGGCCCTATCTCAAATATATCTTCATCTTTCCAATAATATTTTTCAGGATGTTTTAAAGGAGAGGTCAGTCATTGCATTATGATTAAAATTGGAGCAATTATGGATGACGAAGAGTCATATGAGCAAATTACATTTGAAGCAACGTTTATCTCATGACAGAAAGTACATCTCTTAAAGATCACCTAGCTACTTTTTAAAGAAATCATCGCTGGTTTGGAGACTTTGAGGGTCAAATATAATGAAGAAGACTTGAGATTGATTTTGTTGTGTTCATTGTCTATTCATACATGCCTTTTACGGTATTCATACATGCCTTTTACGGACACAATTTTATATAGTCGTGATACTCTCATCATCGAAAAAATATATGAAACTCTATATTCAAAGGAGAAAATGAAGCATCTTGTAGCATCTGAAAATCATGGAGATGGTCTCATTATTCATTGTGGTCGTTAAGGGGCAAGTTAAAACCGATCTTCAAATTATTTCATTATTGCAAGAAAAAGGGGCACTTGGTAAATGATTATTATAAGTTATAGAATAAATCAAATTTAACTGCAAATCAACAATCAGACGTTTTAAGAAAAGCAAGTATTGTAGAAAATCCTAACAATGATGGGGAGCTCCCATTTATGTCTGACTACAACTCCAAACCTGATGAGACTTGAATTTTGAAAACACATGTACTTTTCATATGTCACCCAATCAAGAATTATTTTCAACATATGAAGAAGTTTCAAAAGGTGTTATTAGGTTTGATAATATCACACTTTATCGGATAGCTACTATTTGTCACGTCAGAATAAAGATGTTTGATGGGACAGTTAGAACACTATACGCAATGAAACACATTTCAGATCTAAAGAAGAATCTTATCTCTTTAAATACTTTTTAATTCAAAGGGTGTACATGTACACTGTTGAATGTGAAATTCTAAAGATTGTCAAAGGAGCCCGTATTGTACTGATGGAATATAGAAATTTGTGAGAATCTGGGCCTCCAATCAACCAAAACCGAGCTCAGATAAACCACAATCAACACCACAATACAAGGTTTTTTGATACCAATAAATCCGGGCTATGATGTTAAACCGTTTTGTTGGATTAGTCTTCATGGGCATCGGCCGATGATTGAAGTGGAATGTCGACACCACAATGAACGTACCATCCCGACACCCTAAGTGGGCCATTTGAAGTAGCCTAATTTGTTTAGTGTTGCTCATGGCTCGGCCCATTACCTTGGACGGCTTTTAGTTGATAGCCCACTCGTTTGTTGAACTTATTGGGCCTCTACTTGTTTAACCTAAAAGTCAACCCTCGTGATATATATACTACCCAGTTTCTAGTGTTTGAGTGTGTGGGAGAAAATGTAGTAGCCGTTGAGTGAGAGGAGCGTCCCTTTGCCTTGGTGGTTCCGGGTTTTTGCTTTGTGCTCGACCTCTCTTCTTCTTCTAGCCTTGGTGGCTGATTATTGAGGCTACTAACACTCCACACCTTGTCCTTTGTGGGCTAAATACTTGGGAGCAACCAGTAGATGGGTTGGTGTCGGTTGGAGGAGATGGGTTTGTATTGTGGTGTTGATTGTGGTTTATTTGAGCTCGGTTTTGGTTGATTGGAGGCCCAAATTCTCACAAATGATACCAAGATGGGTTTGTATTGTGGTGTTGATTGTGGTTTATCTGAGCTCGGTTTTGGTTGATTGGAGGCCCAAATTCTCACAAATGGTATCAGAGCAAGGTTATGGAGGTTTGGGCGAAAAAATCTGACCAGAAATCGACCAGAAACAGAGCAGAACCGAAGTAGGAGAAACTGTCCAGATTTTGTGCGAAAATCAGACCTGCAACTGCGATTTCCGGCCAAACCAGAAGGAATTTGGAAAAACGGACACCACTGGGAGACTCAGCAGGTGGAGGAACTGCAAGGGCGGAGGCGCATGGTCGCCGACGGCGCGTGAGCCCCATGCGCAGCTCCGGCGGAGGCGCATGGGAGCGCGTGGAGCTGAATCTGGGGTTGACTTCTTCAGGCAGTTTGTCGAGGACGTCGAGACGGACCCTACGGTGTTTTCAGATTTTAGTTTTGGGCACTACGATGAAAGTTGGACGAGTTTGCGTTTCGACGTTCGGGTGTCGCGCGTCGTTTGTGTTGCCGTGGTTGTCGGAAGAATCTAGGACGAAGAGTGACGGTCCTAAAAGTGGTGAATTCGCAGCTCTCGATATTTACGGACCTTCAGACGTGGTCCGCTCGGTATCGTGTTCTTTGCCTTTTATTATTGCAGTTAAATTTATTGTGTAGGATAATTTATTTTTCGCATTAGAAGTCATCGTGTGGGGTGACATTAGGTTTGGGGTTACCGTGAAGGGGTAACCATTGCTTGTTGCTAGACCTATGAATTACTTGTTAATTATTTGCCTTAAATTCTTTGTGAATTTGTTGTCAATTTATTTTTCATTATTAGTATTGCACGTGATCTTAGGAAAGTTTATTTGACTATTCTATGTGAATTGTGTCGATGCTTTGCTTGTGGTCGTTGTTGGTTGCATTTTGTGTTTTGTGCATTTTTTTGGTAAAATGACGACACATTACGAGTTGTGCATGTTTTAATGAAAATGTGACTTTATTTGGCAAATGTGGTTTAAGGCATATGCGAAAAATAAAATGTGTTTTAACTGCATTATTTTGGACATGGTTGAAATAGACTGTCCTATGGATGATAAAAGGAAAGATGATGAGAGTGGTGAGACGAATTCTGTTTTTTTTTTTGGGTCGAGTGATGACCTGTGTGAGGTTTACTGTGTGTAACCTTGTTACTGCATGTGCATCCGTGTGTTATCCTTTCGCATGTGTGTGATTGCTTAATTCGGTTGCGTGATTATATGTGCATTTTTTCAATATGTTTGATATGTGCATTGACATGAATTGAAGTGATCTTATTACTTGGTGTAATTGTCAGCATGAATAGTGGGTTGAGATTTATGGCATACTCCGTTTGCTCTATGAGTGGTGTAAGAGAGTGTGGTAGTGAGAAGTAAGAGCGCAGCCATTTTCTCCTTCATCTTTGTGAGCCCGTGTGGTTTGTGAGATTATGTGAGGCAGCCTGTGGGGGTTCTTTCTTCGTTCTTTGTGTGAGCCTCTTTTATGAGTGCTGTGAAGTAACCAACTCTTTCTTCTATTCTCTTTGTAAGTGCCACATTCACCCTTCCCTTTGTGGGATTTATCCTTTGCAGATTTTTTTTTAGCGTTGGTGATTGGAGTAACCTTGTGGTGCGTTGGTCAATTTTAATTGAGCCATAACCTTCGTGATCGCCGGAAAGGTATTAATTTGCCATAGTGGGATTGTGATGCATTTGCAGTATGTGGTATGCCTTTTGGTAAGGTGGAGTATAGATGCCTAGGGGTACATTGTGGTTCGTACTGTGGGATGTGGAGTGTGACATTTGGATCACGAGTGGAGATGTGATCAAAAGTCTGGAATCCTTTATCTGTAAGAGACCCTGATCAGGTGGAATGCAAGTGAGGCACTTCTATCACTTCTGTTAGGTGGAGACCCATTATCCACGTAGGTTGAAGAAGTGATGTGTTGATATAGGATTATCCCGAGAGCTTAGGATCTATAGAGACTTACCAGTTAGACATGAATTTGGTTGAGTGATTAGTCTAGTGAGCATAGTGGGCCATCGAGGTGAGATATGTGTTCTCGAGGAGTGAGTGACACGAAATGGGACAGGGTACGTGTGGTGAGATCTTCTTTGTGAGGTCATTTATGCATTTGTTGCGTATGTGTTGGCCTGTTGATTGACTTGGTGTTAATCTGTTGTTATGTGTGAACATGTGTTGAAAAGATCTGTGTTATCCTATATGATATCTCCATCGCATGTTTATTTGTTCTTGATTGATTGATGTGATTATCTGTTTCTACTTGGGTGTTCTCGACCTTAGCCCTGGTGAGTATATGGAACAGATATGGTATGTGTTTCAGGTGGAGACACGAGGTAAGGTCTGTGATACCAATTTTATTGGTTACCTTGATTGTGCAAGTATAAACTGTGTTTTGTTTGCTTGCAGATTTATTGGGATCAAGGTGGAGATTTGTTGGGTTTTTTGATACACAATAAATCCGGGCTATGATGTTAAACCGTTTTGTTAGATTAGTCTTCATAGGCCTCGGCCGATGATTGAAGTGGAATGTCGACACCACAATGAACGTACCATCCCGACACCCTAAGTGGGCCATTTGAAGTAGCCTAATTTGTTTAGTGTTGCTCATGGCTCGGCCCATTACCTTGGACAGCTTTTAGTTGATAGCCCACTCGTTTGTTGAACTTATTGGGCCTCTACTTGTTTAACCTAAAAGTCAACCCTCGTGATATATATACTACCCGGTTTCTAGTGTTTGAGTGTGTGGGAGAAAATGTAGTAGCCGTTGAGTGAGAGGAGCGTCCCTTTGCCTTGGTGGTTCCGGGTTTTTGCTTTGTGCTCGACCTCTCTTCTTCTTCTAGCCTTGGTGGCTGATTATTGAGGCTATTAACACTCCACACCTTGTCCTTTGTGGGCTAAATACTTGGGAGCAACCAGTAGATGGGTTGGTGTCGGTTGGAGGAGATGGGTTTGTATTGTGGTGTTGATTGTGGTTTATCTGAGCTCGGTTTTGGTTGATTGGAGACCCAAATTCTCACAAAATTCTCATTTATATATCTTGTAGGGTGATACAGAATTTTTGAACAATCAACATATTAAGAATTCAGGTGGATTTAGAGTTGATTTATATACCACTGAAGTCGAATTGGGGGTCTTCTTTTCAAAATACATCTCAATTGAATTTTGAAGATATGAGTAAATCCATCTTGTCATCATTATCGACGGTGTCATCATATTCAATTGCTAGAAATAGACCCATTTTTGCTGTAAGATTCCACATAGGTACAATTATGCTGATTTTATTGATGGTTTGGATGTGATTAATGGTGTTGATGGTCATTAGATTACTGTTGCCTGTAGTTGGGGTAGTAAAGATGAAGAATATTTTTCAATTGGAATTGTTGATGGAGAAGTTTGTTTGTATTTTTCGTTAAATAGTTCAAGTTTATTTCTTGTAGTGGAATTGGTCTTCAGGTGGATAATTCTTTTGAAGTTTTGTTCATTATAGTGAAATTCGTGTCAAGGTAGATATTGTTAGAATTCGAGTATGACCTGAATTCTTTGTTGAAGATAATTGAGAGTTTTAATCAAAGTGCACATTAATTAAAATCACATTCGGAATGCAATTGTGAAATCTTATTCAAGTTTACTTGGCAAATTTTAATTGAAATTACACTTGGAAGCCCATTGGGAGTAGAAATTTGTATTGGACTTGAAAAAGATTTTGGAATAAAGAAAAATATCATTTAAAGGAGTTTGGGTCGAAGACGAGGCACCTAGGCATCGGGTTGACCCCAGCATTGTGGGGCCACCTGTTTTGCCTCCCTGCGCTGTTTTGGTTTCATTTTTCGTTTTGAACTTCATTTTTGACATTCTACCTCAAGTACAACTCTACAATAAAGATTTAGACTTCCTCTATTTGTTCTCTATATATAATTGTCTCTTCATTATTATTTAGATGAATTTAAAAGAAGTTAAACAAATCATAAATACATAATTTTTGTATTTTCTCTCCATATTATAATAAAATCTTCATTCTCTACAAACTTAAAGTATTCTTATGATTTTGTGATCGATTACTTTATATTGCACTTAATCTGGTATCAAGCATTCCAGTCCACAACAAGTCGAATGATTTGAGAATCGTATCCAGACTAAAAAGTGATATACGTGTGTTTACCTCTGTTCATGAATTTGGCCAAGAGATAGAGAGAACTATATTTTGAGTGATCATTTTTAAATTTTCATAGAACGTAATTCCATTTTGCATATCATAGTTGAGATAGAGGTATAATAGATTCAAAACAAAAATAGTTTTTGTATGAAATTACTTAGGGAGATTCGATTTTTTTTTTTTTTTTTTTGTTGAATGCATCGTGTTTAAACATGTGTCAATGAATTATACTAAGTGATTGTTTGGAATAACTTAAAAAGTTGTTAAAAAGAAAGTAAAAGTAAAATCAAAATTAACAATTAATTTTAACAACATATTTTGTAGAACATAATTTTTATCATCTTTCAACCACACATTTCATTTATTTTTATTAAAAGTTTCACGACCTTTTATCAAAACTTTTGTCAAACAACCTCAAAGTCACATTAGTCAGATGATTTTTCATTTCATTAGCTAGTTTATAGTTTAAAACTATCTCAAATCCAATATTTCAAATAAAGTTAACGAGTAAATTAATAATTCCTCTCGTAATTATCTAATAAACCATGGTTGTTATTCAGAAGTATATGATAAAACAAACATAGTAAATAATTCGAAGTCATTGACTCACTTGTGTGTTGTGTCTGTCTAATCAACTTATAATTAATTATTACCATTCAACTTATTAAAAGTCGTGAGTTGTATCATTTCATTTGAAGGTGCAGTTAATGAGTAGTTGAGCTTCAAACGATTCCTCATCAGAACTTGATATCCGAAAATATTTTTCACATAAATTTCAAGTTTGAATTTCCTCTTTTATTTTAATTACAGTCAAATTTGAAAAATTCTCTCTCTATCAAAGGAAAAAAAAAAATTATATCATGTGATGATTAAAGCTAAATTGTATTTATTTAGTAGTAAAATCACTCACACTTGCTAAATATATGTATAGTATTGGATTGAATTTCTTTTTTTTTTCTTTTCTAACTCTGTTCAGTTATAAGATTTGAGACAAGATTGTTAATATTGAAGAAGTGAAAATTAAATTAACTCATTTTATAGTATATATAGCTCCCGTTGGGCATCCATTTTTTCAAAATTTATTTTCAACTATATGTTTTCTCATAAGATAATTTCATACGTAAACACAAAAATTCCTTTTTATTTTAACACTTTGATATGTCGACACTTATTATTTGAGAGAATAGTCAATAAAATGGCCGACTAACAATAAATGACGTAAGGTACTTATGAAAATGAAACACGTGTAAATAAAATAAATAAATATAATGTCCGCCCTCCGTTCAATATGTCGGAACACGAGACAGCGACGTGCTCTCCACCTGCCCATTTGCACGCGACCCCACCACTCGAAACCCTAATTTTCTCGGAGAATTACCAAGAAAGATAAGAGAGTGTGAGTACAGTAGTATAAAGAACAGAAAAATGTTAGCTTCCCAATTCACTGCATGATGAGCATATCAGAACATAGGAAAAGATAGGTTTTACATATATATGTTCCTGTAGTAACTTTTACTGGTAATTAATAGATTTTCATTCTTTGCCTGCTTTATTCCCTTATCCTATGTGTTTATTACCTGATTCTGTTTATTGGGCTTAATTTTCCTTCAACTTCTTAGATTTCTGTATGCTATAATCTCTCTAGATTTCTCTGGGGTAAAAGAATTTGATATCAAGTCCGTGAGGCTGAGGGTACTATGAATCCTTTGACTTTCAATTGGGCTGCCTTCTCAGATCGATACAACTCTTTTTGCTAGGTTCAAAAGTTACTTCGGGTGATAGATTGTATTCAAGAGGTTCAGAGTTGATAAAGGTGAAGCTATGAAATTTTTTTTATCTTCCTATAAATCTATCTGTGATCTTTAATCGAACAAGTGTGTAGATCTTAGACTATAGTGAATTTCATGTCCAAAATCAGGAAAGAAAAAGGCTGATATTAGGGTTTGAAATTTGTTTGTAGTCAATCAAGAAAGTTAAAGGAGGCAAAGGTTAATCATCAAGATCTGTGTTTCTTCATTAATTTCCAGCTGAATTGATCAAAAATTCAGCCATGGCAAATCCGTGGTGGACAGGACAGGTGGGGTTGATGGGGTTAGAACCGAGGTCTCTGATGAAAAAAAGTGAGAGAGAATTATTCATCAATGAAAGAAGTGGAGGAAGTAGCAGCAGAGGCGACGACGAAGAAGAGAGAGACACAGGAGACGAGCCTAAAGAGGGTGCTGTAGAGATTGGTACTCGTAGACCTCGAGGCCGGCCAACTGGATCGAAGAACAAGCCAAAGCCACCAATATTTGTCACCCGAGATCTCCCTAACGCGCTACGCAGCCATGTCATGGAGGTGGCTGGTGGCGCAGATGTGGCGGAAAGCATATCCCAATTCGCCAGAAGGCGTCAGCGAGGCGTGTGTGTATTGAGTGGAAGTGGATCAGTAGCCAATATCACCATCAAACAGCCGGCTGAGCCTGGTGCCGCGGTGGCTCTCCCTGGCAAGTTTGAGATTCTATCACTAACCGGGGCTTTCCTCCCAGGCCCAGCTCCGCAAGGAGCCACTGGGTTGAAGGTGTACCTAGCTGGTGGTCAGGGGCAGGTGGTAGGGGGATGTGTTGTCGGACCACTTATGGCAGCAGGGCCTGTTATGGTCATTGCTGCTACTTTTTCTAATGCAAGCTATGAAAGATTGCCTCTTGAAGATGAGGACAAGGCGGGTGCCTTGGTCGAAGGGACGGGGAATTCACCGCCAGGAATCGGAACCAGTGGAGGCCAACCAGAACACAGGATTCCTGATCCTTCTTCACTGTCAATGAATTACAATTTGTTACCAAATTTACTACCAAACGGTGGACATTTGAATCATGATGCATATACTTGGGCACATCCTAGGCCACCTTATTGAGAGCAAGGGAAAACTAAGTAATTCAGGAAATCATCACTTTCTGTATTGTATTATAACAATTAGACTTGTAAATCAAGAAGTTTTTTTTTATGTACAGGGAGTTACATCTGTGTACATTAATTGAACTTCTTTTTGTATTTCCTATTCCTCTTGTTTGTAATAAAAATATGGTTTGTTTAATATTTTTTCTCGTTGTTCGAAATAAAAATATAAGTTTTTTACTTACTTTTCTTTATTTTATCCATTTTATAACTTCGAATACTTTTTATATATAAATATTGTGACCACAATTTTAGTACAGATACAAATGTATATGCTCGATTTTTTTATTTTAATGTATCTAAGATCATATATAATAACTGATGATTACATGATTCATATGATGTAACCTAGCCTTGGGGTTGATTATTTTTTTCCCACAGAATAATTTTAGTATCCATCTCATGATTGTGTACAATAATTAATGCTATTGACATACCTTTTTATCATCAATGACAAATATCAATACAAATATGTAAGAGAGACTAGTTAAAAAGTTATATACACATCCACACACACTTGTATGTGTGAATGAGAAACAATTTCAATAGATCATTGAAAGGAAAATGCGATTCCTAAAGAATATGGCTTCACTTCTGCTTTATAATTTTATAATTATTTGATGCATTTTTAGGAATAAGAAAATTATTGTTCGGTAATTCTTATTTAAATGCTTACGTTGTAATGATGCATCTATTAATTTATTTACAAGTATAAGAACTTTTTAATGGGAAAACGTCAATGTTATGATAAATAGAAAATAAATTAGATGTATTTAGTGAAGGGACTGATTAGAAGAGTTATAGGTCACATAAGTGACACATCCATTACTAAAGTTGTTAGGTTTTAAGTTGTATTGGTTATTTTTTAGATAAAATGATTATTATAAAAGAGTTGTAAAAGTCAAGAAGTATTTTGGTGTGTTTGCTAATGAATTAAGAATCTTTGGGTTCGAGTATGGAATATTGAGAAAGTGTCGTCGGAATTATACTAGTTTGTCGCCCAGTTGATGCTCGAGCATCCAAAACAAAATTATTGTCGCCTGCTTGGCCCTCGAGCACAATGTTTTTCGAAAAATCATAGTTCACGATTTTCAAAAATTCTATATATCATATACTACCCCAATACCTCTATACTATAAATATCCAAGTCCCACTTCATGAAAAATGTGATTGATCATTATTTTCTGCCCTCGTAACATCCTTTGGAGACCAGCCAACAATTCCACATCTTAAGATCAATCAACCACAAGTTGGGAAAATTTTCAAAATCAAGTAATTCAAAACACTCGCTTCCTAAATATGATCAGGAATGTATTTTCACAATAGGTTTCAAAAGTTACTCAACATTGAAAGATGTTAGACTAAAAGAGAGAGAGAGTACAAGATGATCCACGAGAAATAGACAATTCCAGAAGATCGGGAGCAGATGTGAATGAAGCACGATGCAATGGGTTTTGGAGATTTTAGGAATTAGATCAGTGAGTCTATTGAGTTTTCTTAGTTGGATCATACTGTAAGTTCTTATTATATACAATGAAAGTTACTAGCATGGTCCAAGAGTTTTTTTAATCCTATAAAGAATTTTCTACGTCAACTAATCATGTATTATTTATTGATTTATTTATTATTGTGGCAATTTAACATAGGACAAACTTGATTTTATAGAGTAAACATCTAAAACAATTAAAAAGTTGTTACTTCTAATTGATAATTTTAATTCCGCGTCATTAACATGTTCAACCCCCTTTAGGTGATTTTAGGGTCAAACTCGTAACTTTGAATTTCTATCGGAACCCAAATTTGATTCTTAATCCGAGTTTTATAGATGAGTAATTCATTGTTTGTCTTCCTATATTTTGATAGTAGTAACTATGTCTATTGAAAAGTTAGAATGAGAGTCTTCATCACAATGAATGGTTGGACTGCCCCATCTAGCACCGTTAATGATGTTGTCATTCTTACTCTTATATCTAATTGGTCGAAAACAAATTTAGATGAGTATAATTTGAATAGTAAGGCTTTACATGCTTTATTTATGGCCGTGTCATCAAAAGAATTTAAGCGCGTCTATGTGTGAGGTTGCTAAAGAAGTTTAAGATATTTCACATACCACAGGTAAGGAAACTCTGCTGTTAAGAACGTTAAGTTATGAATGTTGACCGCTGAGTTTGAAGAGATTGGGATAAACGATGATGAGACGTTCGATGACTTCTATGTGAGTTTGAATGACATAATTAATTTTAGTATCAACCCTAGGTAAGAGAGCTTAAGATTGTTAGAAAAATCCTTAGATCATTTTCTAAGAGATTTTGGCCTAAAATCATGGCAATAGAGGAAAGTAAAGATATATATACTATTAAGGTTGAAGATTTCGTTGATCTCTCCATATTTATAAACTACCAATAGTTAAACTTAAGAAAGATAAGTCTATAACTTTGAACACTGTCAGGGAAGAAGAGTATAACTCTACTAATTCAGAGACCAATAATGATGAAGAGATAGCTTATTTCGTCAAGAAATTTCGAAAAATGTTTAGAAATAAGAAGAAGCCTCAAGAGAGACATAGAGGTGCTCCCAATGAGTCTAGAAAGAGATCCCAATCTATGAGATGTCACAAGTGTCAAGATTTTAGCTACTATAGGAGTGAGTGTTGTAACAAAGATGACGAGTTTAACTCAAATAATCAAAGTGAGAAGTTCACTCATGATGAGAGTAAGAAGTTTATAGCTTTCACTACTAGGATTAGGAGTGAATCTGAGAACGATAGTGGAAAGATTGAGGAAGTAGATAGTGGTGAGCACTTTGAGGAAGATGACGAATAGATTCGTAAGGCTTATCATCAATTATTTGAGGAGAGTATTAAGATTAAAAAGGTGAATAAGACTGTATGTAAGAAGGTTAATGCACTTGAGCTAGAAAGATAGAGACGTATATATGACCTTCAAGAGTCAACCAAAAGCTTTAGTGAGTTAAGATTAGTCAATGAAAACTAAGAGGCCAAGGTTGGAACCTATACAAGTGACCCTAAGAAATCCAGTACTAAACTTCATTCCTTCTTGAGTGGATCTCAGAAACTGGACAATTGTTTAATGTTGGACAAGCTTGCTATGAAAACGAGAGGTCTAGGATATAATCAAACCGATCATAATATGGCTAGTATTTTCAAAACCATTTTTGTTCTTGCCAAAAACCCAACCAACCTATGTATGTTCCTAATCTTGAACTCAAGAATTAGGGCATCTTAGGATAGATGCCTACTAGACACGTAGGACCTACCAATTTAAGAATAGATATCAGTGAACACATAACTTTAGACCTATGTTTATCCCTACTTGTTTCAATATTGGTAAGTTAGGACATATAAGACCTATGCGTCATAAATTCCTAAATAGAAATAGAAATCAAGATTTTGATAGCCGTATTGATTTCTTCAATAATTAGGTGAGTCAATTGACCAAGTGAATGACACATTTGACTCAAAATAAGTCTTTCACTAGACAAGTCTAGTTTAAGAAGAGTGATCTATGATCACCGAGTGCTCTGACTAATGACAATGTTTGTGTTGTTCTTCAAGGGAAAAGCAGTTTTATGCCTTAGTAAGTTAGTATTCTTGGTGCATGCTTGTACTTATTCCTTATAGCATGCTTCTCGTTTTGTTTGCATTGGCACATACGTATCTTTTTTTAATTTTGTGTGTTTGGTGAATTCATGTTTTATTAATTAAAAAAATGAAATGGGATTTTTTAAAACTATTGCATGATATGATATATTTGAATTTGTGTGTTGTGACCAAGTATGAGTTTAATTAATGTTTTGTAGCATAGTTTCAATTGCTTTATTTAGGTTTATGTGGAATACTTAGTATATGTTTCTTGATGTAATATTTGCATTGTACACACTATGATCTTGTAAGTAGGTCTTAACCACATGTGTGAGATTTGGGATGACCGTCATCTGTTGGTAAAGTGATCATGGATTGAACTTAATTTATTAAATATAAGCTCTAGTATATCCCTTACAAGAATTTTTTTTTTTTTTTCATCTCATTCTCTTCTTCGGAGTCTACTTGATTCAAGCAATTAAGCCACATGATTTTATCATAACATGATGCCCTACGATCAACTGTCTTGACCCAAAACTTGTTACGGGGGTCATTCTTGTCGCTTAATGGAGAAAGGTCTGCACATAAAATGTGAAAAATTTTAAAAATGATGAGCTTAAAAAAAAAATTGTTCAAAAAATGTATATATGCTTAAAGTTAGAGGAGAAAAGAACAATATACATAAAAAATGAGCTTCATTTATATATCATAATTGCATTATTGGTTTGACTATCATTATTAGAGGAATAAACTTATTTTATAGTGATATTTAGTATGTCATTTCTCAAAAATTTAAGATTCAAAACTTTGTTTACATGGAATTAGTAGTACTTTACATACATGAGTCACTTATACAATTTTCTCCATTTAGACTTGAACTAGGTATGTGAGAAAGTTTACCGATCATTAATTATGATTGTTCATGCTATCAACGACATCTTTGAGTTATCATATATTGTTGATATAGCTCCCTTCGTCATTTGTGAAGAAAAATTAAAAAAAAAAAAAAAAGGGAAAGGTGATGGCATTTTAGTATAATTTAACTGCATTTTAGAGAAAGTTTACGGTGGGGAGACGATAGTATTTCATAATAGTATTAGGGAAGATGATAGTATTTCATGCATTCAATATCATTTTGAATGCTTAACTTTTTGAGTTTTGATGTTCTTTTATAATAATGTTTCAGTCGGTGTTTTGATTAACATTTGTATTACTATTTCACGTACTTTTACATTTGGTATTTGAATGGTTGATTTTAGTGAACGGGAATGCAAGAGACAAACTTTCAGTCTGAGTTTGAGTAGATTAGTTTTATTTTCAGAATGTCAAAAAGGGAGATTATTAGGTTTTAAGTTGTATTGGTCATTCTTTAAACAAAAGGATTATAAAAGAATTGTAAAAGTCAATGAGTCTTTTTCGATTTTGTATAAATGAATTCGGTGTTTTTGGGTTCGAGTATGAAATATGCAAAAAGAGTCACCGAAATTATGCTAGCATGTTGCCAAGTTAATGTTTGAACGTCCAAAACAGAATCATTGTCACTCGCCTAACGCTTGAGCGACACACCAGTTGAGCGCCAAGTGCTCAAACAACGTGTTTTCTAAGAAACATTAGTTTGCGATTTTCAAGAGTTTCATATATCATGTACTACCTCTATACTATAAATACCCAAGCCTTAATTCGTGAAAACTGTGGTTGATCATTGTTTTTTTACCTTCAGAACATCCTTTGGAGACTAACAAACAATTATACATCTTGAGATCATTTAACTACAAGCTGGAAAAAATATCAAATCAAATAATTCAAAACCCCCACTTCCTTAGTATAATCAGGAACGTAATTTCTCAATTTCTTTAAGAGGTTGTTGAAAGTAAACGAGGTTGGACTGGAAGCATAGGAAGAGTACAAAAACAAGATGTTTTTGGTGATCCATGGGAAATAGACAATTTCAGAAAATCGGGAGCAGGTGTGAGTGAAGCACGTTCCACGGGTCTTGGAGATTGCAGAAATTAGATCATCGAATCTGGTGATTTTCTAGACTGGATCATACCATAAGCTTTTATTGTCTATAGTGAAAGTTACTAGATTGGCCCCGAAGTTTTTTAATCATATAAAAGACTTTCTCCGTCAACAAATTTTGTGTTATTTACTGTTTTATTTACTATTGTGGCAATTTAACATAGAAAAACTTGATTTGATTGACTAAATATCTAAAATAGTTAAAAATTGATTTGTAACTTTTAATTAGAAATTTTAATTCCGCTTTATTCACCCATCCAACTCTCTCTATGTGATTTCAGGGTCGAACTCGTAAGTTTCAAAAGCCATGACAAATTTGTGACTAAGACGACCAGTTAGACAAAGTATATCATTCATAGTATTCTACTTCAAATCTTTCCATCGCTCATTTTTAGTTTCCTTGTAGGGTTGAAAGTTTTGTAATTTGACTTCAAATTGAAAATAATTCATATTGCACACGTGAAATTGTCAAGACTTGTTTTAAGGCGTCTTATTTATTGAAATACAGTACGATGTCTTTATTAAATTAAATCATTTGTTAACTATTTTATTTTAATTTCTTTCTCCCAAGAGACCTCAAGTATATGCAACCTTAGTAGGATAGAAATCAGCACGGAAAGGGTTATTAATTTTCTGGATCAAATCGTGGATAGAATTGAAAAATATTGATTTCTGATTTCCTAAATTTGAATTCTCAAATGTTTTGATTATAAATATATATATATATATATATATATATATATATATATATATATATATATATATATATATATATATATATATATGTCAGAATTGAGTGATTGTATACTTCAAGCAAAAAAATGAGCCATAGAGCAAATTTCATGGACTAAAGCCCCTGTTTTCACTGATTTTGTGGCCATATTCCATACTTTAGGCTATCAAATTGGCGCTTTAATTATCGTTCTGGCCAATGTTATTTTTTACTTATTTATTGCAACAATAAATCATTCCAAGTTAGATTAATATAAGATATTTGTTTACACTATCATTTTTTTTATAGTTTATCTGTGTTCCTTATTTTTCTTTAAAAGTTAGAATTAAGTTTCATAGTTATTTTTCGTTATGGAGTTTCTCCCGATTGATCAATCCATCTTGATATTCATACATGAATCAATGCAACTGAATTGTGATTCTTGTTTCTCATGATATCCGACTACATCAAAACTATGTATAATGATAGAAATTAAAAAGACAATTAAAAACTACCTAGGCAATGTATGTATTCTATAATTCTTAACCGCTAAAAATGATTTTTTTTTTTTTTTTTTTCTGTATTTATTGTCAACTCCTTCTATGAGAAGCATGTGCACAAGGTCTAGTTTGTAAAGATTGGTTTTAATTTTGAACAACAAACAATAATTTCATTTATCAGAATTGTATGATTATCTGCACTGAATTTTTTCCAAGTTGAGTCACAACGACGATTCGACCGTTGATTCTATTGGCCAGTTATCAACCCATATCAACTGACTCTCCAAGAATAATAAGATACTAGAAGTCACAATTCAAAAAAGCTTCTTCTTTTAGAGAGAAGATTGGATTAATGCATTTTTATTTACATATACAAGTAATAATAAGTAGGTTGCTAGCAACACTCTTAAAGGTATAGTAGCATAGAGGACCCTCTTTACATGAATTCACGTGGTATGGATAATTAATAAACATTGCTTTGCAACTTGGGCACAACATTTTAAAGCTAAAGTTCAATTTGATGGGGCCTCTTAGTTTGAACAATTACAAGTTCCCCTAACTTTCATTTAAGGCCACTAATTAATTAATTAATTAAACAAATTGATTCTTACTTTTGTTCTCATTTGCCCTTTCCAAGATTAGGCGCATATGCCACCATTTTCAAATTAGCAATTCCACTCTAAGAAACCAACTAAAAGTGCATTACCTTGAAAGAGAATCCACTAAACTAATAATAGTAAAATGTAGACCAACCATTGAAGACCAGCCTACAATTATTATTGTGGAGGGAAATATAATATTATTTGCTTTGGACGGTTGGTTTTGATTTGATTCTTTTTTTCCGAATCACTTATTCAGTGGGAGTACAAAAGGATTTTGAGGAATACGTAAACCTAACTTCCAACTAAGAAGACAAATAGATGAAAAAGAACTTGACTAACGACATATAAACTAACTTCTATAGATCATTAAATGTTGAAATAATGAAAATGTTATGGCTTAATAACGTCGACATTTCAGGATGGATATACACATACAATTTTGTAATAGAACTCAAAAGGCTTAAATATACAATTAGACCTTTTAAAGTTTAAACGAGTAATTCAATATATTTAAAGTTTAAATGAATAGTCGGATTGCAAGATTAGTATTCTCAAACGAGTCACCATTTGGCAAGGGCCTTGTATTAGAACACTAACCAAGATACATAGATTTCTACATACTCTTTATTAGTAATTTTAACTCTTCCAGATGAAATTTCAAGTCAGCAAAAGTCCTTTTAACTATGAATGAAAAAAATATTTATTTCAAAGAATTCGAAATTATCATTAATTAATAATTATATAATAAGGAACAGTTCTATAGAATAAAGTTAAAATTGTTGGAAAAACTAAGTGCATGTTCTCTTTGCTATTTTCAGACTGTTTTCGATTTTCGATTTTTTAAAACAGTGAAAATGCGTTCTCTTTCTCATTTTTTAAAATGAATTTTTGAAAGCAAAAAAAAAAAAAAAAAATTTGTATTGAAAGCACAACATCTGAAACCACGTTTTGGATGTTTTCATTACAAAACACGTTACTTTTAGAAAACATGGGAAACACCCATTTTCAACCTCTCTCTCACTGTTCCCGTTCCCCAACCTTGTTCTTCCTCTGATTTCCCTTTCTTCCCCTAAACCCAAAGCATTCCACTAGTCATCGTTAGAGAGCTAGAAGAACAACTGCCTTCTTCCTCGATAATCGATCACCAGACCCCACTACCATTCGAACCCCCTCATCTCCACCTTCAACCTTTTGTCATCACCTGGCCATGGAATTGCTGAAAATAGCCCTAGTCACCACCCAAAACTGTGCTACCAGTCACGGTTTTCTCAATATTTCCACCGTCGTCGACCACCATTTCGACGCGGACCACCACCACTCCACTCATCTCAATCAAGCGCATCCAGTACCACCGTAGGTTACCTACAATTGGGGTTTTTTTGGTAACTATTTTCCTATTTTGTTTTGGAGATTTGATGATATTTGATTTTGTTCAAGATGGGATTAAGCGGTGATATGTATGAGGTGGGGTTTATGCAAAAAATAAAAAAATAAAAATAGAATTTTCTTTCAATTTGGAGCGAAATTGGATTGTGAACTTGGGCAAGTGAACTTCTACCAATGATTGGATATTTGAGAGGGGCTCCAAATGGCAACAATTAAAATGGAAAATGTAGAATGTGTGCCTTCATTAGAAGGCATTGAAGATGAAGAGATCCAAAATGATAATAATCGGCATTCTTCAAAGCCTCATAATGTGGTGCTTTCTGGAATTTGCAGTGGTAGAGTCTGTGAATTGCTTGAATGCCTGTTTGCATCAATTCTATGTACCTACCAATCCGTCATCATCATCATCATCATCATCATCATCTCTCTCTCTCTCTCTCTCTCTCTCTCTCTCATTTCTTGTGTTTTCCTTTGACGGGTCTTTTTAATTCATATGATACATAGCTTTATATTATTGTTTGGATGTTATTAAATATTTCACATTGTTAGTTTACGTTGGTTTCAGTTAGTTTTTAATTAGTTTAACCATCATCTAGATCTTTCCATTTTCTGTTTTAATCTCAGGTAGTTTGTTAATATTACAGCTTGAGATTCCTTTTGTATAGTCTATTTATAGGTTCATTTACTGATGGTAAAATCATTGAGTTGGAATGAAAATTTTCCTTCCCGTCTTTTCTGTAAACTCAATATGGTATCAGAGCAATTGCTAGCTGCGTCTGTTTTTTTTTATTTCTTCAATCAAATTGATTTCTACTACTGAACTCTGAGATTCAACAAATATGGAACCAATTCCTTCATTAGATGCATCAAACATGAGATCTTCTTCCAGCAGATCAGCGTATGATGATCCTTCAAGTCCTTTTTTCTTACATCACTTAGATAGTCCGGGACTGATATTGGTCTCTCAGCAATTGATAGGAGATAACTATGCCTCCTGGAATAGAGCCATGCTGATAGCTTTATCTGTGAAGAATAAAGTTGGTTTTATCGATAGAACCATAAGCAAACCTGAAGAAGATGATCCTGATCTGCTCAATTCATGGATAAGGAATAACAATATTGTTATATCCTGGATTTTGAATTCAGTCTCCAAGGAGATTTCTGCCAGTGTGATCTATGCTACAACTGCAGATGAAATTTGGAACGACTTGAAAGACAGGTTCCAACAGAAAAATGGTCCACGCATTTTTCAGCTGAGGAAAAAACTGATGAACTTGAATCAAGATCAAAACTCTGTTAGTATCTACTTTACTAAACTCAAAACCATTTGGGAAGAGCTGAGCAATTACCGACCAAATTGCAATTGTGGAAAATGCACATGTGGTGGTGTGAAGTAATTAAATGCTTATCATCAAATGGAGTACATAATGTCTTTCCTCATGGGGCTAAATGATTGTTTTTCCCAAGTGAGGGACATCTTCTTCTCATGGATCCTCTGTCGGCCATCAACAAAGTTTTTGCACTGGTTTCTCAGGAAGAGCATCAAAAGAAAATAGGTACACAAATTGCATCAAAATATGATCACAATGGAGCTATGGCTTTTGCTTTCAGATCTGAAAATAGCAAAGGAAGTGATGGATATAATGTTGTCTCAAAGGCCAGATCTACTGCAAATTATAAAAAGAAAGAAAGACCATTTTGTACCTATTGCAATTACCATGGTCATTCAAATGATAAATGTTATAAGATACATGGTTATCCACCAGGTTACAAGGTCAGAATGAAGGAGCACACTTATCCTAGTTCAAATAAAGTGAATCAAGTGTCTACTTCTGTCATTCCTCATACTGAAATCAAACAGCAAACTGAAGCTTCACATGATTTTGGGAACTTTGTCCAGAATCTCAGCTCAACTCAGTATCAGCAATTGATGTCGATGTTTTCAACTCACCTGACTTCATATGTTAATTCTTCTAATCAAAAGGGAATAAATCTGAATCATAAACTACAGGTACATGTTATTCAGTATTCATGCATCACATATTGTCTTTAAACACTATTTGGATAGTGAACTCAGGTGCAACCAGGCACATTTGTCCTTATGCAGCTGCATTCACATCCATGAAAGTTATTGAAAATTCAACTGTGACCTTGCCAAATCACACACAAATTCCAATCAAATTGTCTGGTGAAGTTCGATTAAGCTCAAATCTGGTGCTTCATGATGTTCTGTTTGTGCCACAACTCAAATTTGATCTGTTATCTGTTACTGCCCTTTCGTTTGACTCACAGCTCAACATCAATTTCTTTCATAATCATTTCACTATCCAGGAAATCAACAACAAGAGGATGATTGGCAGGGGTGATCAAGTGCAAAATCTTTATGTTCTAGATACAAGGTTGTTAAATCATGATTCAAATGTTTCTGTAAACAACATTTCAGTTCAAGTTTGGCACAATAGCTTGGCCATCCTTCTTTTAAGAGGTTGGATAGTTTGAAATCATACTTGTTTTGTGAGAACATAAATTTGAATAAATGCAGTCTATGTTATGTATGTCCTCTTGCCAAACAAAGAAGATTATCTTTTGAGTGTAATAATTATTTTGCTAGTAATCCTTTTGACTTGGTACATTGTGATATTTGGGGCCCCTACCATGTCGAATCTTACTCAGGACACAAATATTTTCTAACCTTAGTGGATGATTGTTCTAGATTCACCTGGGTTTACTTACTTAAGCATAAATCTGATGCAACTTTGGTCATTCCAAAATTCCTTAATATGACAGAAACCCAATTCCAAACAAGGGTAAAGGCATTTAGGACTGATAATGCCCCAGAGTTAGCATTCACTGATCTGTTTGCTGATAAAGGTATCCTACATCAATTCAGCTGTGTAGAAAGGCCTCAACAGAACTCAGTTGTAGAACGCAAACATCAACATCTCCTGAATGTAGCAAGGGCTCTATATTTTCAATCTAGAATACCTATCAAATTCTGGACTGATTGTGTTTTGACAGCTACATGTCTGATCAACGGGACATCATCTCCTCTCTTGAAAAATAAGTCCCCATATGAAGCTCTATATAACACGCCAGCAGATTATTTCACTCTCCGAGTATTTGGTTGTCTGGCTTTTGCATCAACTCTACCTACACATCGAACAAAGTTCCAGCCTCGTGCTTCAATTTGTGTATTCTTGGGGTGTCCTATTGGAGTAAAGGGGTACAGGTTGTTTGACATCAAGATAAAACAAATCTTCATTTCCAGAGATGTTATTTTTCATGGGGACATTTTTCCTTTCGATAAAGTTGTAGAGACAGATCAAATGATTGATCATTTTCCAGATTTAGTGCTGTCATCACTATCTATAGATCAAGCTGTTGGCCTTGATCAATATAAAGATAGGTCAGACTTGAATGATCATCAACCAACACCTACCTCAACTGATTTTGGTAAGGCAAATTCTTTATCTTCTGAAAGGCAAACAGTGGAATCAAGAGGAGCTTCTCCTATGGTTAACAGTCAGCCTAACTTCATGAATTCTGATGATCTTCCTTGAAGATCACAAAGGATCATCAAACCCCCTGCATACCTACAAGATTTTCATTGCAACATGACAACAAAGAAGTCCCATCATTCCATTGAAAACTTCATTTCATATGCAGCGTTATCTCCATCTCATAGAAACTTTATATTAAATGTTTCAGCTGATTGTGAGCCACATTTTTTTCATCGGGCTGTAAAATTTCCTCAGTGGCAAGAAGCTATGAAACTGGAGTTAAAAGCTATGGAGAACAATAACACATGGTCTATTGTTCAATTACCACAAGGGAAGCACTCCATTAGCTGCAGGTGGATTTGTAAGACAAAATATAAATCTAATGGTACTGTCGAAAGACACAAAGCACGCCTTGTAGCAAAAGGCTATACTCAGTAGGAGGGCCTCAACTATTTTGACACATTTTCTCCTGTGGCGAAAATAGTGACTGTTAAAATCCTTTTGGCACTTGCTTCTCATCAACATTGGCACCTAGTACAACTTGATGTCAATAACGCATTTTTTAATGGAGACTTGTTTGAAGAAGTTTACATGGACATTCCCCTTGGATATAAGATAAACAACCGATCAAGCAACAATGGAGTAAAGCTCGTCTGCAAATTGCGTAAGTCCATTTATGGACTCAAGCAGGCTTCACGACATCGGAATTCAAAATTTACCCAAGCTCTCATCCATTTTGGTTTCACACAATCTAATGCTGATTATTCTTTGTTCGTCAAAGGTTCTGGCAATCAGTTTGTGGCCTTACTGGTGTATGTTGATGATATTGTCATCACAGGTACAAATCTTCAGGCTATTGATTCTTTAAAGAAGTTTTTGCATTCTCAGTTCAAGATAAAAGACTTGGGAACCCTCAAATATTTTTTGGGACTTGAAATTGCTCGATCAAAAACAGGTATTGTGTTGTCTCAGAGACAATACACACTGCAACTTCTTAAAGACACAGGCTATATGGATTGCAAACCAGTAGCTACACCTATGGACTCAAAGCTGTCCTTAAGTATTGCTGAAGGGGACTTACTACCTGATGCTTCTATATATAGAAGACGTATTGGTAGATTAATCTACTTGACAATATCCCGTCCTGATATAATCGTCGCAGTCCATAAATTGAACCAATATCTGTCATAGCCTCGGTCGCCACATTTAAAGGCTGCACACCATCTTCTTCGCTATATAAAGCAAAATCCTGGCCAATAGGTTTTCTTTTCAGCTGATCCAGTGATTCCTATGAAACTCCAAGCATTTTCAGATGCTGATTGGGGCTCTTATATAGACACAAGGAAGTCTACCACTGGTTTTTGCATTTTTATTTGAAGTTCTTTAGTTTACTGGAAAGCAAAGAGACAAGCCACTATCTCTCGTTCTTTAGCAGAAGCAGAGTATCGTGCTCTTGCTGCAACTGCTAGTGAAATTCTTTGGATTCAACAGTTGCTGAAGGATTTTCAATTTCATGTTTCTCAACCTGCCATTCTCTTCTGTGATAATCAAGCGGCAGTCCAATTGGCCTCCAATCCCGTATTACATGAAAGAACTAAGCATATCGAGGTTGATTTCCATTTCATCCGAGACAAGGTTGCATCAGGAAATGTGAAGCTTCTACTGATTCGTTCTCAGCATCAACTTGCTGATATATTTACTAAGCCACTTCCATCTTCAATTCTAGCTCCATTATTGGCCAAATCTTGAACGTTAAAAATATTTACCGTTCATCTTGAGGGGGCGTATTAAATATTTCACATTGTTAGTTTACGTTGGTTTCAGTTAGTTTTTAATTAGTTTAACCATCATCTAGATCTTTCCATTTTTTGTTTTAATCTCAGCTAGTTTGTTAATATTACAGCTGGAGATTCCTTTTGTATAGTCTATTTATAGGTTCATTTACTGATGGTAAAATCATTGAGTTGGAAGGAAAATTTTTCTTCCCGTCTTTTGTATAAACTCAATAGATGTAAGCTTAAGTATATGTCGTGATTGTTATTTAGTTGTTAGGGAACTGACAATGGAGTTTTGGCGGTATTACGAATTTCAATGGTGGATTTTGATGGAAGATGGAGGTGATTTCGGGTACTGTTTTAGTTCAATCGTGTTTAAGATCATTTGCATTTGATTTGATTGTTGGGCTTCGACTATAGATGCGCAAGCTAAATGTTAGAATCGATGTTCTCTGATCTTTGAATGCAATGGACTAGCAATTTTTAGCATTAAGGTGTTGATGCCAAATGGCAAAAGTTGCCTGAATTGATATATTGGTAAGTTGGAAAAATATATATGAATGTCCTATAATGGATGTACGTTGTTTATCTATCAAAATGTTACAGGCTGAGTTTCTCTTGGAAACTGAAGAGCCCTAGTTGTGACTTGGCTTTGGACATATATTAGTGAGGTACTCGTCTGGAAGGTAACTTTGATGAGAAAGTGAGTTGATGAGCAGAATTATAAATGTCCATGGACTTCTACATGTTAAGGGATAAACCCACGTTTATAAAGATGCAAATAATTAATAATTAAATTGGTGGACTTCATGGTCTAATTCTTTGTTGGCATTTGATGTTTGACATTATCTTATCAGTTTCCATTTATATTCTTTGTGTTATGCTCTTCTGCTATAATTGTTTTGTTAAGGGTTATGGTTTTGGTATCTTGCCAGGATAACTTTGTCTGTTGTTTCCCCAGCATCAAGTGCTTCTATTGTAAATACTCTTTCTACTACTGGTGCCTCCATTCAGCAAGTGCTTCGAGTGCCTCTACAGCAGCATGCTGCTGCTATTGTCCAAAAGTTTGTTCAAGTAAAGTCGAGAATCCTCTCTTCTTTATTAGTTTTTTTTTTGTACAATCTTGTTTATATGGGCTTTCTGTGGATGAGAATTCTGAAGATGCTGCTATTGAATTGGAAAGGCAACTTTCTCTGTTGTTTCATGAGTAAACTAGTTGGGATTGGATTAATGCATTGCAGAGTTGTAATAGCACATTCAGCATTAGATTCCTTACATATATTTAATTTGAGATCGTGTTTAGATGATCAAAATTGTATTAGTTGAATGTACTATAACCATAAATAGGTGGTGTTGGAAGTAAAATATCATAATTATAATATTTTTCAATTTTTAGCTTTCATCAGCATTTTTATTATTACCGTAAGCCATTCTTATATATGATTTATGTGGAATAGACTCTCTTTCGGCTTGACAAGAACGGTGTCACAAGGAAGGCTATAGGGACGAGCTTGAGTTGAATTAAATTTTTTTTTTTAATACTGGGCCGATATGTAAAAAGAAAAAAAAAATTCAAGGAAAAAAATTAATCTCAAATCTGTCAAACTACCTTGAAAGATATTTTTGTATTTATATATTTCATTATGTGTTAATATTTACAATGGAAGCAAAACAAAATACGAAATGCGTGCACCACACAAACTAATGATAGTCATTGTGTTTAGATGATCAAAATTGTATTTGGTAAGAATTGTGAGAACTAAGATGAACTGTATAGGATTGATTTCAAAATATTTATTACCATGTCAACAAGAGATTAGTGCTTCTTTTTTTGCATCTTGATTAGGTTGGTTGTGACTTGATGCTAGTTAATTCTTACCACAAGTTACGTACAAGGACAAAAACAAGGACTTGCCAAATTTAATTTAGATTTTGTTTTTTATATCTAGAAAAAATATTTCAAGATTCACCAACTTCAAAATTTATATGTTATTTAATACTATATTAATATTAAACTATTAAAATTTATTGAATAACCATATTTCTTGAATAAAATATTATAAAAAATATATTCACAAAATTTCAAAGTAAACGTGTTTTCCATTTTTATGTTTTGGGAAATAGTTTTTCAGAATAACAAAAAGAACGCATTTTCAACAATTTCAAAATGGATACTCAAAACATAAAATACAAAATGAACTCAAAACTCAAAACTAAAACACAAAAAGAACAGCCCCTAGTTAATTAGACAATAAAAGTTTTACATTTTTGCATATATTGACCCAAGATCTTTACCTAAATAATTATGTTCACGTTATACAAACTTTAATCACACAAAGGATAGTGAAATTACCAAGCAGTGTGGTCAAACTTGGATCTCAAATTCTTATATGGATATTAACAGGGGCTGTAGCGCCCCGAGTTCTGTTAACCCGGATTGCCACGTCATCTTCTTTTGCCCTAATTTCAAAATCAATTTTCGCGGAAATAACCTAATTTTGAAATCACATTTGTAATTGACAAACTTTGTCGACAAGTAAAATTCATAGAAATTTAAAATTTAAATATCACATTTTAGAAATAGCGGAAATCGTCAAAATGTTATCAATATTCGATTACAAAAAAAAACTTCAAAGAGATAATAATTTTGATAGCCAAATTTTCTATGCCACCACTGCCGGATCAATCACGATCGCCTCCGAAGTCTGCAAATATTGTTAAAAATAGCAGAGTGAGTATTTCGAAGAAATACTCAGTAGACTCATCGCCGATAATTAATTTACAGAATAATTGAATACACACTTATGCAATATACATTGTGATATCATCTTTGGTTCATTTTCTTGAAAATCATAGGCTCTTTGAAAACATGGGATGTGGGTACTCTTTCTTTCTTGTGCTGATGAGGCACATAAGTTATGCATAACATTCTTTTCTTATCCCATAAGGGATTCTCTTCTTATCCCATAAGGGATTCTCTTCTTTCTCATGCAATTAAGCATATAAGTTATGGCAAGCATAACAATATCATATATCTCATATGATAAATTCTCATCTTATGCATTAAAGCATATAAATCACGTAATTCACATAAAGCATGCAATTATAATTTAAACTAATTAATGGTGGCGAGTCTACCTCAATATATCGAGTTTGTGAAAATAGTGCGAGAAGTAGCTTCAATCTCTTAGTGGTCCGTACGTTTCGTCTAGCCAATAGAAAATAAGTTTGAATTAGTATTTCGAACTTTAAAGTTTTAAAGTGTTGAAATTAAGCTTAAGGACTTAATTGAAAACTATTGGAATTGAAATAAATGGCTTAAATGATAAAATAAAGTTTTAGGGGCTAAATTGGAAATTTATTAAATCTGAAATTAAAACTTTAAGGGCTAAAATAATAACTTATATAAACTTAAGGACTTAAACTATAAATATAATAAAGCTGGAAATAAAAGTTAAATACTGAAATAATAACATATATAGATTAGGGGCTAAATTAAATAACTTTTAAACTAAAAACGAGAAATTTAAGGGCTGAGATTAAAACATAAACAATTAAAGGACTGAAATAAATAAACTTAAAACTTGGGGGACTTAAAGGTAAATTCCTAAAATTAAAATAAATACAAAATGGGTTTCATTCTCTCTTTCTTTCGTTACAGAGAGAGAGAGAGAGCGAGGGACGACAGGGGAGGGCTTTGCCCTTCCCTTGATTCTGCCGTCGACGACAGCAGCGCCACCACTTGTGGTGGCTGGCGCCGGTGAAGACAGGTAAGTGGAGGTTTCAATTGGGGCTTTTAGGCGACGGGTTGGGCAACGAATGGAGGTTGGCCGAGATGGAAAATGAGGCTAGGGATTCGGGTATTGTGACTTTCTTGGCTCGAAAGTGGTTTGGAGGATGAGGTAAGTAAGTTTCTGATTTTATTTCTTGGTTTTGGTGGTCGATTGGTGGTGATTTTGGGTGACGGGTTGGTGGCGGTGAGTTACAGTTTTGGGCTTGGTTTGGGTGTTTGGTTCGATTGGGGATGGTGGTGGTCTCGAATGGTGGTTGGTGGCTGCTTGGATGTGTTCCTGATTTTTGGTGGTTCGTTTTGGGGGGCTTTCAGTTCCTGTTTCTGGGTTTCGGTTGGGCAGTAGCTTGAGAAGCTTGGTGGAGTGGTTGGAATGGAGGTGCAGTGAGCTTGAAGTTTGTTTTGGTGTTTGAAGTCTGGTTTCGGGTATTGTGAGTGGTGTTTCATGGGTGTGGTGGATGATTGCTTGCAATTGCAGTGGAGGTTGGTGGCAGATTGGTAGTGTTGGTCTCGTGGATTGGCTTGGCAGTGGAGCATTGAGTTAAGGAGATGGTGGTGGACGACTGCTTGCTGGAGGTTGGTGGTTTCGTATTGGCTGTTCTTGGTTTGGAGGTGAGGGCAGTGAGTTGTCCTGAGGCTGATGGTGTTGGTGGTGTTGCAGGAGTTGATGGTGAACGACTGCATAGTATTGCAGCTTTGGGAGCTCACTGTTGATGCTAGAAATGGTTGTTCTAGTATCAATGGTGACCCAAAATGGAGTTGAAAGTGTGAGGGAGAAATGGTGTTGATGCTAGAAATTGATGTTCTAGCATCCACATTAATCTCCAAGAATTGAGGAGAAAGGGAGAGAGCTTACCAAGTGGATATTGTGTGTGTGAGTGAGTGAGTGTGAGTGGAGTGGAGTGGAGTGAGTGGGGTATGAATAAGGGTGGAATTTGGGCACAAAACCCTATACGGGTTATTGGGCCAAGTTATTGGGCTTTAAGGTTTTCAAGTTGGGCTGAAATAATAATATCCGGTTTTGGGCTCATTTAATTGGGTTTAAGTGAATTGGGCTAAATGAATTAAAATTCAAGGTATTGGACCATAAATATTGGACTTTAAATAATTGGACTTGATTAAAATTGGGCTAAGACAAATAGAATTAGACTAATAAAATTGGACCTTAAAGTATAAGGTATTGGACTTATATTAAATTGGACTTTAAATAATTGGGCTTGAATAATTGGGCTTTCGAAATTTGGATTTGAAATTAATAAAAATTGGATTTAAATAAAATAATTCGAAATTGATAATAAAATTATTATTCGGGATCGGATTCGATCGAATACATTTGAATTCAATATAATAACGGCTAGACGAATGCGTTTTTCTAAAAATTAGGGTTAACGTTTTAGCGACACATTTTTCGAGAAAACTAATTTATAATAATTAAAAGTTCGCGGTCGCTACAGGGGCGGACCCAGGATTACTATCTAGGGGGGGCGAGATTCCGTAAAAAAAAAAATTTAAACAATAAAGATAATATTCAAAAATGTAATATATTTTTTTACAATTGTTCCTTACGGCTTCTCATACTTTGAAAACGCCGTATAATAGTCTCGTTAGCAATTCCTATTTGTTACTATAGTGGCGTTATTAGGCGTTATTGACATTGCAATGATATCTGATGAAAGAATGCAAGCCCCAAAACTTGCGACACCACAACCAACATCAAAAACTGTCTGTAACTGCCCCTCATTGTTCAGTTTATTGTTTGAAAAGTTCAGCATCTGTTGAATGCAATGCATGATTAGAATCAAAAGAAAAAAACATGGATGACAACAGGCAACCAAATAATATCCCCAATACGACTACGAAAGAAGAAAATTTTATTCATCAAGGCTATATCCCATCAGTCGATTGCAGAGTACTTTATGAGCCAGAAAGCTTACATTAGATATAGAAGCAATGTCCTTATCCGCTTCATAATGAAAGTGAGTCCCTCCTCCAGGAAATTGAATCTTATCACCTTTAACAATCATCCAGTTCTGATCAGACTTCTCAGGTGCAAGGTGAGTATGAGGTATGTTTGCTTTCCAAACTTCATCTCTACTCTTTGGCCACTTAATTGAAACCTGTAACCCAGAGAGAAGAAAAAGAGGAACAGACAGGTTAAATTAATTCCTCAAGATAAATGCTCCAACATATTTCTGCTAACTACTGCCTCAGCAAGGCCTCACCTTGTATCCTGGAGGAGTTGGGATTAAGCAATTGTACTGCCTTTTAGTTAAAGGGCACTGTCTTTCATAGTATTCCATCAAATTTAGATCCAATTTCAATCTCATTTGATATATTAGATGTCTGTCAAGACAAAGAATTATCTCCGAATGCCGGTCATCACAGACCTTCAAATTAATCAGATGCAATGAGAGAAGAACAGTCACAAAATTAAATTAAACAAAAGCAATAACAATTGTTTTTGCCACAACGCCACTATAGTAACAAATAGGAATTAAATTATTAATGATGAAATTATTTTTGCCACAACGCCACTAATGAAACAAGATAATCAATTACTCATAAAAACCAAAAGATTAATAATTTCAGGAAAAGAAAAACAGGGACAAAACAACAATACATGCTTGGTCTGTTGGTCGGCCACTTGGACTCGGGGTTTCAACGAGAAAAACATCAATACAAATATACAATACAAAATCACTAATCAGAATACAGACACGGTGAAGAAATGCCAAAAACTGAAAAGGAGAAAAAGTTGCACCAAAAGATAAAAGGAGAAAAAGTTGCGAACTAAACCGTGCTAAAACTTAAACTGAAAACCAAAAACATAAAAGGAGAAAAAGTTGCACCTTTCGTTTTCTGTATTGTTGAGTGAGTGAACGGCAATCGGGGAGAAGAGAAGACCTTGAATTGTACAGACAATGCAGTCGCTACTTCGCTCGCCAGCCATCTTCAGGGCGAATTGGATAAAATGAATGGCAATTGGGCCACTGGGGGAAACCGGTTAAGGGAAAAGGAAGGGGCTTTGGGCAGTTGGACTTTTTTTTTTTTAACTGGGCTTTTTTTTAAAGCAAAAAAATTGAGGGCCCAGTGGGGGCGACTGCCCCCACTGGGCCCTTAATAGGTCCACCCCTGGATATTAACTACTTTTTCGATAAAGGGGCATGCAACCGCATGCCCTAAACAACTATGCGATCGTATAGTTGATCTTTCCACCTTCTCCGTCCATTACTTGAATCAAGTTTCTCCACTTCATTTCATCTCACATGCCTAACATGAAACTTGTCCATTTATTTGTCGTGACCAATGTTTCGTTCACTGTGACTTGAGCAAGTAGTCTCATTGCTTCTTTGACCCGCTTCGCTGACGACCTAGTCATAGGCTCTTCCTCAACAATCAATGAATCATTATCCGGACTTGTCCTCATATCATGGATCACATCATCATCTCCCCCTTCGAAAGGATTCAACATCAAATTTGTACATGCATCAAATAGAGAAAAATAAGAAACAACAAAAATGGAAATTATCATAAACGTACCTTAAGATCCAAATTGTAGCCATTGGTTTCAATCCTTACAGTGACATGGAATGGTTCATCTCCTCTATGATGTAATATTGACCTTCTTTGCATTTGAACAAGCCATATTTGCCTAAGAACCCAAACACAATCACCTGGTTCGAATACTTTATGCCTCTTCCTTTTGTTACCTTAAGACGCATATAATTCAATCACATGTTTTCCATCTAAATTGCCACTTACAATAATAGTTAAAGGAATCAAACTAAATAAAGTTAACGAATTTAAACCATAAACCATATCAAATCATGTAGTTCAAATAGTAAATGATACTAAATTGGTTCCCAACATATTCCATAAATTCGAACCAAAATATTTAAGAACTTTAAGATTGAAATATTTATTCTCATGCCTCAAATCACCAACAATGCATCCCAAATGTCTATCATGCTCAATTAATTTCTTGCAACATAGTAGAATATCATTAACTAGTAATTGATTGCCTGTGAATGCATATGACAAATGACTTATTACTCTCATAGAAATATTATATGTATTAATACTTGTAAAAGTACATGCCCCATGTAAAAAAAAATATTAGTACGTGCTAGACCATCATCTAACCTATGTTTGGGGTATTGATTCTTTACCATGCCATAGTTGAATACTTCTCCTTCAATACTCATCATATTCCCCACTTGCATCGAATAAATTGGATACTCAATGTGTGGTATCCCACTAAATAAGTCTTTGATATTTCGCATACTTCTATCAACACCATCTACAACAGGATATCTACCTCTCCTTTCATGCCTAACCCATATGTCCCTCAATCTTCTTAATTCGACATCCACCAATGCATCTTCATTAATGTCACTATCAATTTCACGTTCACCAGCAAAATTCGTTCTAAGATCCCGCCTACCCTGCCTCCTTGTGTTAAGAATTTCTCTACATTGTTCTCTACGCAAATTAGTAAGCTTGATGTCTACCTCTCCATCCACGCCTCTTGTCTATTCATTTTATCTCTCATATCACAAAATAACCTTTCAAATCATCGTATCACCTCCTCCATCATTGTGACTTAACTATTCTTCCTACTTGAAGTACAATGGTCCATGTCAGACAACTTAAATCTAGTTTAATATTTGTCTCACATGTGTACACTCGTGTATCACTCAACTTGACTTTTCTCTCTATTAGTCTCACTCATCTGTCTTTTTCCACTCAATACTTTCTTGCAAGCGCTTCAAAGAACTAATTCGATCTCAATCAAAATTTAACCCTTGTAGAGTCCAAATAAAGAATTGAGTGAGGAAAGTAATCTATAATGATTCAAGAAGGTAGGAATTTGAACTTTCAATAAAACGCTAAAGATAAATTCAAGAAAGTATTTTTTGAATTCGAATTGGACAATGTTGAATTTGGAAATTTTGTTTTACTAAAAAAATGAAATTGTATGCTGCTAGCAGTTTTTTCGAATTTTTTTTTTTTTTTTTGTACTCAAAAATTCAACTAGATACCAGCAAAAGAAATAAAAACTAATTTAGATGCTAAATTAGCGCACAAACAAATTTTGGAATTTTATGGATTGAAGACAAAAAATAGAACATAGAGAATGAAAAATAAAGATTCAAACAAAACAAAAAAAAGATATAACTTTGATATTTGGAGCCTTGCTTCGATAGCAACTGATGCGAACCCACTAATAGTAGTAGCTACGGAACCCACAACAAAGTTAGAACAAACCCAAGAAAATCCAGAATTAACGTTAGAAAAGCTCGACCCAATAAATTATTGAACCAAAGAACCAAGACAATCGCTAACAATATATTGAGCCCGTGATCATAAGACTTATGAACCATACTCAAATTGTAGAATGCCACAAGAATTTAATTCTCGATAAGTTTAAAATTAATTTAATAATGAAAAGAAGAAAGCAATATGACTCGCAATAATATCTCTCAAATTGTCTGTTTTTACAATAAATGAAATGGGTCCCATTTATATGGAACTCATAAAACTTATTTACTAAGCCTTAAAAATAACAAAAGATATCACAAAATGGAGATTTAACTAAATAGAAGATTGCGCGAAATTTGAAAAATTCGCATCCAGGAATATACTATGCAGCCACATAGTGTAAAGTTATGTGGTCGCATAGACCAACTGAAGTCTTCCTCTGTGGTTTCAGTAAAAGGGCAAGTGACCATTGCTTGAATCAAGTTCTCAACTTCATTTCATCTCTCATGTCCAACATGAATCTTGTCCATTTGTTTATCGTGATCAATGTTTCATCCACCATGACTTGAGCAAGTAGTCACATTGCTTCTTTGACCCACTTCGATAGCGACCTAGTCATATGCCATTGCCCCGACTTGCCTTCATATCATGAATCACATCATCAGATGACTAGTCCAGTTGACCGCCTCTTGTCCAGATGACCAATATAGCCGTTTGTACAGTAAAAATAGATGTCAGAACGATCAGATTTTAGATCGTTGGAAACTTCTGATTGATTACCTCTTTTGGCCGATCGACTCCCGGTAGTTCCATCTTTTTACATTTTGGCCTCATTTGTTTCAATTCGAAGGTTTTGAAAGGCATGGACTGTTGGAGAGTATTTTTAACTAACTTTTCAAAATAAAAAATGTTTTTCAAATCCAAATATCATTTTTAAAATTCATTTGTACATTTGATATAATCATTGCATTTGCATGATTTTTAATGCACAAAATTGTTTTTAATGCGTAAAAGGATTTTGACCTTAAGCATTCATTACCTAATATCAAAGTACTAGTACCTTTGCACTTTATCTAAGAAAATTAAGTCATTGATCTTGCTCCGAAACTTAGCTCTTAAGTTTTTGAATGTGTGACTTTGATCTTGTCCTCCTTCATGGGTCTGATTTGTGATGATAGATTTTGATCTTTTGACGACCGTCGATCAATTTTTCATAGTATACTTTGAAAAACTATAACCACTTAAATTCAGCTTGTTAATAAACAAGATTAACTTGTTTGTTATAATCAAAACTTTAATGTTTTAATCAACCATATGTCAACATATCTTATATAAGATGCTAGGTTTTGTCACTCTTGAGGCTTATTTTGATTACTACCTTTTCACTCATAGTTAGGAGAAGCTTTCTAAAAAATTAACCCCTTCGGAGTGAGGTATTTTTAGGGAGAGCATTTCTTGTGGGTATGATTTTTGCTCAAACCAGAATTGAGAGTACAATGTTTGCGTTGTGCAACCTAAAAAGTTAGGTCAGTTCCGCAAATTTAACGAAGTGGTGAAAGATTTGGAGATGAATGTTATTTTTTTTACCAAGGAGAAAGAAGTTAAGAAGGTATGGGAGGACTTTGCTTCAGAAACTAAAATTAAGATAGAGGAAAAAGACCTCCATTATCTACTTTGGAAGCCCAAATGGAAGTCTCTACAGGAGGTGAATGATAGTCTCATTAATAACAAGAAGCTTGAGCTGTAGCTTTTATGGGGGAGTTATTTGTCAGCTAAGGATCTATTGGAGCATTAAAAAGCTATCTTGCAAGCTCAAGTGGCATTGAACTTGTTGCATTTCTTGGCAACATTCAAAGCATATTTTTTATGGTTGGCTAGTAATATCGTTGATTCAGTTCCTTTTGTGCCAATGAATATTAGGTGACGTGATTACCACAAATGTCCTCGTGAATTTATCTTAGTATGGAGTATGTACTCTACTTCTTTGTTCTTGACACATCATAGCGAAAAAGGAGTAGCATCTCCAGTATAACATTCTACCTTGCATAACATATTTAGTATATATCAATATGATAGTATGTGCATCAATATGGACTTGAAGAATCGTCTGAGGGGTTGATAGCTGAATTACCAGAACTCATTTCAGGAAATGATTGCAAAAAAATTCGAAGCAGAATTTCACAGAGAATGATTGATTTTGTATGTTGCTGAAAGCATTAACATGAAGAATTATGCTCTGATACCATGTTGAAGATCATATTAATCTTGATCATGTGAAGGTTTAAGTAGAAACGTAGAGAAACAAAAGCTTGAAGATAGAGAAATAGAGAAACCGAAGCTTGAAGATGAGATTTTCTTATTGATGAAAAATGAGAATCGAATACAATTACATCAAGTCTTGAGCTGCATTTTATACTACATCATAACAGAGAAATTGAACTGTAATAACTAACTTTTAACAAATCTGTAATAACAGTAAATTGAACTAATTGAACTAGAATAAACGAAGCTAACTAACTCCTTTGAGCTATTTCTTTTTTTTTTTTCAATTCTATATATTCAATGTGCGATGCAATACTCCAACAGTTTCTTCTTGTAGAGAAGGTTGGTTTGGAGGGTACCTCAATTCCTCTTTTTTCAGAATTTCCTTGACACTAGCTACATCTTTGGCGGGAATTTCTCCATCACCCAGTCTATCAAAGATGTTGGCAATGTTCTTGCCTACGCTCACTTGGAAGGTCATTTTACAAGCATGGATGATAGTTTTTCGAACCATCAACATGAGAGTGCGATTGACTCACTACGGGTTGTTGCTTTCCTTTCAACATTTCAACATGACGAATTACTCCATGTGGAGTTGCATACTGTAGATTTTTCATATGAGCCCTTTAGCATATCATTTTAACCTAAAAGGACTCGTAAGTGATCAGCCATATTAGATATAGTTTGAGTCATCGAAACATTTCTTTTACCACGGTGGTCAGGTTTTTTAACCTCCACTAGTTGTGTGATTTTCTCCATTATTTTTCGTGCTACTTCCTTGGATTGGAATCACTGTCTTCTATATTTTTGCTGAATTGTGCTTCATTTTATTCAATTTTTCAGCAAATACACTCTTTTTCTCAGAACCATTTCTCATTATTCAGAAATGTATGGTGCCTTTGAGAAGTGGTTTACCTTTATAGATCCAAAAATAGTCAACATCAATCTATTGACGCTAAATATGTTCCAATCTAGCCAGGGGCGGACCGAGAAAAAAATTTTGTGGGGTCAAAAATGAGATTTTAAAAATGTTTAAGTTAAAAAAAAAACTAAAAAAAAAATTTTTTTTTTTTTGTGGGGTCATCTGACCCCACATGACCCCATGTGGGTCCGCCCCTGAATCTAGCTATAAACGGATCATTTAAACACTTCATTTCACCAGTCACCTTCTACATGTTAGCTCAAGAATAACTAACCAAGAGGGGGGTGCATTGGTGTTTGAAAAATTTTCGACAATTAGTCTCAAAACTATTGACAAAAAATAAATTCAAAGCGTAATAAGAGAGATAAATATGCAAACTCGATAACTTAATTCAAATATGAATATAGTACAATATAAATGAAAATGTAAAGTAAAGTGCAATAATGTAAGATAACAAATCAATTTAATGGGGTTCAATACATAATGTGTTTTACGTCATCATTATCAAGCTCTCCGTTACGAGTAAGGTTAAATACACTATAATGGTAACTTACAACAAGGAGTATCAATCCTTAATTGACTTACAACAAGGAGCATTTATCCTTAGGTGACTTAAAACAAGAAGCACCGACCCTTAAGTGACTTACAACAAGGAGCACTTATCTTTAGGGTCTATAACAAGGAGCCCATATCCTTACAATCGAGTTTTCACAAGGCTCTCGAGACTGTCAAAATGTAAATCATAATTTTACATTTTAAGAAACTCTCTTAACCAATGATATAATCAAGTTAAGTATTAAAGAGTTAAATAAACACTTCGATAGATAGCAAATAATAAGGTTCAAGTGTTTATGATGAAAACTTTGATGAATAATGGATAATGAAATAGTTTGTATCTTTGTATCAAAGTTTTCAACATATGATCTCTCTTAACAAATAATGTAATTAAGTATGAAAAGAGATTTACACTTCAATATAAGTGTAGGCAAAGAAACCCTTTATCAAGAATTGAAAATAGATGAATTGAAAAGTTTTCTTGCAAAATAGAATTCTTAATTAAATAAATAAAATTAGTTTTGATTAATCAAGAAGTTCTTTGTAATAGATGAAATATAATGTAAGATCAAGTAAACTCAATGATTTTTCAATAAATGTTCTCTCTAAATTTCTTTTGTAAGTTGTTTAAAATTGAATACAAAAGTGATGGATATTTATAGAGCAAAAGGGATACAATCAGTCACTTTCGGTTGACCAATTTCGGTTAACCGAAAGTATTATATCCATTGAGAAATCAAATCGTTGGAATTTCGGTTGACCAATTCTGCATTTTCGATCGACCGAAAGTTGAATTTTGGTTGCCAGAAATTTTACTTTTTTTTTTTGGAAATTGCTTTTTATGTCAAAATATTCATTTTTCCAAAATCTGTTTCATATTATTAATCAAAAGCATTTTTGTGTAAGTGATGAATTGTGAAAATAATTTGAGCTTTATGCACTTGCTAAAGATTGATGAGTTAATACATTTACATATAAATGTATAATGTCTAATCGTCTTGACTTGTTGTTCTTTATACTTGTATCTTGGTTTGTGTCTTTTGCGAGTCTTTAAGTTCCAATTCGATCATCACATGCAAATCGCTATCGTCTCGTATGATTTGACTTGAATGCTTGACTCACTTTGTTCTTCGTTTCGAGTCCGATTTATAATCTTGATAGCTTTGAAAGTTTAATCCCTCAAGTTTAGATGTTAGCAAATAAAATGGATTGTTTGTTATAATCAAAACATTAAGGATATAATCAACCATAGGTCAATAATTTTCCCCTTTTTTATTATGACAAACAAGATGATTTGCAATGTAAGATTTGAACAATTAATATCATATTGATAAAAGAATATACATCATAAATTTATCATGTAATTCATATCCCTCCCTTTCTTTTACAAATCAACAACTAGACATTTAAAGTATCTTATATTTTCAAATCAAAGCATGCATAATCATCTCACTCCATTTTCCCCTTTTGACATAAGTAAAAATGATATCATTTAAGATCAAAACTTTAAATCTACCATGAAAGAATAATATATTTCCCCTCAATTAAGCACAAGATGCAAAAAAAAAAAAATTAAAAAAAAATCATCACTTTATAGTAAAATATTAATCAAAATAAGAGTAATGCAAATGACAAAAGCAAAATCATTTGTAGAATTTATATTTCCCATTTTCAACATTTTCCCTCTCATGCAAATCAAGATATATGTCTCTTGCTCTTTATCATGCATAATTATCCATTCATCTTCTTCCTTTTGACATAAACAAAAAAGGATAGCATGTAAGATCAAGGCACAATTTTTACATTTACGATAGCACATATGAGAGGAATAGTATTGCATATAAGATCAAAACTTTTAAATCAACCATAGAAAATAGTAATATATCCCCCCTATCGTTTTCACTTATATTCCCACTTTCAATAGGAACCGAGTTTGTGTCTATTTCACATTCCATATAAAGATAGCATAATATTTAGAGACATGCATTTCCACAATTCATTGAAATAAATCACATTAGAAGTCATCACAATTCATGGAAATAATTGAAGTCATAATTCAAGTTACAATGCATAGATTAGAAGTTATATTTTATAGCAATTAAATCATATACAAAATCGATGTTTTTGACGAAAACCTTTCCACTTCTTGACAAGAAGAACTAGATCATCAAGTTCTTCATCATTCATATTCTCGCTTGAAGTGCCTTCATTGACTATGGATTTAAAAGAAACTTGGCGTCTTTCCTCTTCTTTACTTTTCAACATTTTCTCCTTTGTCTTGGTGCGATTTAGTTCATATGTCATTAATATTCCATAGAACTCTTCCAATGGATATGTGTTAATATCTTTGGTGTTTTCTATCAACATTTTCAATGGACTCCATTCTTCCGAAAGCGATCTAAGCATTTTACTTACAAGCTCACCATTAGTAAACTCATGATCAAAACCTTTGAGGCTATTAGTAATATTGGTGAAACGAATAATCATGTCAACAATATGTTCATCTCTTTCATGAAGAAATTTTCAAAATATTTACCTAAGTTATTCATCTTAGTTTCTTTTACTTTACTAGTTCCAACATGAGTAATTTCTAAAGTATGTCAAATATCATAAGCCGAATCACGTGTACTAATACGATTAAATTCATTTCTACCTAACGCACAATAAAGTATATTCTTGACTCTAGCATTGAAAGATAATTTTCTTATATCGTCTTCGTTATATTCCTCTCTAGGTTTAGGAATTATTTGGTCCGATTTTCCATCAAATTTAATAATCTTAGTAAGCTTATGAGGACCAAATTCAATAACTTCCCAAATATTATAATCTATGGATTGAATAAATATTGTCACCCTAGTTTTCCAATAGTTATAATTAGTACCATCAAATAAAGGAGGACGATTTGTAGAACACCCCTCAAGAGTTTGAAAAAAGTGGTTAGCCATTACTCAAGATTGTGAAATCTTTAAAATTGAGCACCTTACTCTGATATCAATTGTTAGCCCAAGAATAACTAACCAAGAGGAGGGTAAATTGGTGTTTGAAACTTTTTCGACAATTAGTCTCAAAACTATTCAATACATAAGAAACAAATTTAAAGTGTAATAAGAGAGATAAATATGCAAACTCGATAACTTAATTCAAGTATGAATATAGCACAATATAAATGTAAATGTAAACTAAAGTGCAATAATGTAAAGATAATAAACCAATTTAATGGGGTTCGATACACAATGTGTTCTACGTCCCCGTTACCATGCTCTCCGTCACGAGTAAGGTCAAATACACTATAATGGTAACTTGCAATAAGGAGTATCAATCCTTAAGTGAGTTACAACAAGGAGCACTTATCTTTGGGTGACTTACAACAATGAGCATCTACCCTCAAGTGACTTAAAACAAATAACACTTATCCTTAAGTGACTTACAACAAGGAGCACATATCCGTACAATTGAGTTTTCACAAAGCTCTCGAAACCATTAAAATGTAAGTGATAATTTTACAATTTAAGAAACTCTCTTACCCAATGATATAATTAAGTTAAATATTAGAGAGTTGGGTAAACACTTTAATAGATAGCAATTAATAAGGCTCAAGTGTTTATGATGAAAATTTTGATGAATAATGGATAATGAAATAGTTTGTATCTTTGTATCAAAGTTTTCAACCTATGATCTCTCTTAACAAATAATGTAAATTAAGTATGAAAAGAAATTTACACTTCAATATAAGTATAGGCAAAGAAAACCTTTATCAAGAATTGAAAATAGATGAGATTGAGAAGTTTTCTTGCAAAATAGAATTCTTGATGAAATAGATAAAACTAGTTTTGATCAATCAAGAAGTTCTTTGAAATAGATGAAATAGAATGTAAGATCAAGTAAACTCAATGATTTTTCAATGAATGTGCTCTCTAAATTTCTCTTGTAAGTTGTTTAAAATTGAATGCAAAATATATGGATATTTATAGAGCAAAAGGACACAATCAGTCACTTTCGGTTGATCGAGAGTGTTATAGCCATTGACAAATCAAATCGTTGGAATTTCGGTTGACCAATTCTGCATTTTCGGTCGATCGAAAGTTGACTTTTTTTTTTTTGGAAATTGCTTGTTATATCAAAATATTCATCTTTCCAAAATATGTCTCATATTATTAATCACAAGCATTTTTGTGCAAGTGATGTATTATTAAAATAATTTGAGCTTTATATACTTGGTAAAGATTGACGAGTTAATACATTTACATATAAATGTATAATGTCTATTCGTCTTGACTTGTCGTTCTTTATACCTGTATCTTGATTTGCGTCTTTTGCGAGTCTTTAAGTTCCAATTCGATCGTCGCATGCAAATCACTATCGTCTCGAATGATTTGACTTGAATACTTGACTTTCACTTTGTTCTTCATTTTGAGTCCAATTTATAATCTTGATAGCTTTGAAAGCTTAATCACTCAAATTCAAATGTTAGTAAATAAAATAGCTTGTTTGTTATAATCAAAACATTAAAGTTATAATCAACCATAGGTCAACACTACACACAAATACACTGTTAGAGGCAAGCGGGAGGTTTTTATCATCGTTGGCCCTCTAAGGGTCAAGTAAGTCACCAAAAAATCTCTGAAAGCTACACTCACACGACCTTGTGTAGAATTGGGCAAGATGGAGAAGATAATATGGTTATAAGAATATGTATCATACATTTTCTATGTGCAAAGTGAGCTAGCTATTTATAAGTATTCACAATAGAGGGATTGTTGGGAATATTACACCGATAATGTGCATATTATATTTACAAAAAACATACCGTTTATATGCTTGAAATCGAAACATAATTCGACTTATCAAAATAGTTGAAAAGATAACTTAATGATTTAACGAATTCGGATACATGAATATGGACTCATCACTTTCCATTTTTGAATGAAAGCATATAATTGGATCTTGCAATATAAACATATAAACAAGGTTAACAATATATAGAAATCAGACATAAATGAAATCAGAAATGAGAAAGATAAGGAAAGAAAAGATGCAATTGGCCGAGGCAAATTTTGAACACTTTGTCCTCGAGATGAATTTCCCCTGCATCGGTACTAGTGGTTTTTTGACAACCATCTCCCAAGATACAACAACCACGTCAAGCCATAGGAGCACTCCAAATGGCTTAGACCAACAAACTTGAACGGAATTCTCTCTTTACAACGAAGAAAATGGTTTTAAATGAATTTGGAAGTGATTTACAAGAGTTGTTATGCAATGCTCAATGCAAATATGATACGAGATGCAAAAGGGACGTCCAAGAGGAACTATATATAGAGGATGAGGGGTTGTGAATGAAATGTCGCGCCCCAATCTCAGCGATACTTGCCAAAGGTTGCACAATTCACTGTCACTAGCATGTCGCCATCGCCTCACTCGAGCGATAAAAAACAGTGACTTTTTTGCTAGCACGTCGCTCGAGCGATAGCCCAGCCATAAGCTAGCAACAGCCTTAGTCAATTTTCTAGATAGCTTCCTCTATTTTCTTCCCAACTTTGGACTATAATTTCTCATTCATCCGGAATTGGTTCTGAGATTCCAAATATATCACGACGATCTACTCAACAAGTAGAACAAGTTGGTCTATTTACATTTGTAATTTGACCATCGGATCAAGTTCGAATATTTGGCCGAAGTTGACATGAAATTTACTTTTCCAAGTTTTTAGTTTTGATACTTAACCAAATTTTCAATCTTCTAAACCAATTTCCAACAATCCCCTACATGAATGAAAATTCCACATATGTAAATGTTAATGTGGACACTAGTAAAGAGAGAGCGGAAAAATGGTGCATTAGGTAAGGTAGATTCTGGTCTTGAACCTTCCTTAATTAAATACTATCGGATTTACTAGCTAATTAATGAACGCGATATCTTGAACCATTCAGTCGTTGGTGTAAATCAGGACAATAGTACTCACACAATACTTTCCTAAACTATTCATGATTGTGTTCATTTTGGCCCTAAACAACTCTTGGGTTTCATAAGTGTTTAGAGAATTTTAGCCTCTAACAATTCTCATTGAAGTTGTTCCACTTCACATTTACATATGTGACCTCCCATTAATAGTATTCTACCTTACTCATCTTGACTTAATCAAGATATAGGAATCATTAAAAGAGTACCTTAACCTCCAATCATTCTGCAGAAAGTGCTTTAATTATCATAGGAATGAGTAGGAGTAATTTCTAAGTGCTTCATGGAATTTTCATAACTTAGTTGTCCCTTTGAACCAAGATCTTGGGATCTCCAGTCAACAAGATAAGGTTACCATTATAAATACTCTTACGTAATAGGCTTAATCGTATTCCCTTCGATATGTAGTATATGTATGTTCTCTTGGTAAATCTCTTAAAGGTACCACAAGTTTACACCATTGAGATCAACTACTTGTGGTATCTGTCTACGACATATATGTCTAGACTTACCATTACATGTGACTTAGTATATTATAAATGTTGGTCAATGATCGATTCATTTAATAGATACAAATTGTCACTAACTAAAAAAATCATCTTATGAAGCTACATGCTTTTTACTAATTTTATCAAAAGCTTTATCAATATCCAAATTCAGATGGAAGATTTTTATCAAATCATTACACTAGTCAATCACATTTACTAGGGGATTTCAGACTCATAGGTATTCAATATTCAATATTGAACTATTACAAGGCATTTATGAATATTTTTCAAATATTTCAATTGTTCTTACATATCCAAACAAATTCCATAATTGGATTTCAACCCATTTCATCCACTTTAGACTGAGTGTATATCATCCTTATAATTAGTATAAGGATTTTCTATCTTTTTACTTCATAGACATTCTTCTATCATTTATAAAGTATAAAGAATTTAACTTGTAGAATTAGTTAGCCCCCATAATTTCTTAATTAGGAATAAAGTTACATCCACAAGTTTTGAACTTTACATATAAGTTTGTAAACAATAATGTTAACCCCCACATTTTTGGGTTATACTTGAACTTAGAGTTCATCAACTCTTTCATAGTTCAATAATGTCCATATCGAATGCTTCGCGAAAGTCTAAGTGCTTTCAAAATCGTGGTCATTAATTCACAATTTATTGAAATTGTATACAATGTACTTCAATCCAACTACAATTTGATCAAGATCATCACATAGACCAATAATGATTTTCCAAGCATAAACCAACTTAATTGATTCTACGCATATAGTATAGTACAATAATGAAAATAATGAAGAGAGCTAAGCATCTTAATTCACAAGATTGCAACATATGCAATTTATCAAATATTCAAATTTATGACATTTCACAAGGTAGTATCATGGGGTACCAATTCATCCTATATTCCTTAGGTTCAAAAGTTGTGTTCTCAAAAGACAAAACACTACAAAAGGACACACCTCTTGGAATAAAGTCATGTTCTTTCATATGAAAAGATGCACATTTTCATTTAAATTGATTTCATAATATTCTGTATTATTTTTCAATAATTCCATGTAATTAAGTGGCTTACTTTTCAACGATTCCATGTAATTATGCGGCATACTTCTCTTTACTAAATAATGATTCCCATTAAGCACAAAATCACATTTTGTCATACTCTTATGCAAATATAATTTTACATAAATCTTCTCACTTAATCTCATCAAATTAATTGAGGCTATCAACATTACCCAAAGTTAATGAAAGTTCACATACTTTCAACAAATCGTTGGCATTATTCCAACATCTATACATGTATAATGGTAATCATCACATTCAAAGTGAGGAAAGAAATAGCAATTAATATGCTAGTTCCAAACCTTTATACATCCATTGTATAAATTTATTTCATGTTAGTCAACATATGTTGTCACTAGGAATATTAAAGTATCATGGAAGTCTGTGCACTTCCACATAATAAGGGATATTGCAATCTTATTATCACAACATGAATTATCGACACATGCACCATGTACTTCCAATTCCAATAGCAATCTCCATCACAAATGAAATATGTTCACCCACCATTATGTAATGAAAAATATTCTAGCATTTACATACTAAATTTATGTTGCTCAAATTTTAAACATAAAGCGGATTATGGCGCAGTTGTCGTTACATACTTCAAAAGGTGAAAATGAACAAAGCTTTAAACCATAATAGTTAAATTGTTTACAACAAATCGGAAATTAATTTATAAATTATGCACATTTCCATTATGTAAACACATATTCACATGCAAGCAATTTAAAGGATACAACTTATAGTAAAAGACCAGTCATTTCCATTAACTTCAATATGTACATAGTATATCATGAAGACATACATACTATGCCCTTTCATAGATGTAAATAGATAACTGCATGTCAAGATAAATAAATTTATGTTACACAATTCCAAAATGATCACACCATTTCAGAAATAAATAAATTATCTTCAATGGAAAATATACATCTTTCATCATGCATATTCAACTAAAATAGATTATATAATTACAGAAATGTTTGGCTTCAATTGTTAATACATGAATTCAAGGTCACAATTGCATGATATCAACTTTTCAAAGAATTGGTTCACGGTAACTTCGAAATATAAAGCAGATACAAACTCCATCTTAAGATTGTTGAGGATATTACACTGATAATGTGTATATTATATTCACAAAAAATATATTGTTTATATGCGTGAAATAGAAACATAATTCGACTTATCAAAATAGTTGAAAAGACAACTTAATAATTTACCGAATCCGAATACATGATTATGGACTCGTCACTTTCCATTTTTGAATAAAAGCATATCGTGGGATCTTACAATATAAACATATAAACCAGGCTAACAATATTTTGAAATCAAACACAAATAAAATCAGAAATGAGAAAGATGAGGAAATAAAAAATGCAAGTGATGCAATTGGACGAGGCAAGTGTTGAACACTTTGTCCTTAAGATGGATTTGTCCTGCGTCGGTGCTAACGGTTTTTCAGAAACCATCTCTAAGATACAACGATCACGTCAAGTCATATGAGCACTCCAATGGCTTAAACCAACGAACTCGAACGGAATTCTCTCTTTACAAAGAAGAAAATAGTTTTGAATGAATTTGGAAGTGATTTGAAAGAGTTTTTATACAATACTCAATACAATTATGATATGGGATGCAAAAGGGACGTCTAAAGGATCATATATATAGAGGATGAAGGGTTGTGAATGAAATGTCGCGCCACAATCTCAGCAGCTCTTGCCAAAGGTTGCGCAATTCACTATCACTAGCCAATCGTCATCGCCTTGCTCGAGCGATAAAAAATAATAACTTTTTCACTAGTCTATCACTGGCCTATCGCTCGAGCGATAGTCCAGTCATAAGCTAGCAACAACCTTAATCAATTTTTCAAACATCTTCCTCTATTTTCTTCCCAACTTTAGACCACAATTTCACATTCATTCGGAGTTGATTTTGAGATTCCAAATATATCACAACGATCTACTCGACAAGTAGAACAAGTTGGTCTATTTACATTTGTAATTTGACCATCGGATCAAGTCCGAATATTTGGCCGAAGTTGACACGAAAGTCACTTTTCCAATTTTTTTGTTTGACACTTAACCAAATTTTCAATCCTCTAAATCAATTTCCAGCAGGGACATCATGGTCTTTAACTGCTAATGGGACTGACATGTGTCAAGATATTAATAGAGAGTTCTTGCTTTCAACAAATATGACTACCTAATTGGTGAAGCTCTTACAATTGCCGTGAGTACGTGTCATCAAATTATGGATCAAGTGGTTTCTATCCAACAAAGTTTTCTGCTAGATCTTTTTTGCACTTTTTAACATATTCATGCTTACATGGTGGTGGCCCATCTCAGTTAATTGTTAAAAGAATATTTGAAAACGATTAACTTCAGATAATATCTTTAATGCTTTACTTTGCTAATAAGTCTCGTAGGTTCCCTTCTCAATGCACTCATTTAGTGAAATTATATGTCACAAATTGGTTAAGCTTCTGCTTCGTTCGCAATTTAGGTTTGCCAAGTCCTTAAAAGAGCCACGAAAGGAACATTGTCGAAGGTTAGCAAGTCTCACCTTCTAGTGAGGCAACTTGGGCAAAGAATTAGATATATTCTTCCTTTTAAGTGACATGACTCCCTTCCTTGTGCTGGACGTTTGCATGGCTAACAGTGAAGCTTTAGTAGTAACATTTTAAGATAATGAACTTCGATAAAAAGCCATTGCCCATGTAATTGAGTATAAAGAAGCTAGAGATTTTGAGCACTGATTTGAAAAAATTCAAAATATAAGGAAAATGCCATATTTTCATATGCCATAACCAAACATATTCGAGTAAAATAACCAAGCACACCAAGATAAGCAATAGCTAGCTCCGTCTCCGAACAAGAAATGAAATGATCACTCTAGCACTTAAAGTTTGATAAGATCGAGTAAACACCCAACTGCGATTTTTCTTTATGTTATTTTGGGAGCGTTGATCTCATACTGCCAACATAGCACAAGCTGATTGGCTAATCCCATAAATTGTAGTATGGTCTGAGCCCCAAATCCTAAACTGACAAGTTCCAGCAATCACTAGACATATCTCATGCTTCTGATTAGCAGGATAAAATGACAATCTGTTGCATTCAAACACAATATCTATTTCATTGTGAAATAATTTAGTTGAAAATAATCCTCTGACGATAATTTTGCAATGTCTATGACCACTATGTTTAGTTGCAGTTTATTAGTCTGAATATTTCGATCTTAATTACACAAGCATATTACACAGTTTCATGCATATTGTTGTCAACTTTGGTTCCAGGCGAACTTAAAGAATAATAGTATTCATGATCAGGCTACATTTTTGCTTATATATTTTCACTTTATGGTAGCTTAATCTAACAATCATTGGTAATGTAAACTCAAAAAGAGCCTAGCCATTGATAATGTCGTTCGTGCCTTGGAAGAAATTTTTAGAAGATGGAAACAGAATACAAGAATAGACCAAATATACATACAGTCAAGTCGACAGAAGAAATATATACTTCAAGAACTCAAATTAAGTACTTCAATACCAAAGTTGCCAATATCTTTCAATCAAATCTATCTTACAACAGAAATCTTCGATGTCAAAAGCTCTAATATTCACATGCTGTAGAACTATCTTCTATGCTATCATATAAGTGCAGAATGTTTAGAAATACACCGGCATCTTCATGTAATGACTGCGAAAAATAAAATCAGGATGAAAAGAAGTGTTGATTTGCAATTGCCATTCCATGGAATCTTCAATATCGAAACTACTTGCACAGTCCAACAGCGCATTTTGTTGATGCTCATAACCACATATATAATTTAAACCGACAAGTAGCTGACAGATGGCTGCCTCCGTCTTTTCTCGATCAGCAGAATATAATGTCTGGAGCAAAAGAACATTTGTTCTAGTGACAATTTGCTTCTGTTCAAAATTGCGCTCACTTTTCCATCTGATCATGTTATGTGCTACTTGGGCAAGCCACTTGAGCATTTCATCAAGCCTCTCCCTCCATTCATGGGCTAGAGGTGCATCATATATTGTCATATCTTTTACATAAGACTTCAAATTAGTCTTCAGTTTCTTTCTTAGGCTTGTTGGTGGCATCTGATATAAATCGTCTCTAGCTTCTTGGCCAACCAGACGTGGGTAACAAAGCAGTTTCTCTATGACAATTATGACATTGGCATAATGCAATGCTAAAGCAGAGCCTCCAACGGTGTTGGGAGGGGCATATGCCAACAATCTACTTTTATGTCCAAATCTTTCTCCATTTATCATACCAAACTTAATCTGCCTCTGATATCTACTGAAAGAATCCCCATTTTGTGAACGAGAATAGAAACCCGAGAGATTGGGTTGGTCCCTTGTGACCACTTGCATTACTGTAGCAGCCCGAAATCTGACTACTTTGACCATCATAACTAACATAATCATTATCATCATCATCATCCACTTTCGAAGCAGAGCTACTCAAACTTAAACATTCCATGAACAGTCTCCCTGGCCCTATACCGCATGCAAAGTTGAAGTCTTCGGGACCAAACAAGCCTCCTTCACTTTTCTGCATCCCAGCTCGAGGCCGATAATATACGGTCCTCTTCTCCAACCTACCTTTCTCAATGGACCCTGAATGGTAATAACTATTACTCTTGGTAGAAACTGACTTTGTAAAACTAGCACCCATTGGAACCTTACTCTCTACATCCACTTGACCCAAATGCTTCCCAAATTCTTTCTTCACACCATGCGAACTTCCGCTGAAACCAACCTGTGACCTGGAAGCTGAAACACTCGAGGTATGCCCCTCCAAAAGGGCATCCTCAAACACCATATCCGTGCATGAATACTAGACATAGTCCTTGCCAACAGCTCGACAACCTTGTCATATGACTGGTTCCAAAGCGAGATATCCTTCAAATGACTCACATCTTGCTTATGCCACATCAACTTCTACTCAAAAGCCTTCCTACTCTCATCGAGCTGGTTCTGACTTCTTGGTGGCCATTTCCAGCTCGTTCATGACCTCCATTTCACTGTACAAACTTGCCGTGGATTTCACATACCTTTGCATTTTGCTCACCATGCTGTCCATATTCTTCACCAGAATCCCCAACTCCTTAACGTCAATCGCCCCAGAAACAATGTCACCGTATGTTGCGTATTTTTATATTGCAAGTGTACGATATCGTAACAAGTAATATAGTGGACCTAAGAGTCCGGATTATCGTTCCCATGAGAACTATACTTTATTCTTAATCTACTTTTCTAACTCTTATCTGATGGAAGTAAATCAAATAAGGAATTGTGATAGTTGAAAAGATTGATTCTCTTAAATGAACTAAATGCCTAAAACTAATTAAAATTATGCTGAAATAACAAATACAAATAGATCAAAGATTCATGTATATAAGATGTATTAGGGCAAAACAACTTCATCTAATGATCACCTTAATTCCCAATTCAAGATTCTAACCTAACGTAGTGTTCGGTCGAATTCTCCTACGGTATTCAATTTACCCCTCTCGAGTTCTCATTTAGTCTATTTAACTAATTCAATTCCATATCTCTATGCGAATTACCCTTAGTTAAACGAGTTATGGCACTAGGAATTCATATAACGACCGCAGCACTTAGTATAGGTATCTCTACACGTTATACCTCGTTACCGGATTTTATTACACGTTCTAAGTCTCAAACTCACCTCTCGATTCGTAAGAAACTCAATAGATCATCAAATTACTAATCATGTAATTCAATGCATTACAATCATAATAAAATCAACACATGGAAGAATAAAACTCAGAATTCATGGATTAAACTAAGGGTCTCAATAGATTACATTATTTGCCTTAATAATGAATTTAGCTACTCATAATCAAAACAATGAAATAAATAACTAAATTCGAATACATCACCGGATTTAAATGATAAAAAGATGGAAAAGAATCAACTCTTGCACCAAGATCTTCTTCAACTTCCAATCCTTGATTTGAACTCGAATCCTTCATCTTCGATCTTGTGTTTTTTCTCTCAATGTTACAAAGTGTGGAACCCTATTTTCAATGTGTGGGGACCCCTCTTTTTAATGTGTCCCTAGGTTTATTTATACTTTCATATACATTCTTGGCCAAGTTGGAGTCTTTTTGTGGAGTTTTTGCGGCCCAAACAATGAAAACCTAAAATCTGTGGCAGCGACGGCGCTTGAGCGCTACAGGACAGCGCTTGAGCGCTGAAAATCTGTTAAAAATCCAATTTCTAGCTAGTGCAGCGCCTGAGCGCTGAGTTTGTAGCGCTTGGACGTTGAGTTTCTGTCTACTTTGCACCAGCTTCAGTATTTTGTCATAACTTTTTCTCTCGATATCTGATTGAGGTAATTCAAGATGCATTGGAAAGCTAACTCAAAGGGCTACAACTGTTCTTAGATGTCGTCTTCAAATTCGATCGTTTGCTATGTCAAATATGGATCATAACATGAGTCTAAAAATCGATGCATAACTCTTTCAATTCTAAATTGATGTGTGATCATATTTTAACGATATTTTATCCCTTTGACGTCTTCCTTTATCCAATTGACTCCTAGTACTCTCGAATCTTCATCGTGAGGTTCTACACAACTTTTGAGCATTTGCGCTTCAGTCCCCAAACTTTGGATATTGCCTCTTTTTTGTCAATTTTGCATTCTTTTCTTCAATTCTTCATCTTCCATCGAGTTCCACCTAATAATATATTATATCATAAATTAGGCTATAATCTCATTAGAAGAACGATAAAATGTCATAGTTTTGGAGACTAAATAAGTGTATAAAATACACTTATCACCGTACACATGCTCAAACTGCTGGAACTGTACATTTCTTATTACAACCCAATTTTAATTAGTCAAAGTCAAAGGTGAAATTGTCAAAGTCGAGATCAATAAGGATATAATTGGACTAAATTATTTTTTTGGGGTTAATTTTATGATTGGAAATATAGAAAGGTTTTATATGCATTTAACTTGAAGTGGAGGACTTACTTATATAACAGTGGAAGTTAAGGGACTTATGGTGCAAAATCCCCACAACTTTGACATTTCAACCCCTTTTCCTCATTTTCTCACACCCATTCACGCAGAGCACAGAGAGACCGGGCAGAGGAGAAGAAAAGAGAAAAAAGGGAAGAAAGGGTAAGTCTTGATGTCTTCAATTTTGGGTTCGATTTATACATTTATTTTTTATGAGACCGAATTTAATTATGTTGATTTCTAGGGTTTTATCATGGTCCGAAAATTTTAATGTTGTAGGGAAAGGATTATGATTTATTGTTCAAGCATCTTAGTTGGTTAGTTTCCATTTGTAGTAAGGTGAGCTATTCCATTTTTTTGGCAAACCCTAGAATTTTAATTGGGTCCTTTGGTGTAGATGGTTGAAAATATGATTGTGTTGATGACATATATTGGTCGAATAACTCATTTGGAAGAATGTATTGATGGAGCAAGATGTAAAGTTACATGGTTGGATTATAGTTACTAGTTGTATAAGACTTGAAGAAGAGATTGTTTTTATGTTTGAGATGTAGGAATTGTGATGAATTGGAGAAATTGGAGGAACTAAAAAGTGTAATTAGTTCTATTTGATTAAAGAAATTATTTGGGAGATTTAGTCAAGTATTAAGAAATATAGTTAATTATTATTGCATTTGATATTAAAGGTCTTGGTTCGTCAGTGGCTAAATTGGTTATTCATATCGTATTTCAGGTGGTGACGAACAAATTGGAAAAGTTTATCAGCCAGTCTAGCTTGTAGCTCGTACTCTGTGAGTGGAAAAGCTTACTTTTCATAAATAAATAATTATTGAATTTATATCATATCAGGAACTTAATTATTTCCTATATTCGATTTGACAGCATGCTTTCGAGAATTTAATGGATTATATAGTTAATTCTTTTAAAGTTAAATCCAGTTCATTTAAATTATCCATCTAGCATTTTATATTCATATTACGTATTTCAACATATTAAAAGTTATTTTAAAAACCACCAGAAAGTACCCAAGTGATTTACCCGATCTTCACTGGTGTGAATGTGTTTCCACGGTGTATGATCAATTATGGTGACTTTACCCGTTCTGCACTGATGTGAATGTGTTTCCACAATGTATGACCAGATTATCATAGGCCTTTGGGACCCACTCTCGTACACATATAGGCTTTGGGCCGTGTACTAGGATGCTTAGCCTTTGGGGCAGCTCTGCGTACGTATGACCAGATTATCAGATTTGAATGGTTTTGCCTTGTACATCGAGATTACTCTGTACATGAGTAAGGCTATTCATTGGGTACTTATTGGTGTGACTATTTAGTATATTATATTATGTTTATTCAGTTGTAGATTCACAGATTTTCAAATATCAAATGATAGTTTCTTTCAGATTATAGAATTCAGCTTATTCGGATACAGAAATAAGATTTTAACTTACAGAAATGACAGCTTTACACAGATTTTTGTTGATACCAGATTAGCTATACTTGTCATATTTTACGGTTGGCTATTCCGAATAAAGAGTAAGAATTTTATGATTTTAGCATATTTTAGTTCTAAATAGATTATCAGAATTTAGCACTTCTTAAAGCTGTAAGAAAATAAATTAGATTTTTCAGTAATTCTGTATAATTGGAAAAGTACATGTAATTGCAATCTATCCGCTCACTGAGTTTCAAGATCATATCTTTTGTCATATTTTTCCTATCAGGAGGCCGCTGAATTTGAGATACTTGGAAAGCATGCTGCAGTTAGAGCCTGATTAACCACCATTTAATTGCACGATCTTAATTATTTCATAGTATGTATTATATTTTGGGGACTCATGTTATTAAACATTTGGTCTAATATTTTGTTGAGGGGCATTTAGTCGAAAGGTTGTAAAACTTAATGTAATGCATGCATGTGGACACGATGTTTGGTAGTAGAAGTACTCAATCTAGTTTAGTCTTATGTTGTTGCGTTGTGGTGGCATTGGTGGTTTCCAAAATATTTGGTGTAGGTGTTTTTATGAATATTTGTTGATTTTCAGGTTGGTTTTGTCAATATTTTAGGGGAAACCCTGTCAAAAATTCTATAAAAATATTATAGTCCATAATTAGTCAATTAGTCATAGAACAGTTTATGTGGCCTTGGTGGTGGGTCCAGCATCCAACTGGAATTCATCATCGGTGCACGTCACGTCTGAGTCCACTAGGGTGACTCAAGGCGAGATCGTGTCATTTCTTCCCTAACCTAGATACCACACTAGCAACCCTATTCAATTCATCAATTTTCTCCACAAGAGCCACCTCTATAAGCTGTGTATCATCATTAGACACAAGGATTTTTATTCCTTCGGACTTTAAGATCTCGTTCTTTAATTTAACTATTTCATGGTCACTCAAAGATTTATGCAGGTGAATAATCTTGGACAATACATTGGCAACTTCAAAAAAAAGTATCCCTATAATCTGTTTCTCTTGCCGCCCTTGTTTCTTATTCAATAATTTCTTCGATTTTTCGAAATGTAAACCATGCTTTAAATTGCTACTCAGCTGATTTCTCAGTTTCAATATCCAAGGCTCCGAAACCATTTGTGCCTTCTTTCTCTAATCCCCATAAAAAACAAAAAAAAATGCTGCAAACTATAGATCTGACTAGTTTTTTTTCCAGTAACATTTCGCTACGAAAATCTGTATCAGTATCAGTATCACACTATATACTTCGAAAAGGCAAAACCCAAAACAAGTACTATTGTATTTTCTCCTTTAGCACATCCTTCAGCAAAATACCACTGGATGTTCATCTATTTCGTGTTGAATAAAAAGTGAAACAACATAAACAGAACAATGAAATGCGCACGGATTGAGAAAAAACAAGTCGAATTATTAAAGCTCAGTTTTAAGAACCGTGGGAAAGCGGGCGTGACATTGTAATTCATGGATGAACAGAGGAGTGGAACAAAGAAAGAATGGAGGGAAATCGATTGATATGAAAGGAAACATTTCACCTTTTCAATGTGTGTTTGTTGGAGAGAAAATTGTTATGATTTTTGAAAAAGGTGATGGCACCTAGTATCTGAGAGTGAGAATAATCAAGATTTTATTTTTTATTTAGGCTCCGTTTGATATGCAGAGTTTTTTATGGAAAATGGAAAATATTTTTTATTTTTCAACTTTTGCAGTGTTTGATAAACAAAATTTTTCGGGGAAAATATTTTTTAACTTTCCAAATTTTTTACATTTTTGAGGAAAATAGATTCTTAATGTTTTAGTGGGTAAATATTTTCCAAATTTTTTTTTTATTATTTTTTTTTTTTTTTAGCAATTAGAAGAAATTCTAGATACAATGGTAAAAAAGATTTTCATTCTTATTGACAATTTCCATGTAAAACAAAGTCATACGAATGGTATTCAGTATGATTATTTTTTTTCAATTTTTTTTTTTTTTTTTTTTTGGCAATTGTAACAAATTTTAGACACAATAGTAGAAAATATTATCACTTTAATAGATAATTTTCATTAAAAAATGAACTCCAAATTTTTAACATTTTCCATAAAAAATTATATCAATCAAACACAACTAATTACAATTCCCAGTAAAACAATTTTTTACGAATTTTTCCATAAAATATTTTCTTTCCACCTATTTCCCACTTTGTAATCAAACGGACCCTTAGGGTAGCTACAAATTTTCATGGATTTTGCTTAGTGTAAAATAATTTTTTTTTTATTTTCAAAACTCCAGACAATACTAATTCATTAATTCTTAATTGTTTTTGTACCTTATTAAGCCCCTATTTGGCCTGCATTACTTTCAGGAAAAAAAATGAAGAATTTTACCCTTTCTTTTTCAAATTATTGGGCCCCACTATCAAAGATGTTGGTCAAATATTTCGGCGGCTTTACTGTGCAACGGTAACAATTTTTCTAGAAATGGGCAACAAATGGAAAACAAAGAGGGATAGATTTTTATGTTCAAGTTTAATAAGCCCGTTCACAGAGTGAAGCATGCTATAAAAAAATTTTAAAAAATATTATTATGAATTCAAGACTTTTATGATGAAAAATATAAACAAGCATTGCTCTAGCTAGATGTTCGAAGGAGAATCTAATGCATGATTCGATATGACGGCCTTGTATTTTTGTTGGTCAGTACTCGAGGTTGTTTGTAGCCTTTTTGAAATATGATTCAATAGCTTCTCATTCTATTGATTTCACTTCTTTTGGGTTTGATTAGGGATGTCAACGAGCCGAGCTGAACCGAACCGAGCCCAAGCCGGAAAAAAAAAAGCTCGAGTCGAGCCTGAGCCGACTCAGTTTTTTTTTTTTTTTTTTTTGTAGCACCTTATAGCCTAATGTCGGATAACATGTTAGATTTATAAATGAGTAACTATCCATTATAACAAAGTAAGAAATCTTTTTAATGATCGATTTAAATTTTCTTATAAATTTTAGTAACTATTGATGAAATTAGCTCAATTTTTAAATGTAATCAAGCAATATATATCACTAATAATTTCACTTAATATAGAATAATAAACATTTGTGTAAATGAGAAAATGCTTACTTTAAATATTTAGACACTTAGGGTTTTAGAGAAATGAAAACAGTAATAAACTAATAATACAATAAATATTAAACAAACAAATATCACCAATTTTTCAAAATAATCTATGTGATACATTATGAGATAAATTTGTCACTTATAATTAGTTTATTAGTTTCATGATGAGTGGAATAAGTTGGCAAATTTTTGTTGGCTTTTTTTTTTTTTGTGGGCCGAGTCCTCAAAATGAGGCTCAGTGGAACTGAGCCCGAGCCGGACTCGGCTCGGGCTTTTTCCGAGCCGAGTCCGAGCCGTGCGAATCGCCGAGCTTTTTTGCCATCCCTAGGTTGGATGCGTATTTAGACCATGTCATGTTTAGATTATTTTAAACGTATTTAGTACCTAATGAGTTCGAATATGCCTTTTCACAAAGTAAAGTAGATATATTCTCAAGAAGAAAACCAATTGTGACGGAATTGTCCGGATAAAATAGGAGATTCAAAACAGTAAAAAAGTTTATGTCTTGCGCAATCTTACCTGTACACCTCTCTTTACACTTCAATTTATCTAATTCGCATTTGGCAAAATCTCACATCACATTTGACATCTCACACTTTTAATACAATTATTATAAAACTGTCACATCATCCAAATTGTCCCTGCCCAAAAAGCAAAGTCAATATTAACATGTTTAGGTCAGCAGCATACAAGAACATAATGAACACATATTTCAACTTTAGAGGGTGTTTGACCCCATTTTTTGGAGAATAGAATTTTAAGAATAATTATTGATCGGAGAATGTGTGGTGGAAAAATTATGAAAATTTTTAGATTTGTGTGTAATATTATTTTTTGGGGAGAATATGTGGTTGAAATTAAGAAAAAGAAAAAAAAAATGAGATTAGATTAGATTAGATGAGAATGAGTGCCAAACATGGGCATAATCATTTACCACTTAAAAATTTTCCTTTTCTTTTCCTACCAAAAACATTCTCATCGAAATGTGTTGTAAAAGGCAAATTTAAGATAGTTTTTTTACAGGATTTTTATTAATCTAGTTTTCTCTATTTTGAGAGCATGCATCTTTTTGAAGTGCCTAATACTCTTTATTCTTAAAAATTAATATAAAAAGTGAATTTAACTCTTTAAATATAGAGATTCAAATCAATTCTATATACGATACTTCATTTGTTATTAAACAATTTTCTATCATTTATGTGATTTCTACAAAATAAAAAGAGGGAAAATGATTAACAATAATTGCTAATATGAAAGGGCAAAATAAGGAATAAATGATTATAGATTTTGACTCTTTATTTTTAAAAATTCCTTAAATTGCTTTTTTAAGTAAATGGAGATGTTCTGAATTAGTATATCATAAAATGCCTAGAGATTCTATGTATATATTTGGTATGCAATAATTGTCATTATTAGATACTTCATCCGTCTCATTTATGATGGTTGACTTTACTTATTTTCTTGTCCCAATCAGTTTTTATTTAAAATGTTTTATTTTATTCGTTTACTAATATACTATTATTTAATTCACTTAATTATAACCAGAGTTAGAATTGAAAATTAAATTATTTAATTTATTTACTATTTTCAATAATAATTTACTACTAGTTGTTGATAATTAAATAAGGGTAAATTAGGAAATTTTTGACAAAAATTATTTTTTCAATAACATTAAATGAGATTTCTTATTCCGTGTGAAAATCATAATCAACATACATAAATGAGACGGATGGAGTGATACGATAGACAATATTTTAAGTTTTTTTCTTTAATATTATTTAATAATTTCCAATTTATTTATCTTATTAACCAATTTATTTATCTTAGGGATGGCCAAAAAATTCGACAAAATCGATACTCGCAGGGGGTAACTTGGCCCCGGGGAGGGTACGGATAACAAGTACCTCGCCCTTCACCGTTTAAATTGTTTTCTTTTTTATTAACTTTTTAAAATTCAATACTTTAAATTAAAAATTCCACGAAATTTCTTTAGTTCTACTAAAAAATGACAACTAAGATTATCTAAAAAATCTGGCAAATAATAAAAGTATCAGTTTACCTAATAAATTTGAATAATTTAACTTTTAAAAGTAAATAAAATATACCCAATATATTATTGCCTCACTTTAATAAATTGAGGCAATAAAATGAATTATCAAAAAAATTAAAAAATAAACAGGGTCCCGCCCCGTTCTGCCTTAAACGGGTAACGGGGTAAATACGAGGCGGGAAATTACCCTAGGGCAAGGGACTGGGGAGATTGTCCCAATCTCGACCTTGACCAGCTCCATTGTCATTCTTAGCATACATATTCAAAATGTATATTTACTATTTCTCCTACTAAATTGTTTGTGTTGACTTTTCAACACTAGAGGTCCCGGAAAATCGAGAGAGAGAGAGAGAAATAGAGAAACATAGTAAAGATCTTATATTTGCAAAAAAGGGAAAATAATTTTGAATTCTTAGACTAGTTACATCACTATCAAAATGGTTGCTCGACATGGGGCTATGAATTAGATTTTGCATATGGAAACTTGTCTAAAGTTGGTTTGATTTTGTGAATGATGACTAACTATAGGGGTTGGTGACTTGGGTTTCCTTGTGGATATTTGTTGATGAAGGTAATCAAAGACAAACTATGAATGAAAGAGAGGCTTTGTTATAAGAGATTGAATAGATTCAATTAGACGACGTTGATGTCATAATATGTGCCGCGTATAAACTTATCTCAACACTCTTCCCATATTTCAATATTAAGTTCGTATAATATTACTAAAGACTTCAATTAAAGATGTTGAGTGCTCATAATATGAGTGCTGTAGGGTGCTCAAATAATTTATATAGTAATGGAAAATTTGATTTACAATTGAACTACTAAAATTATAAACCCTTTTGACGTGATATATTGACAACTTTACACGTGTTAAACCAGTTTGCATATGCAATTTAGGTAGTGTTTCGCGGGTTTTGTCGCTAACAATTAAAAAAGGGTTCAGACGATTGTGTAAAGAACAGACATTTTGAGACGAAGTCCCAAAAAAGGATGTTTTATTGGCCAAAATTTACAATTGGGAACAAACGAAATGTTTCTAAGTGGCGCAAGCACACGAGTACTAAAAGAAAAATTTTAAAATTACACTAAAAAATTGAAATTACATATTCTCTGTTGAGAGTTTTTTATTCGGGGTCCTTTCTTCTATATCTTCACTTCCTTTTTATATTTCCTTGGTGACTTTTGGGTGATAAAACCGCTCGGAACTACTCAATTACTCCGTAACTATCCACTTTTTTCATGATGACCGACTTGTTTGGAAGAGGTTATCTCATAACCGTTGCCATTACTCGTCTTTTAACTGCCCATCTTTGAATCATAGGGTATGTCGAATTTGTCTTATAACCGCTTCCATAACTGCTGAATTAGATGACCATAATGCCTTAAATTCGTCTAACTCCTGGGTGGTTTGACGATTTAGGCGATGATATGACTATCGCTCTGGGCGATCATATGGCATCGCATTCGTTCAGTCTCTGGGTGTCTTGCAAGTTGGGCGATGATGCTTCTTGGTTCTTGGGCTTCTATTAGATTCATCAATAGTTCTATCTAGGCCTTTATCCTGGACTTCCGAATTGGGCTTCACACCTTGTGTCTTTAATCTTGGGCTGCACTTTTAGTGTGTCAACCATTACCCCCCTAATATAGCAAATTAATACCAATTATTAATCTTTGTCATATTCACTTTGTATTTCTCCAACAACACTTGAAATTCTCAAGAATTCTAATTATCAAATACTTCTATTGCCTGAAGGGGTGCAACATTATAAACCCTCATAATCCCAACAGAGACGCTATTTCATTGCTCCTGAATCACGTTGCTATATTTTGCACTTCTTCCTCGTCATTTCACAGTTCATCTTATTGCTTCATTGCTACGTTTCTCAATCAAACCTCAACAAACTTGTATTCTACATTCAATGGCGACCTCACAAACTCACTCTGACGACACCTTTAGTTTCGAAGATTTCCAAACCCTTATTACGAGGCCGTATGTGAATCCAACCTTTCTTTCACAGGCCAATGTTGATCTTAACGAGTTCTACTTGGGTCCATCGTTCAATGATGCTGAGGCTGTTGGACGGGCGGCGGTAGGTCAATTGTTCCCCTGTTCTCAAAACCTTCCTTTTCTGAAGTCATTGCCCTTTAAAGCCAATCCGCGATAAAGGTATTCGCACTTGGCCAAAAACTGATTCTATCTTTCGTAGATGGCATGCACGCATGGTGAATCATGATCCAACCAAAGCAATTTTGGAACGTGCTAAGATTTTGGACCTATTGGAGATTACCATTTTCCCTCCAACTTATGACTCAGTGTTTTTTCCAATCGCCGTGAGTTTTTTGTCTTCTGAATACAACACTTTTGTTTTCCCTCTTGGCCCCATGTCCATTACTCTAAGGAATGTTGGAGCCTTAGTGAATCTTCCGCCTTTGCGCTACACTGTCTTTCCTAGCATCATGATTTCTGGTGTCGCCCCGAAATTTGACAAGAAGATTACTGAATCTTATTCAAGCATGCAAGGCCTTTATACTACTTCCATCTCTGAGCCTAACCATGCTGAGCGTGTCGCCTTCCTTCGGGTCTAGCTCTGTAAATATGTTTTTCGCGTCCCCAGCCTGAAACCCTCTATAAGTTATCTGCCTTTATCACGTGAATTACCTCGAAGCAGATCTTTGAATTTATGTTCTTTCTTTTTGCCTGCCTTTTATAGATGTATGGCCTCTCTTCAATTCCAACTGAGGAATGGTGCATCTCCTACTGATAGCGGGCCTCTCTGGCTCGTTCAATTGTGGTTGAGAGCCTATTTCCCACAACTGGCGCTCCGCCATCTCCTCCTCGTGAGGTTAGTTGCTACGGGCTATTTTTTCATCAATTGAGTCCTGTAAATATGTCTAGTATGGACGTTTTTACATTCTTTATACTTTAAATTCGACACTTTCTTTTTTTCTTTTTTCTCCTCATCAAGTTCCCCATTATGTATGGCCTCCTTCTACTCTAGCCAAAGCAAACACATTCATACCTATTTGGGTTCAATTTTTGATAGGAAGAGAGTTGTTTCATGACATTGTTATAGAAACAAATGCCAAAGTAGGGGTTGAGATATATGCACCCCAATTTTTTGCTCTCCAGCTTGATTTTAGCCAAATGTAGTATGTTCCTCCTTGTTATTCTAAGAATTTAACAGAGCATTTTTATACTATCAATAAAACTGAGGCACAAGCCATTGATGCCCGTAATAATCTCCTAGCTAAAGACTTTGCTTATGCTCCTTTCAATCCCACTGATATCACACATCCCCTTTTTGACCAGTTGTGGTCATCTGTGAAGCGCAGATTGTTCTCAATTGACGCCAACCGTGCTTTCCACCTGCTAGATAGACCAGATACTCTTTCTATTTCTCATATTCCAGCTATCCCTTTACCCAGTAAGATTCATACGTCACCTGTTCACACCAAACATCTCACTCTTCCATCTACTTCTCCACTTCCAAATGCTACTACAGTCAAAGGTACCTCCAACCGTAAGCGGCTAGCCTCAGCTTCTCCAATTTTGTCGAATGATGATGATGATGATGATGCCCCTCTCATCCTTAAGAGAAAGTTAATTGAGTCTATTTATTTCATAAGACATCTCCCTTCATGTATTAACGACTTATCTAAATTTTCCAGAAAAGCTCGACATCTCCCTCAAAGGTTTTAGCTTTAGCAGTTTCTGTTTCATCATCTTCCGCTAAGACTGCTTTGCCCAAATCAGATGATGAGGGGACTATGCTTACAAAGAAATCCTTAGTCCCGAAGCCATCTTCTTCCCAGGGCGTCGATCCCCCAAATGTCGAACCAGAATGTAATGTACACTTTGATGTTTTGCCATTTCTTGTGCTACTGGTTATTGATTTACTGCTTCTTGAATTATGCAAAGGTTCCTATGGACCTGCCTAGCGTGGCTGAGTCTTCTCACCCAGATAAAGAGAAGTCTCCACAAGTAGTAGAGACGACTGGTGATGTGCCTGGACTTATTAATGTTGCTGATGAGGTAGCCTTTTGCTGTACTTTCATTCTTACTTCGTTTATTATAGTGAGGATCCTCAATGTTGGCATCTTCCTTCACGGGGAGTTGATGATATCATAAGTTCCATTCAAGATTTGTTCACTTCCTGGGAGCAACTAGAGACATTTCGTCCTACCTCAACCAGTCATCCTTCTGCGCCATCTTCTGTTCTTTCAGATGAGCATATGAAGTCCCCTTAAGCAGTCATTGCTCAAGTATGTTTCTTTCATGGATATGGATGTTGGCCCCACCAGTGCTGCTAAACAAAAGGACAAGTTTAAGACGTTGGGTGCAAAATTGGTGCAAGCCCTTTCACTTCCATCGTTCAACGTTTCTGCTAACTTTAGAGCGAAGTTGAAGGTTTTTCATGCAGACATCCTCTCTTTGATAGCTAAGAATGTGGAGCTGAAGGCCAAGAGTGCTCAATATCTTCGCGCTGTATCTGAAAAAGAGTCTCTACTTCAAGGGATTAATAAAACCAAGGCTGAATTGATTGATATCTCTTCTGAAGTCATGGTTGAAGACTCTCTTATTTTAAGTTTGGCTGTAGAGATGAAAGAGCTTCAAGCAAAAACGGATGACTGTAGGGCGAGAATAGTTGCTAAAAAACGCAATGCTTCCCAAACAATTGATCGAGCTAAATCTTTGGTTGAGCAGTATACAAACTGGAGGTTGATGATGATCTTGTGAATGAGTTGAAAGTCGTTTCTTCTCAACAGAGTGACAAATGGGGAAGACTTAGGGAAAAAATGCGTTCATCTTGGGGTGAATTGTAATTAAAACACTCAATGTTTTAACTTTCCTTTTACAATTTCGCATTAACTGTTATTGCCAATTTTGAATGTAATAGCATCCATCATTATTGATGAATGATTGTTTTGTCCATTTGCGTTTTAATTGATGTTGCCCTTAGTCGTCCATCCTCCAAGCGTTTAATTGTTTATCGCTAGGATTCATGTACATTCTCTCTTGGTATTCCCGTCTTCTTTTCTAAGACTTTGGGACATTCAGTTTCAGTTGCTAAGCATGAATGTGGCCCTATTCATATTCTGTCTTTTCGCCTTCAAACCTCTATAAATGCATGTGCATCTCGTGCCTAACATTCTCACTTCCATTCTTTTCTTCAAGACTACGTTCCTGCCATCGTTTGGCACCTCCACAACTGATCAAAACTCTTGTCTTCCATAAAAATGGATCATTTGATCCACCACTTTTACCACTTTTCTTGATGTTACCTTGATATGGGAGGTATAGGAAATGGTCTTTAACCAATAAAGGTATTCTCAGCGCTCTCGCTAAAAGCGTTTTCCTCAACAGGAAATTTCTTCCATGCTTACTGCTGCAGCGATGTGCTAAAAGGGGTGCTGAAGACTAATTGTTTGTTGAGAGTGTTTCTCAACATCTTTGCCTGCCATCTACAGCAATGCATTTAGGAAGGCGAGGATGGTCGATTTCACTATTTCTGTTGCAATCGATCAATAACCAATTTGTAACCTGCTCCAAGTCACGATTAAATCGTATTTTGACTATTTTGTCCCTCTTATTTTTGTAAGAAACATTATAGTAATGCATTTAGGAGTGTGAGAGGGACAACTTCTGTTTTCTTATTGTAGTCAGTAGAAGATAAATAACAGTCTGTTGTAATTTGCGGCTTATGTAAGAAATATATGGTAATAAAGAATCTTATTTCGAACGCATTTTGTTTTCTGGCTTATTTGAACGTAATTGTCAAGTTTATTCATTTACAATCGCTCAACGCAATCGTACTACTTATACTTTTACTTGTTCACTTTCCCATAATGAAGGAACATATTTTTTCAAGTATTTACCATTAATAAATCTGACATACTTAGTACCATCTAAGTCCTCCAAATGGTAAGCCCCATTAGACAACACGCTTTTTACTTTATATGATCCTTCCCAGTTGGGCGATCACTTACCATATTTTGGATCATTGCTATCTAAATGGAGTATCGTCCTCCAAACCAATTCGCCCAGACTAAAAGACTTGGCTATGACTTTCTTATTATAAGAGTTAGTCATTCTTTGTTTCTGAACTTGTAACTTATCTAGGACGTCCAATTTTAATTCATCCAATTCCAACAAGTTTTGAACTAGTGATTCGGTATACTCCTCATCACTTAACTTATATTGTCAACGCACTCTAATTGATTGCACATTGATTTACATAGGCAAAACAGTCTCATGTCCATAAGTAAGTTGGAAATGAGTAATTTTGGTACTTGAACGGGGTGACGTTCTATAAGCCCATAGGGCCTTATTCAAACAATTTTTGGCATTTTCATCTATCATTTTCCTTATAATAGTTTTTAGAATCTTATCAGGAGATTCTACCTGCCCGTTAGATTGAGCGTAATAAGGTGTAGAGTTTACTAACTTAACTCCAAACTCATTTAAGAATTTCTTCACTTGATCTCCATTCAAGGAAATTCCGTAATCCACCATCAAAGTCTGTGGAATCCCAAATCTATAAATAATATGATCACGGATAAATTCTATAACACTCTTTTAGGTAATCTCCTTTAAAAGTATCGCTTACACCTACTTAGTGAAAAAGTCTGTTGCAACTATAATAAATGTATGTTGTTTGGACGATGGGGGATAAATCTTCTCTATCAAGTCTATCGCCCAACCCTTGAACAGCCAAAGCTTGATAATAGGTGCCATCTTTCTTGCAGGTGCCCTTTGTATTGGACCATATTTTTGGCATACTAGACAACTCTTCGCATATTGAACACATGATTCTCCCATCTTGGGCCAAAAATATCAATTCCCAATAATTAGTCATCGCATCTTTTGGCCGGCTTGATAGGCCCATATTCCCTCACCTCAGCCATGATTGTTCTAACTTCTTGTAAACTTACACATTTTAACAAGATACCATCAGTGCACTTCTTAAACAACTCTTCATCTATCAACGTATAATTTAGCAAACGTAACTTCATTTTTCTACTACTTCCTTCATTAGGTTCTTTAAGGAACCCTTTAATCTCCGTTCTCCAATCCATTATATCTTCATCCTCTATACACTAAACCTCTACCCTTCTCGCCCTTCTTTGGACTACGGGCAGTATTACTCCATATTCACAGTAAATTCCCAATTTAGCGCATTCGAATACCTTGATGCCATTTGGGCCAACTCATTCGCTATGTCATTATATATTCTATTAACATATTGAAACTCTACTTGATCGAATTCTTCCAACAATTCTTGGGCGATTTCGTATTGACTTATAATAGAACTACTTTGGCATTTATAGTCACCAATCAATTGGTGAATTACCAGTTGAGAATCGTCCCTAATAATCACATTCTTTATTTCCATATCTATCATCAATTCTAAGCCCACGATTAAGGCTTTGTATTCAGCTTGATTGTTAGTACACATCCTATCCATACCGAATGTGAAGTTGTAACAAATCCCTAAATGATTTATTAAAGATACTCCTACCCCTGCTCCTTTGGAAGTTTTTGATCCATCAAAGTATAAGATCCATAGTTTCAATTCAAATAAATCAATTTCCAATTTAATTTCTTCAGGCATGTCAAGGCATGGATGATCGACCAGAAAATTAGCCAAAGCCTGATTTTTAACTGCCTTTTGAGGTATGTATTTTATTTTGAATTCTGACAACGCTAAAGTCCAAAGGCCTACTCTCTGATGCAAAATATGGCGAAAGAACATGTACTTAAACAAATTTACTTTAGAAATCAAATAAACTATTACAGGCCGTAAATATGCCCTTAATTTTGTACATGTGAAATATAATGCGAGGCATAATTTCTCAATGACGGAATAATTACATTCGCATTTTGTCAATCATCTACTTAAATAGTAAATCGTCATTTCTTCACCAAATTGGTCTTCTTGTGCGACCATCCCGGCTATCGATCATTGTTCAGCCAATACTTACAACTTCATTGACCGTTCTTGGATTGGGAACACCAATACCAGTGGACTTGTTAAATATGTCTTCAGACTTTCAAAAGTTTTTTGATGCTCTTCTTTCCATACCAATTTCTTCCTGACTTTTCAGCTTTAAAAGAGACGAAAATGCTTTCGTTCGGCCTGCACAATTAGATATAAAGTTTCTTAAGAAGTTTACTTGGCCTAGGAACCTTTGCAACTCTTTTTTATTACTAGGAGGCTTAGCCTCTAAAATAGCTTTCGCTTTGTTTTTATCGAGTTCAATCCCCCTTTTGTGCACTAAAATATTTCCTGCTTTAACACCAAATACACACTTCAAGAGATTTAACTTTAGTTTATGCTGTCTTATTTGCTCAAATGAACATCTAAGTTGTTCAAAGTGGTCATCTTCTTTAACGGACTTGACCACTATACCATCTACATAGACTTTTACAAATTTACCTATTATATCATGAAAAATCAAGTTCATCGCTCTTTGATAGGTTGCCTCTACGTTCTTTAGGCCAAAAGGCATGACTATTCACTCAAAACATCCTAAAGATCCAGGGCATCTAAAGGCAATTTTGTGTATGTCTTCCTCAGCTATGTAAATTTGATTATATCCCGAATACCCATCCATAAAGGAATATATTATGTGCCCAGCAGTCGAGTCTACTAAACAATATACTGTAGGCATTGGATATTCATCTTTAGGCGTGGCTAAATTCAAATTCATGAAATCTATACACACCCTTAACTTGCCATTCTTTTTTAGTACTGGCACTATATTAGATAGCCATTAAACATACCTGACCATTCTAATAAAACCTACTTTTAATAATCGCTCTATCTCTTTCTTAATTTCAGGAAGTACATTAGGAACAAAACGCCTAGGAGGTTGTTTATGAGGCTTAAAATTTGGTTTAGTTGGCAATCTATGTTCCACCAAATTTCTATCTAAACCAGGCATATGTTCATATTCCCAAGCAAAACAATCTTTGTATTCTTTTAATAAAGCGATTAATTTATCACTAACCTCTTGAGCGAGCATTTGGCTAACAAATTTTGGGCGATCTTCCTCTTCATCACCAATATTCACCTTAATCAAAGGGTCATGTACTTGAGCATATCCAGGTTTGGTAATCCTCATTACTTCATCGTCCCCATTTCTTATAGGCGTTTCCTCCTCTAAACAATCCACCTTATTAACTTCTCGGCGAATAAATTGCTCAATCTCGAACATTGTTAATTTGTTCCCCAGTGTTTTTAACGCTGCTTCTTCTTTAATCACATTTTTACATATTTTACTGAAAGCCATTAATTTGGCTTTGAGGGCCTGGATGTCAGCCATTTGCCTTTGTTGTAGAGAACTCATCTAAAGTTCATTGATTAGCCTTTTGCCAATCACTAGCTCTTCTAAGGCCACTATGTTTGGCCTCATTTAATTGAACATTTCAGTAAGTGCTTCAATTGAAAATGGCTCCTCACTTTGTGCAACAATTTGAGTCTCTTCTTCATCTTGGACCACCCTGACAGGCCCATAATTCCCTTTGTACATAAACCTTTCTACTAAGTTTGCTTCTGCCACAAAGGGTACTATGATCTGTCTATACCACTTCCGCTTCACATTTGTCATTCCAGAAAACCAAGCACTAATGGAGCGATGAAGGTATGTAGTGACTCTCATAGATCCAATCCCTTCCTAGTAGCACATTGTAACTAGTAGTCTATTACAAAGAAGACCGTAGTCCTGGTAGTTGTTCCTACAGTTATGTCAAGTAGCATAACTCTTTTAGCCAAAGTTGCTCCCCCATTGAAATTCGTGAGAATGACTTCTGTTGGAATCATATCACTCTCTGTTTTGGCAATCTTCCTCATCATTCCGGATGGAATAGTGTTTATAGCTGCCCCATTATCAATAAGCACTTTTGCCATAGGTATTCCATTGACTAAAGCCTTCACATACAACGACCTCAAGTGTTTGGTTAATTTCATGGCCGGCCTTTTGAAAATAAATTTTTCAGCAGCATCTATTTCTACCTCATGTTTGTCCTCTATTGAATTATTTCCTTGTGATAAATCAACATGTAACATGTGGCACCGAGCTCCTTCTTCTTGGGCTTTTTCTTTCTTCTTTTCTAGTATTTCTTCTCCAGTTACCCAAGCTATGGGATGAGGCATTATTCTTGGAGGTGATCCATACTTTTCAGAGCGAGGTACTCTATTTTTCCTCTTGGGCATCCCGTACAGCACATAAAAATCGAAAGAACGCCCAGATGATTCTCCCAACAAGTCTACTTCACGAACTCCCTCTCAATGTAGTTGCTTCAACAGGGTATTGCGCGACACTCCTCTTTTTCTTCTCTCTGCTTCCAGATCAATTTCATCTTCAATGTCAGTCATACAATCATCCTCTTCCCCATCATATGCATCTTTAGATGTTTGGCCTTCATCACATTCCAGCACACATGTTTCCTCTTCGTTATCCTCCTTTTTTCCTCTTGTTTTCCTTTATTTTTGAACTCATCAGCTAGTAAATAGTTATTAGCCATGACAGGAGGTAATGTACTGAATTGGATAGTGAGGGGTTGATCCGGATCTTCTTCATCCCTTTTGTCTCGCTCAAACCTCGATCTCCCAGACGAACTTTCTGGTAATTCTCTCATTGACTCACATGTACCAGTCTCTTCACTGTCTTCGAGGACATTCTAATCGGCCACTTTGAGAAGTTTAGGCGTCTTAGGACATGGTAATCCCTATTGTTGCCTCATCATTCGTCCATAATTGAACTGAAGATGCATTTGTTGAGTTCTGGTCATCTCATTGAAAGGTATCACCCCTCTTGCATTATACTGGAACGAATGCCATACATTTGGTTGGCAAGGTTGTGGCCTGAATGTTCTCCCCGATTGATCGGCCTAAACTGCATCTCCAAATGTGGTCCCCTATAGAATGACGTACCTCGTCATCTAACAGGCTGAGCGTTTGGAACAAAATCAAGGCGATGGTGATGCTGCCATATCTTTGGTGGTCTTGTATTTATTCTCACCTCTTTTTTACATCTTGCACACAAGACATCTTCATCCCTCCTAGGTTCCTTCGCTTTGATACGCTCAAAAACGTTGGGATGTGGCCTGGAGTCTTGTTCTCATCATCAATCACTAATTTGAATTTTGGCAATTTAAACCAGTTGTCACCATATTCACCCCAAGTGGCTGTGGGAACGGGTTTTCATCCACTACCATTTTCTTCTTTTCTTCGAACATGATTCGTCTTAACTCAAGGCATCCGTAACACATGGCGAAAAACCAAACAATAATTAGTCATATGTGACCATGCATTATGCCATTTACAATATTTTTACCCTTAATTTGCTCAGGGTCTGGCAATTTACGCTTATCGCTCAACTTTATTTGCTTATTCTTATATAATTTATCGAATATAAGGTCAGCTTTAGTAACATCGAACGAAAACGTCCTAACCTTTTTGTTTTCACCTCTTACAAGCTCATCATTGCCCGACGCTCTAGGTTTAGCCATTATGGGACAAGCATATACATCTCCTTTAACTAATTCGGCCAAATATATTTCAATTTGATCGTAATATTCATCGCTGACAGTATGAACATTGAATTTTGGGTCTTTGTAATAAGTCCATTTACTAAAATTTTTCATTTGTTCCTCTTCTCTTATCAACCGCTCAAACCTAATTACATTCGCTCTAAGTTGGAATAAATCAGGGAACACCCTATCCTGAAATTTCTTCTTTAAATCAAAGGTTAAACAACTTTGAGCGATTTTGACAAATTCATTCTCAGTCAGAGGTACAAAACATTTACTCCTGACTGTTTTGAACCTTTGAAGGAAACTTTATGCCCATTCGTTGGGCATTTGACATAGATTTGTCAAATTGGCCAGAGTGATTTCAGACTCAGTTTTATAAAACTGAGCGTGGAATAACTATTCCATTTGTTGCACTTCTCCTAATCCAGTGATAAATGAGAATTCTAGCACTTTATACCCTCTAAGCCATGGATATGATTGATCTACCCAATCAGGATATGGTTTTGTATAGATCGGCCTAATGAGAGGACATACCCCCACAGCTATTTGATCCTGCACTATCTCCATGATTTGATTCCTCAACATGACATTAGGATCATACGGAATTTCCACGGGTTGATTTACTGTTTGATTTATGTGAGGCATGATGGTTGGCTATAAAAGCGCCACTATTTGGGCCATTATGACCATTAAACTGAGTATTTAACCCATCATTAGCACGTAAGGTATTCTGTCCATTGTTCGGGACATTATCTCTTATATTTGGATTACCCCCCAGGTTTGTAGTCACGTTATCACCATTCAAATTTAGCGCTCTATTCCCCCCTTGGTTTGAAGTAGAGGGACCGAAAGATGGTTCTAAACTTTGACTTGAGTTCAAACCAGGGAAATTATGTGGTGAAGTGTGTCCCACCGTCATCCTGGTTTGAAAGTGACTCCCTATGGGTACAACGGGTTGATATATTTGGCTTACTAACTTGTTCATGATTTCGTTTAACGTACTTAGTTGTTTAGCCATATTGTCATAGTGTACATTCCCATTTTGGGTAAATCTTTCCGTATTGTGAACATTTCGTAAATTTACCTGTTCAACGACGTTCTGCGTGAGTTCCCCAAGCAATGCACGCGTGGTGTGAGGACTCAACTCTATCATTGGCTCATAACGACTGTGACTGCTCTGACTTTGTCCATCTGTTCGTGGAGAATTTTGCTGCTGATCATATAGGTCAATCACAAACTGGACTATTCATTGACATGCTGGTTCCTTATCAGAATTCTTATGAAGCATAATGCCTCACTTTTTATATCTTCACTTACCAAACACCAACGTCCCACTGGGCATACCAAATTGTTTCGCGGATTTTGTCGCTAACAATTAAAAAATGGATCAGACGATTGTGTAAGGAACAGACCTCTTGAGACGAAGTCCCAAAATGGGTGTTTTATTGGTTTAGATTTACAATTGGGAACGAACAAAATGTCTCCAAGGGGCGCAAGCACATGAATACTAAAAAAAATTTTAATTTACACTAAGAAATTGAACTTATATATTCTCTGTTGAGAGTTTTTTATTCGGGGCCCTTTCTTCTATATCTTCACTTCTTTTTTATATTTCATTGGTGACTTCTGAGTGATAAAATCGCTCGGAACTGCTCAATTACTCTGTACCTATCCACTTTCTTCATGATGACCGACTTGTTGGGGAGAGGTTATCTCATAACCGTTGCCATTACTCTTGTCTTTTAACTGCCCATCTTTGAATCATGGGATATGTCGAATTTGTCTTATAACTTCTTCCATAACTACTGGATTAGATGACTATAACGCCTTAGATTCGTCTAACTCCTGGGTGATTTGACGATTTGGGTGATGAAAGGACTATCGCTCTAGGCGATCATATGGTACCTCATTCGCTCAGCCTCTGGGTGTCTTACAAGTTTGGGCGATGATACTTTTTGGTTCTTGGGCTTCTATTAGATTCATCAACAGTTCTATCTAGACCTTTATCGTGGACATCCGAATTGGGCTTCACACCTTGGGACTTTAATCTTAGGCTACACTTTTAGTGTGTCAACAGGTAGTAAGTAGAGCTGGCAAAAAAATCCAACAAACCTGATACCTACGTGGCCCAGCCCCGAACGGGGCGAGAATTATCCGTTTAATTGGATATTAGGGGTGGGGGCGGATAATGGGTGCCCCGCCCGTTTAATTTTATTTTTTTAAGAGTTCAATACTTTAAATGAAAAAATTTATTAGTTTTAATAGGAAATTGGAATTCAAATTATTTGTCTCAATCTAATGAAGGTGGAAAATAAAATAAATTATCAAAAACTAAAAAGAAAATTAAATGGGGTAGTAAACGGGGCAAGGGCTCCGCCCCACCTTAAACGTGTAATGAGGTGTAGCGTGGTCGCCGCCCTACCCCCGTTGCCATCTCTAGTAATAAGTTCCATTTGAGAGAAGATGCATATCAAAGAATTCATTTGCAGTCTCATTATGACATTTTTAGGAAAGTAGACGAATAACTTAAAAAAAAAATAAGTGGGCTAAAATTATATTTATTGCATTGTTTGATATTTCATATGCTCTTCATATAAGTTTATATTTGGAATAATATATTTTCCCACAAGTACTTGTCATACTTCCTAAAACAACTTATATTATTTATTAGAAGATGTCAATGTGCTTTTGCAGAGATGGCAAAAAAGTGCGTCGACTCGGGCTCGACTCCGAAAAAGTTTGAGTCGAGCCCGGCTCGTGCCGAGCCTCTTTTTTTTTGTCGGACTTTGCTGGCTCGGGCTCTCGGGCCCAAAAAAGCTCGAGTCGAGCCCGAGCTTTTTTATTTAATTTATGGTACGTATAAATCGTACAAATTTTAAATTTTTTAAATAAAAAATGTAGATTTGACATTTAAAAAAATTGAGCCGGCTGGCCCGCTAAAGCTCAGGCCGAGCCTCATTTGCTCGACTGGGCTCGGGCCCCAAAAAGATCGGGCCAAAAAAACTCGAGCTCTTTTTTTTTTCGGCTCGACTCGTTGACATGGCTATACTTTTGTCATCCTATTTTAGGTTGAGCTATTGTCCGTTGACAACTTCTTAACCTTAAATTAACCTCACAACTCATTGATTTGTTAACAATTACATGTACAACTAATCTAGAATGTATTTATTATTAAATTAAATCAATTATCATGTTTGGCTTCGATTCTCTCTTTTTCGAAGAAAAATTTAATATTAGGATTATAAGTTGTTTTTATGACATCGACCCAAGGATAATAATAGAACAAGTTGTATGTTTAATACATCAATTTAATCCAAATAAACATTATCACACGTCCATGTTGACCTATGATTTAATATAGCTCCACTTGTTTTGATTATAACAAACAATAAACAATACACTTTTGTTTCTAACAAGTTTTTTTTTTTTAGTTTTTCATGAATATATTTTCTTAAGCGTTCAAAAACTCAAATTTTCATCCGTTGAAAAACAAGCAATCAAATGAGACTCCAAGAGAACAAAAAGTTTGAAGAATAAAGTTTAGAAGTAGCTTTTCAATACTTAAGTGTAAAGATATTAACTCTTTGATTTTTAACAAGTACATCAAACTCAAAATTATTTTTCATAATTCATCAGTTACATTAAAATATTTTTCATGATATGAAATAGATTTCGAAAAATCAATTTTCCAAAAAAAAAAAAAGTCAACTTTCGGTCAACCGAGATTGTTGACTTTTGGTCAACCAAAAATTTGTAACTGATCAGTCGAAATTTTAGTTTGAAATTCCGGTCAACCGAAATTATTAATTATTCAACTGAATTGTTTGATTATTCAAAAGAAAAATTCAATTTCCAACGGATTTATTTCTAACGGCTATATTACCTTTGGCTGACCGAAATATTCTTCCGAAAGTTTGGCAGCTTGCCATTTTTTTCTCTATAAATATACATCTCTTCTTGCATTTAATTTCACCAACTTATAAGAGATTTTTGAAAGCTTTTTTATTGGGAAATCATTAAGTTTACTTGAGTTTAATTTCTATCTCATTTATTATAAAAAACTTTCTTGATTGATCCAACATATTTCATCCATTTTATCAAGAAGTTTATTTTGTAAAGAACTTTTCATAATTTCATCTATTATTCATTCTTGTTAAAAGTTTCATTTGCCAACATTTTGATTTAAGTGAAAATCTCTCTTCATAATTAACTTATATTATTTGTTAAGAGAGATTATTGATTTGAAAATTTTGATACAAAAACTTAAACTATTTCATTATCAATCATTCATCAAAGTTTTCTTCATAAACACTTGAGCTTCATTATTTTCTATCTATTGAAGTGTTATCATAACTCTCTAAATACTTGATTTTATTATATCATTTGTTAAGTGAGTTCTTTCAATTATAAAATTATAACTTATACTTTGTGATTTCGAGAGCCCTTGAGAAAACTTGATTGTTGTTAAGGATATGTGCTCCTTATTGTAAGTCACCTAAGGATAAATGCTTTTTGTTGCAAGTCACTCAAGGATAAGTGTTCATTGTTTGTAAGTCACTTAAGGACTGATACTCCTTGTTTGTAAGTTATCTGCGACTCTCTCATCTCCAATTTTCTTCAAAATCCTAATTTCTCTCAAAATTACTTCAAAATCTCACCAACTCTCATACTTTCATCAAACTTTTCCATCAAATCTCAAGCTTCTTCTTCCATTTTTCATCAAAAATTGCAGATTTTGGTCTTTAGGGTTCTTCACTAAAACTTTTAATTTCTCTTCAAATACTCCTTAGAAATCACGTTTAAACATTAACCACTTCAAAATTTTGTTCCCCCCTCTTTTTCCATCACTTTTCACTAGAATTTTCACAATTTTTTGAAACTCCAAAAATTTTTCACTCCAAAAAATTCGAAAATCCCAAAAATACCCATGGCTCGAAGGAAGAAATCAAAGAAGGGGGATGCCGATTCAACGAATATTGAGGTTTACATGCCCATGCTCGACCGTTTCTCCAATTATCCCATTTTAATTGGTAAGTCAATTAATTTCTTCGATTTTCTACCAAAGCTCCTTCATTTCATATTAAGGAATAATTTGAAAATATTGGATAGAGGAATGTAGTCACAGTCTCTGAAAATGTTTATCCTAATTTAATTCGGGAATTTTACCGCAATCTTTCATTTTATTCCTCATTGTCACGAGTGAGGTTAAAGGAAAACAGTTTACTCTGAATAGGAATATCATTCAAGAAATTTTTGAGTTAAGTGCTTGTGAAAACCACCCTACCTATTTTTGAAGCACATTAAACATATCTATGATTCTCTTAGAACCTTAGGCTTACCTTATGGCATGCTTCTTACAAAAATCTTTCAACATTTCAATGTGTCATTCGACGATGAGCCTTTTCTCAAGCCCAAACACACCAATATCATTAACCTCCACACTCTTAAACGAATGAAAATTGTTAAAGGCAATGGGCAATGGGTGTGTAATACTCAAGGTTTCGACAAAAGCTCGGGGCCTACAACTTGGCCTTTACTTCGGAAGTGGATAAAGAAGACATGGGAAATTTGGTGGTGTTGGAAATATTGGTGATATTGGCAGTGATGGTGATGATGGCAGTGGTTGTGATGATTCTTCTCGAGCACGGCATAGAGCTCCTACTCCATAAGAAGCACCAACCTCCAGCCGATATATTTTCGAAGATCAATTCCACAACCTAGAAGGTCGGATTGCCTCTCTTTCCACTAACATCAATATGCTTGATCAACGAATAGAACAAATGAATTTCTCAATTAATCAACAAATGGAGCATATGAGGTTATCTCAAGAGGCTTTCTTTACACATATGTATTTCATTTATCCTCGAGGGCCTCTTCCATCGGCGGAAGATTAAAACTCTTTCTCTAAGTTCTTTTTTTTTCATTTTTAAACTCATGTTCTTGTTATATATATATATTGTAACCTATGATTACTTTCATTTTTTTTTCCTTACTTGCATTTATGCCTTACTTAAAGGGGAATTTGTCTTTGTTTCCATACTTTTTGATGATGCCAAAAAGGGGAAAGGAAGGAATATGTGATTATATGATTGTAATTATGACTTGCTATGAACTTGTTATTTCTCATTTAGTATATCATTAAATTGTGGAAATGAATGTCTTTGGAACATCATGATATACATAATACAAACTTGATTCCCATTGATATGTAAAAGATAGGGGGAATATCTTGTATATTTCTATAAATCACATATTGTTTGTCATAATCAAAAAGGGAAAAATTGTTGACCTACGATTTAATATAGCTCCACTTGTTTTTATTATAACAAACAATACACTTTTGTTTCTAACAAGTTTTTTTTTTCATGAATATATTTTTTTAAGCATTCAAAGACTCAAATTATCATCCGTTAAAAAACAAGCAATCAAATGAGACTCCAAGAGAACAAGAAGTTTGAAGAATAAAGTTTAGAAGTAGCTTATCGGTACTTAAATGTAAAGGTATTAACTCTTTGATTTTTAACAAGTACATCAAACTCAAAATTATTTTTCATAATTCATCACATGCATTAAAATAATTTTCATGATATAAAATAAATTTCGAAAAATCAATTTTCCAAAAAAAAAAAGGTCAACTTTCGGTCAACCAAAATTGTTGACTTTTGGTCAACTGAAAATTTGTAACTGATCAGTCGAAATTTTAGTTTGAAATTTCGGTCAACCGAAATTATTAATTATTCAACCGAATTGTTTGATTATTCAACAGAAAAATTCAATTTCCAACGAATTTATTTCTAACGGCTATATTACCTTCGGCTGACCAAATATTCTTCTGAAAGTTCCTGCAACTTGTCATTTTTTTCTCTATAAATATACATCTCGTCTTGCATTTAATCTCACCAACTTATAAGAGATTTTTGAGAGCTTATTTATTGAGAAATCATTGAGTTTACTTGAATTTAATTTCTATCTCATTTATTACAAAAGACTTTCTTGATTGATACAACATATTTCATCCATTTTATCAAGAAATTTATTTTGTAAAGAACTTTTCATAATTTTATCTATTATTCATTCTTGTTAAAAGTTTCATTTGCCAACACTTTGATTTAAGTGAAAATCTCTCTTCATAATTAACTTGTATTATTTGTTAAGAGAGATCATTGATTTGAAAACTTTGATGCAAAAACTTAAAATTATTTCATTATCAATCATTCATCAAAGTTTTCTTCATAAACACTTGAACTTCATTATTTTCTATCTATTGAAGTATTATCCTAACTCTCTAAATACTTGATTTTATTATATCATTTGTTAAGGAAGTTCTTTCAATTGTAAAATTACAACTTATACTTTGTGATTTCGAGAGCCCTTGAGAAAACTCGATTGTTGTCAAAGATATGTGCTCCTTATTGTAAGTCACCTAAAGATAAATGCTCCTTATTGTAAGTCACTCAAGGATAAGTGCTCATTGTTTGTAAGTCACTTAAGGACTGATACTCCTTGTTTGTAAGTTATCATTATAGTGCATTGGTCTTGCTCGTGACGGAGAGCTTGGTAATGAGGACGTAGAACACATTGTGTATCGAACCTCATTAAATCGGTTTGTTATCTCTACATTATCGCACTTTACTTTACATTGTTATTTAATTGTGTTATATCTATACTTGAATATAATTATTGAACTAGCATATTTAATTCTCGTATCATACTTTGCACTTATATCTTGTGTGTTAAATTGTTTTGAGACTAAGTGTCGAAAAGGTTTCAAAAATCAATTCACCCCCATCTTGGTTAATTATTCTTGGGTTATCAATCCAGCATTTGCTCCCGTTTCTCAGTGGCTGTCTTCTCCCTCTGTTTTATTATTTGCTAATGACGGTGATGGTGATGGTAGTGGTAATTCTACGACGGTGGTCTTAAGGTGGTGCAGCGTTCGGTTGGTGTTGATGGTGGAGTAGGGTTAGGAACTTAGGCGGGATGGGGTGTGATTGTGATTAACTATTTGGACGATTGTGACTCATAAAATATGTAATTAATAAAATCAATGTTATTAAAATTGGCCAGGCCCGACTAGGAACCAAACCTAAAACCAGGCCAATCATGTCCGATTAACTAGCTATGACAAAAACGGTTGAAACCCACTAATTGGACGGTTTAACCATAAACCGATAAATTAGTGCTGATTTTACTGTTTTGACCAATCTTAGTTTAAAATTTTTTAACTTCATTAATGGGCTCATTCATTACAACCAAAGGTCCATAAGGAGATCATGGATGACATGCTCATTTTACATATGCACTCTTCTTTCCAATGGTAGCATAAACTTTCGATGTGGGATATTAAAAAAATATTAAATTGCTCAAAAAAATTATTTTTCAAATGTATGTCTAAGCTGTGACCAATTAATTTAATAAATTATGACCTCGAAATAAACTATAACCTATAAAATTTATATTTTTGAGCGAGAAATGATGCGTGACCTGTTTATTTGATAATTTGTGGTCAATAAATAAATTATGACTTATAAATTTGTAATTTGTGATCGAAAAATAATGCGTGACCAATTAATTTGATAATTTGTGATCAATAAATAAGTTAAAACCTATAAAATTTGTGATTTATAACTATGATATTTTGCGATTGTGATTAGAACATAACAATGATCATAAACTGTATAATATTGTGACATTAATATATTTGATTACCATTTTAATTAATAAAGTATTTTAAGGTGTTTATTTCATTAATAAAATTTGAATTATGACATGATTTTTGAAACTTTAAAACAAGTTTCTTAATTTTGAAATTGTATCTTATACCTTAATACGTATTGTTCTATTTTCTTTTCTCTATTATATGTTAGCTTAATTATACAATAATCTTGTCTCGAATCATGCAAATTTCTTACTGGGCCGAATGGGCTGAAGTCTAAAAAGTGTTGGGCCTCGGGCTTTATCCTAGCTTATGGGCTTTGAGCCCGTTTTCCTTGACTTTCTGCCTTAATAATGGAATTGTACGCGGTAGATTGTTGGACAATAAAAGTTAAGTAATTCTTGCCGGTTGCTACCATTCCTTAAATAAAATACTTGCCACAATTATTTAACATATTTTGAATCGATTATATAAATATTTTTTAGAATTATATTTAGTTAACATAATATATATTCAACAATCCAATATCAAGTGTCATAACTTTTCCGTTGATTTAATGTTGACTTTAACCTTATAGATTCGATCATAACAAATAAGCTAATCGTGTTTACTAATAATTGAATTTAAGTGATTATAGTCTCCAAATCATTCAATGGTTATCAATCGATCATTATCAAAAGATCATAATCAAGATTACTAGTACAAGTCAGACTCACAACGAAAGTCAAGATCGAACTCAAGTATTCAAAGATCAAGTAAGAGCTTAAAAGTGAAATATCTAAGAAAGATCAAAACAAGAGCCTAAGAGCCAAATTTTAAAGAAATATTATGATTAGATTTTTAGTTCAAATGTAAAAGTACTATTACTTTGATCTTTAGCAATAAAAATGATTAAAATTTAAATATCATTTTATGCACTCTATTTTTGTAATCACTTACATAAAATATTTTTGGTCAATGGTGAAAATGTTTTTCAAAATGATAATTGAATTTAGATCATATTTTTGAAACATCGCTTATTTTGAAAAACTAATTAAAAACACTTTTCTTGGTCATATGATTACCGCTCAGGATATTGAAGTAGACCCACTTAAAGTAGATGCGGTAACAAATTGGCTTAGACCAACCAGTGTGAGGGAAGTTCGTAGTTTCTTGGGATTGGCGGGCTATTATAGGAAATTTATTGAGGATTTCTCAAAAAGAGCAAAGTCGATAACCTAGTTGACTAGAAAGGGAATGAGGTTTCAGTGGACGAAAAAGTATGAAAAATGTTTCCAGGAACTCAAGCAGAGATTAGTCTCGGCTCTTGGATTGACAGTACCTGAAGGTTCATATGGGTTTGTAATTTATAGCGACGCATCCAAGCAGGGTTTAGGCTGTGTTCTGATGCAACATGGAAAGGTGATTGTTTTTGCCTCGAGACAATTGAAGCAGTATGACCCAACACACGATTTAGAGCTTGCAAGAGTAGTTCACACCCTAAAGATATGTGTCACTATCTATATGGAGGGAAGTCTGAAATTTATACGGACCACAAGAGTCTCTAATCATATTCAAACAGAAGGAACTGAATATAAGATAAAGGAAATGGTTGTAGTTAGTGAAAGATTATGACTGTACAATTCATTACTATTCTGGTAAGGCTAACGTAGTCGTAGATGCCTTAAGCAGGAAGACATGATCGCAGTTAGCAGCTTTACCCACAATGCAATGACATTTGATAAAGAACTTGGAAAATTGAGATTGGAAATATCATACCGTCGACTTAGACTACAGCGAAAAGAAAAGCGTTTATGATACAACCTACTTCGGGATCGAATCAAGGAAGCACAAGATAATGATCCATTTTTACAGAAGATTAAGGTTGAGGTTGGTACAAACAAACGTAAAGGATTTGAAACATCTGCAAACAACGTGCTGACCTTTAAAGGAAGATTGTATGTACCTAAGGATGAAAGTACAAGAAACGAAATATTGGAAGAACCTCACTAGAGATCTTCGAGATATATTTTGGTGGAGAAACGTGAAAAGAACAATTAGTCTATTCGTAGAAAAAATGTATTGTCTATCGCAAGTTAAGGCAGAACATCAAAGGCCATCAGAACTATTAAAATCTTTAGATATTCCAAAATGGAATTGGGAACACCTAGTGATGGCCTTTGTTATAGGCTTTCCGTGATCATTAAGAGGTCACACTGCTATTTGGTAGTGGTTGATCGTTTGACGAAATTAACTTATTTTCTGTCAATCAAAGTAAATTTCAACATGAAGCAACTCGCACAGTTACATGTTAGGGAAATGGTTAGATTGCATGGAGTTACAGTCATTATTGTCTCGGATAGAGACTCGAGATTCATATCAAAGTTTTGGAGAAGCTTGCAGGCAGCCATGGGAACGAAACTGAAGTTTAGTACTGCTTATCATCCACAGACGGATGAACAATTAGAAAGAACCATCTGAACTCTTGAAGATATGTTTCGGGCATGTGTTTTTGGAGATTGGAGGCAGTTGGGAGATACATCTATCGTTGGTGGAATTTGCTTACAACAATAGCTTTCAGACCACTATAGGCATGACCTCTATGAAATTTTCTATGGTAGGAAGTATAGATCCCCTATCCAATGGGACGAGGTCGGAGAGAATAGAATTTTGGGTTTTGAAATCATTGAACAAACAGTTGAGGCTGTTGATAAGATTAGAGCAAGAATAAAGACAGCACAAGACTGCCAAAAATTAATGCTGGTGGTAGAAGAAAGGATTTGGAACTTCAAATAGGTAACAAAGTTTTTCTAAAAGTAGGGTGTACTGAGATTTGGTAAGAAGGGGAAGTTGAAACCACAGTTCATTGGACCTTTCAAAATTCTTGAAAAGATTGGAATTGTGGCTTACCGACTTGCCTTACCACCCGAACTCGTAGCAGTACATAACGTAATACATGTTTCGATGCTCAAAAAATATATTCATGACCCCAACCACGTGATAAGTTATAAGACTTTGGATGTACAAAAAGACTTGTTATATGAAGAAGTCCCGATGATAATTTTGGATAGAAATGTGCACCAATTAAGAAATAGAGAGGTTCCTCTGATCAAAGTTCAATGAAGAAATCTTGGACTTGACGAGTTAATTTGGGAGAAGGAATAGGAGCTTAAAACCAACTATCCAAAGCTTTTCGATTGGCTAAGGTAATTTTCGAGAACGAAAATACTTTAAGGAGGGGTGATTGTTAAGCCCTGAAAATTTGATAGAATAGAATTAATTATTTTCAATGCTATATGTATATATTTTAAAAAGTTGAAGGACTATAGAGAGATAATTTTTAAGTTCTTATTTTTTGGGTAAAATAATTAAATTTTGATAGAGCTAAAATTAGTATACAAATTTTGGGTTCATTATGTAGCTCGTATTAAATAATGCGTCTTGGACTCGAGAAATAATTATTTCGAATAAGTTATGCCCATGTTATTAAGGTTGAAAGCTATTACCTTAATTTGTAATTAATTAAGTTAATATTGATTCAAAATCTTTCCAATTCAGCCACGTGTACTTCTAGTGAAATAGAGAAATATTTTTTTAATTGGTCGTGATTTTTTTATGTGTAAATTATTACATTGGAAAGATAAAATATTTTTTTTAAGGTTTGAATGATCTATTAAATAATATATTTTGGGCAATTTTCTTGGCATAGTACACGACAATCATGAATCTGTGTTAGCTGTCCTTAGTTTGAAATTAGGTAAAGTGCCTTGTTTGAGTTTGAAATGAATTGCAGACATGTGTATAATTCAGTAAATTGAGCCAATTATATGGAAAAACGTGGCTTTATGAGGTAATGTAAATATTATGGATGGTAGTATACACGTAAATATTTTTTGTCTACCTTAAATAAATATTTCAAGCTAGGAATGAAAGATTGTGATATGTTCACTGAAGGAAAAAAAGGGGAATATACACTCACTACATCAGAGAAAAAGCCTTGGAACGTAAGACAACTGCCTTTCTTTCAAAAACTCGTTTCATCAATCAAGGTATGATTTCGAGGTGCAAGTGATTTGTTCCGTTTAATTTTATTACTTCTTGTTAATAAATATTATGCTGATGAATTTACAAGATATGAGGGTGTGTGATAGAGATTAAAATCAAATTAAAATTGAAAATATAGTCGTTATTGTTGACTTTTATTAGACGGGTGGGACCCAATAACGGCCATATTTTCAATTTTAATTGGTTTTTAAGCCGTACCAAACAGGCTGATAGTATGTTATATGATAATGGACATTCGGTATAAATGATATGAAGTGTTATGAGCTCTTATCGGATTTTAAAGATATAATATGACGACATGATTATTTTGATACATGGATTAATATTTTTATTCGGGACTGGACAATACTCGTGTCATACTGAGTATTTGCATACACTCACTCATTTTCCTCTACATCTTACATGTTAGAATGGGTCGTTGGTTGATGAACGGTTAATGTTGTCGTTGTGTCCGGATTCAATAAAGTTAATAAATCAAATCCAGTGTAACATGTCTAAAGTTTTATTCCTCCCTCTGCTTGTTGAATTTGAAATATATTTTATTTTATTATTTTTATTTGTCAAATTATTTGTTGACTATGTTGTAAAATAAAATGGTATCATCACAAAATGTTTTTAATTAGCGAGACCCACTCAAATAACTAGTCATAAATTGGTCAAACCAATATTATACATAACCAATTTATGACAATCTCAAAACATAAATGGAAATTAATATAACAAACAATGTCGACACTAACAGAGAGATAGAGCATCAGGAATATTTTTCAATGTACGTGAATCATTAAAAGTTAACTTAACGTCACTTTTCTATCACAGGGGAAGTGTATGGAGATTAGGAGCACACGGTTTAATTTCCAACGGCTTTTAAATTTCTAATTCAGTAGGAGACAAGGAGCACGCAGTTTAATATATTCGTTTTTATTTTTTTTCCTTTTGTTGAATATTCTTCTCCTTCAGAGTCATGATTTTTGAGTCTAATAATATATGGATTTCTAGTTTGAAACTTGGACTATATGGGAAAAAGCATAAGGGAATAAATCGAAATTGATGGATAATTATTCAAACTCAAAAAGGCCTCTTCCAAATTAATAGAAACACGAGGATAGAGAAAAAAAAAAAAAAAAAATCATTTCCTTGATAGAATATTTAGGGCCTATTTGGGCCGGATTTAAATCAGATTTTAATCTAAGAGCTTGTTTAGTACACATTTTGGGAGTAAGAATGCATTTTTACTGTTGATGTGATGAGGAATATATGGTTGAAAATTAAGGAAAATTTATTAATATGATAAAAAATATTATTTTATTAAAGAATGTGTGGTTGAAAATGAGTAGAAGAATAAGAATTAAAAAATGAATGTAGCTCAAACAGTGGTTAAGTCAAAGTCAAACAATTAATATCAACTACATCTTTCATGGGTCCTACACCTTTTCAATCACACATTTCAAAAAAAATTTCACAATTCACTTAAAATCTGATTTTAATATACACCAAACACCCTCTTAATGTAGTACTACATAACCCAAACAAAGAGCATTTATCGAATCAAGTTATATTTAAGTAATCAATGCAAATAAGAAAATTAAATAGTAAAGGCAGCAATTTTATCATATAAAATATGGACTTTAGAGGGATAATGATGGATAAGATGAATTTGTTTCAAAGAGATAAAATGATTATTCTCAATTATTTGATGGTAATGGACGAAATGATAGCTAAACGATAGGAATCGTAAAATTTTTATCTATTTTCTAACACTTGTGATCAAGAACACAATTTTCTATTAAAATCATTTGTCAAAAAAAAAAAAAAAGTATATATTCAACACCAACTTGAATTTTTTTTTTTTTTCATAAAGAGGGAAGAATTGTTTTGAAACATGCTTTGATGACCATTCAATGCAAATCAAATCAAATCAATTCCATTTTGTCCACGCGTACCGAATATGCTTTATACCGGGTTAAATATGTCTCGTCTGACCCATTAAAATTATAATTCATTTTATTTCTTTTCTTACTAACCACACATTTTCTATTACAAGAAAATTCAAAAGTTTTTATCTTTTTGAACCACACATTATTTAAAAAAAAAATATTCTAAAAATTAGAATCTCAATGGACTAAATTTACTTTTGGATCTGGTATAAATAATTTTTGGATTTGAAAGGACATGATTATATGATAAAAAAAAATGTGGACTTATTTACTCAATATTTTGATTGAAAAATATTTAAAATTTTACATATTTTTCATGAAATTATTCTAGGGTTGGCCAATAGTTTCTACAAAAAGTTCCGTAGTTTAAATCGAAATTCTTTTTCATCACGTTTTGCAAATATTTTTTTTTATCAAACTTATATTTATTTTCCATTACGAGAGGTAAATAAATTATTTCTTGGACGAAACTATCAAAAAAATAAGATGCAAATTAACAAAAGGTTGAAATAAAAATATGAAGAAAAAAAAATTACAGTTAAAATGTGATATAAATGTAAAAATAAGCAAAAATTAAGATAGTTTATTGCAGTTAAAATGTGATATGAATAATAAATTAAAAAAAATTATAAATATGAACATAATTACCCATTATTTAACCTTTGAACGGTGGAAAATAAAATCCAAATTTTAATATAAGTTAAAGTTAACAATTAATTTTAATCAAACGTGTTATAGAATTCACCATTTTTTAAGTACATATTTCATTTATTTTTATTAAAATCTACTAAAATTTTGAAACTTAGCCCCTATTTGGTACACGTCATTTATTTTTTTTTTCATTTTCATTATTTTACTCATTTTCAATCACACATTTTTCAATAAAAAATATTTTTCATCACATCAATAACTTTTTTTTTTTTTTCAACCACACATTATCTATCAATCTACTGATCCAAAATTCATTTTTTCAAAATAACGTGGCTCAAACACACTCTTAACTGAGAAACTACGAAAAAAAAAAAAAAAAAATTGATATTTGTACTGTCATTGCCAACTCTAATTAGTATGGGGTCCACTAATTAATTAATTAGTAGGCCCACAGGTGTAGCAAGTTTGAAAATCTAACCATGATGTTGAGCAACTTCATTTTTCTTGTGTAATCAAATCAAGAATATATTATAGAATTAATCTAGATGTACCAAACATAGAAGAAACTGGATTCTATCCAATGATTCGATGCAAAATAAACAAAATTTTCAAGGAAAGAAAAATTACTAATCATCTTTCGCATCAAAATTTGTTCAGAAACATGTTTATTTGCCACTACAAAATAAAAAAGGCAGAAATTAAATTAGTTCACATAAATATGTACCCAAATTCGAATAGGAGAAATAGCAGCAGAGGTCCCAACATTTGACCTATATTTCACTTTGATCCCCAAATACTATCTATCCAACGAAAAAACACTAACAAAATGTCATCTATCAAAACTTCCTGTACAAACGAAGGGCAACAATGGAGCCGGTTCGTAACAAAACGGCGCCGCTGGATGCTGCCACTTTTTCATCACCACCACCGGCTTTTCTGACGCTACAGACTCCTTATTATTAATATTAGAACCGGTCTTGATCTCAGCCGGAAAACTGTTGGACGTCGGTGATTCAACCAACGGGGATAAGAGCGGTATCGCCACGTTCCAATCCGTCACCGGATTTATCTGAATCGACGCCGGAGCCCTTTTCTGCAACCTTGTCGGCTGCTTCTGCCGCCGTCGCATATCCGAATTCTTCTTCAAAATCTCTGCCATATATGATGATTTTTATGTGGGTTTTTTTTATTATTATTTTGGAGAGGAAAATGTAAATTGATTTGGTGTGAAAGGGGAGAATTGAAGAATTAGGGTTAAAAGTGAGTGGTATAAATAAGGGGCGTGTGGATTGCACGTTGGTTCAATTGCTTTGACCGAACAAAATCTGATGCCTAATTTAACGGATCCCTGTATACAGCTAAGTTTCCGTTACTCAAGGACACAGATCTGAAACGGACGTTAATTCTCCGTTTTCCAAGTAATCAGTGATCAATTATTTTTTTTGGGTTAGATCAGCGGCTGAGATTTGGTAACGTGGCGACGTCAGATCCTCTAATAAACAAAGGTGTATATTGAATGCATCGAGTCGATTTAATCGAAAAAATCGATCCGAAATTCAATCATATATATATAAGTTTAAGTCATGTTTGGTACTTATTAAAATTTTAATTCTCATTCTTCTACTCATTTTCAACCACACATTTTTAATAAAATAATATTTTCAATCACATCAATAATTTTACCTTCTTTTTCAACCACATTCTCCATCAATCTATTATTTCAGAATATATTCTTCCATAAAATTTAGATATTTTAATGGTTGAAAGTCAAATATTTGGAAAGTTGAATGGCTAGAGGTGCAATTAGCAGTCAAGGTTAATGTTGTCATTTTCAGATCGCTGGATATGGACAGTCAAATATACTAAAGAGTAAAGTGTGTGTTGAGGCAATTTTGACAAAGAATATGTGATAAGATTTGTGCACACTTAAAACCATACTTTTTTGTTCTAGAATTTGGACTTTATAAAAGTCATGGGCTGTCTAATAATTTTTGACCTTACGATAAGTGATCGTGTGTGTGGCGGTTGTTAATGTCACTTTTTGAAAGGGATAGTATTTATTGTACTTATAAGTGATTTTTTTGCAAAAATTAAGTTAAAATATTACTTTCTAATATTATGGGTTTCGACAACGTTCTATTGCTTACTTTCTTGGACTTGTTCATTTCGATTTTCTAGTGCCTCGTGCATTTTAATGAGAAGTGAACAAGCACAAAGAAATGTGCATCAAAGACGTAGTAATATATGTAAAATTCACATTCGACTCTAAATTTATTGGAAGCTACGTTTAATTAGTTTGTTTTTGTTAAATTAGTACAAATCTTTGGTAGTACCACCCACCATCCTCATATAATAATAATAATCTAGAAAAATTGCATCCTCAATATAAATCTAGATGAAGTATTGCATAGATAATTTAGCTTTTTTCTCTTTTTAATTATTCAATCTCTTTACAAAATAAAGATTGGAGAAATAAATGTCTTCTTTTCTTTTGAATATAGAGGAGCCACTATGAACATCTAAAAGCATCTCGTTTGAGTACTTTTAAATTTTAACTCTTTAAATTTATAAATATCATCCAAACGATAGAATATGCTCATTAAAAATAGGGAATCTTTTGAATATGCTATAACTATATTCATTTTTTTAAAACTCATTTTTAACTATATAATTTTTTAATAAAATAATTTTGTATGTAAATTCAAAAAAAATCGTACTTTCAGAGACACATTCTCCTAGGAGTGGACAAAATAATTAGATCAAATCATACCAAATCGAAACCAAACAGTTCGATTTGATTCTACCAAAATAAAAAATTAATGATTTGGATTCTTAGAGCCAAGAATCAAACTAATATGTATCAGTGAATCACATAACAAAGATTCAAGTTTGGTCGAGGATTCACTTGTTTACATTAGTAAATCATTGTTATTAGATAACATAATTGATATCACAGTAGACAAAATAACAAATATCCACCGTTGCCACATCAACAATCAAGCCGTATGTTTTTTTACTATTTAAAAGCAAAGCTTGACCCGTCAACGCAACATCCCATATTAGCTGGTGGGGGAAAAAACCCAACTAATGCATGAGATCAATTCTATATTAGACAATATTTTGGATGGGGATGAAACTTGATGCTTGTATATTCAAATTATGACCATCTTTGTTTGTTAGTTTGAACTTTTGTGAATAAATTTTATTATACAATTCATTTGATGATTGATAATTTGAAATTGAATTTGTTAAATATTTAATGTTTATTTATTTAATTTAGACATTTGTTACTAACTTATGAATATATCGATAAACTTTAATTTGTATTTATCATTTGAAAATTTAAATAAAGGAACTAGTACCAAACTAGAACTGAATGGTTTGATTGCTATTTGATTAAAAAAAAAAAAATTATTTTATAATCAAAATAAATCATTGGTTCATTGTTTGATTCGATTATCTTAGAACTAGAATTAAATGGAACCATATACATCCTTACATTTTTCAAAAAAGAATAAATAAATAAATAAAATTCACTATTACAAAATTCATTTTGTCAAAAAATGAGATTCATAAAAGAATTTTGCCCCTTAACTAGAGCTAGGGCTCTCAATGGATTGGATTCCGATATGAATTCGACTAAATTAATGGGAGGTGGATTTAGAGTCTCAGTCTTATAACCCGATTAAGATCTGAATCCGATAATTCGTTAACTAAATGAATCAAATATGGATATAGATCAATCCGATCCGATAACAATCCGACCCGATTTTTTTATATATAATTGAGCCGGTAAAATATTTTTCACTGAAATAAATAAATTTAGAATAAAAAAGTAATCAAATTCAAAACATAAAAAAGTTGAAAATTTTATAATTATTAAACATGTTTAAAAATTTAAAAATTTAAAAAAAAATTCAACCAATGTCAAATCAATATCGAACCGGTTGTCAAATTAAATAAATAATTATACATTTAAATGTTAAATATTATAAAAACAATAGATTTTTTAAATTTTAGTTTACTCATTTAAAGTAAATAAATATCTATATTTTTCTTAATTAAATTTATTATTGTAATTTATTTTACAATTTCAAAAACTAATAATCAATATGTTACAAATAATTTGATTTGTTAATGGAAATAATGAAATAAAATATTTATATTTAAAATTGAAATTCAATTTTATCTTATCTCACATCGAATGTCAATAGAAAATTAGAAGATGGTCTCTCATTTAAAAAGGAACATCATAATGGTAAAAGTCACTATTGAGCTTGCCAGTAAAAATAGGTGGGCTTCAAGTTAGTTCAAAAATTTTAAAGAATATAAAATCATTTTTTTTTCCTAATTTTTGTTAATTTCGAATCGAATTATCGGACCGAATATCCGATAACATAACAAATCAAATATGAATTTAACAATCAAATATCTGTCGGATCGGATCGAATATAGGAAGATCCGATCCATTTACAGCCCTAACTAGAGCTAACATAGCATATTAGCCAACCAACCCTTTTAGACTTTTTCCTCGTCGTGAACCTTGTTCATGGATACGGCCTTATTGTGTAGGGCCCTGAGTTTCGTTAACTCGAATTGTCACGTCATCGTCTTTTTGTCCTAATTTTAATAATCAAAAATTTGCGGAAATAACCTAATTTTAAAATCACATCTCATTCGTAACGGTAAATATCGTCGGCAACAAAACTCATTTAGATAATTTAAAATAATCGTTTTAAAATTCAACTCTCATGTTTTTGAAATAAAAGAAATAACAAAGTACGTTAACAATATTTCAAATGCGAAAATTTCGTAGGCAAATAACTACAACTTCCAATTTATGCCACCACTGTCCATCACATCCGAGCATCTCCGAAATCTGCAATTATTGTTAAAATAACGGAATGAGTATTTCGAAGAAATACTCAGTAAACTCATCGCCGATAATTAATTTACAGAATAATTGAACACATATTTATGCAATATATAACATGACATTATCATCATCATCTTTGGCTCATTTTCTTAAAAATCATAGGCTCTTTAAAATCATAGGGTGTGGATAGTCTCGTCTTGTGCATTCAAGTACATAAGTTATGCATAACATTCTCATCTTATCTCATAAGATATTCTCGTCTTTCTCATTCATTAAAACATATAAATCACGTAAATTCACATAAGACATGCAATTATAATTTAAACTAATTAATGAAGGCGAGTCTACCTCAATAATCTCGAGTTACGTGCAAAAATGAAGCGAAAAGTGATCTCAAGCTCTTAATCGTCCGTACGTTTCATCTAGCCAAAATAGAAAATAAGTTTTGAATTAGTATTTCGAAACTTTAAAGTTTTGACGTGATAAAATAAAGTTTAAGGGCTTAATTGAAAATTTGTGAAATTGAAATAAATATCTTAAAATGATAAAATAAAGTTTAGGGGCTCAATTGAAAATTTATTAAATCTGAAAATAAAAGTTTAAGGGCTAAAATAGAAATTTTTAAAAGTTAGGGACAAAACTGTAAATCCTTTAAAATTGAAAATAAAAACTAAAGGGCTAAAATAATAATTTCTAAATTTGGGGACTAAATTGAAATTAATTAAAACTAAAAATAGGAGTTTAAGTACTGAAACAATGATTTTTAAAGATTTTGGGACTAAATTGAAAGTTTTATGAAACTGTAATTTAAATACATAAAACTTAAAAATCGAAAATGAAACTTTCTAAACTATGGGACTAAAATGAATAACTTTTAAAATTGGGGGACTAAAGGGGTAAATTTACAATAAAAATCAAAATATATAAAATTAAAACCTCTCACACACACACTCTCTCATTTTCGACCAGAGAGAGATAGTGGAGACTCGAATCAATTGATCTTGTGTTGTTCCCAAAGCTGATAACTGTCCGGCGTTCTTTCTGCTCAAAGCGTTTGCAACCTTATTTGCTTTACCCGGGTGGTAAATAATGGTGCAGTCATAATATTTTACCAGCTCTAGCCATCAACATTGTCCCATGTTCAGTTCCTTCTGAGTGAAGAAATACTTGAGACTCTTGTGATCGGTGTAAATCTCACATTTACTACCATACAGATGGTGTCACCAAATCTTAAGAGCATGTACAACAGTTGTGAGCTCTAGGTCGTGTGTCGGGTATTTCTTCTCATGTGGCTTCAACTGTCTTGAAGCATAGGCTATCACTTTACCATTCTGCATCAATACACAACCTAAGCCATGTTTGGATGCATCGCTGTAAATAACAAAATCATCAAACCTATCTGGTATAGTCAGCACTGGTGCTGAGACAAGTCTTTTCTTAAGTTCCTGAAAGTTTTGTTCACACTGTTCGGTCCACTGAAACTTAACTCCTTTCCTGGTCAACTGAGTTATAGGACCTGCTATTTTAGAGAAACCCTCTATGAATCGCCGATAGTATCCGGCTAATCCAAGAAAACTTCTCACATCTCCAACATTTGCAGGTGTCGGCCAATTCGTTACAGTTTCTACTTTAGAAGGATCAATTTCGATGCATTTGGCTGTAACAACGTGACCAAAGAAACCTACTCTCTCAAACCAAAATTCACATTTCTTGAATTTGGCGTATAACTTTTCTGCTCTCAACGTTTCCAATACAATCCTCATATGTTCTTCATGCTATGCCGAATCTCTGGAGTAGATCAGTATGTTATCGATAAAAATAATAACGAATTTATCAAGATACTGATGGAAGACTCTGTTCATCAAGTCCATAAATATCGCAGGTGCATTCGCGAGTCCGAAAGGCATCACTTCGAACTCGGAATGTCCATATCGTGTCCTGAACGATGTCTTTGGTACGTCAGCTAGCGAAACCTTTAACTGATGGTAACCAGATCTCAAGTCAATCTTGGAGAAAATAGCTGTACCTTTCAACTAATCGAATAAGTCCTCAATCCTGGAGAGAGGATATTTATTCTTTATCGTCAACTTGTTAAGTTCTCGATAGTCTATGCACATCTTCATCCTTTCATCCTTCTTCTTTATGAATAGAGCAAGTGCTCCCCATGGAGATACACTTGGTCTGATGAAACCTTTCTCTAAAAATTCCTCCAATTGCACTTTCAGTTCTTGCAACTCTTTCGACGCCATAGGTACGAAACTTTGGAAACAAGAGCAACTCCTGGTACCAAGTCAATGGAAAATTCCACTTGTCTATTCGGAGGAGTACCGGGTAGATCATCTGGAAAGACATCACCGTACGCACATACTATTAGCACTAATTCCAGAGTAATCTCCTCTAGGGTTTGTCTTGGAAATGAACCAAATAGCCTTGACAATTGTTCTTGGCTAAAAACTTCTCGGCTTGTAAAACGGAGATAAGGCGAGGAAGTGACTTGATCCTCGTACCATAAAACCTGAATACTTCTTCACCATCCTTTCGAAAAATAACCTCATTTTCGTGGCACATGATTGCGACACAATTGGTACTGAGCCAATCCATACCCAGAATAATATCGAAATCTTTCATTCGAATTATATTCAAGTCTGCCTCTAAAACTTGACCATCAAAATCTATTTGTACGGCCTGACTATCTTATTCGTATCGATAGTACTTCCTGACGGCAAACTAACCTCGAGAGTACTACCAGTCTCTACTCCTATCAGGTTCAGTCTTCCTAAACATGCATCGGATATAAATGAATGTGTGGCTCCCGAGTCTATTAGAACATATACAGGGATACTAGAAATAGATAGTATAGCTGTTATCGTATCAGAATCCTCGGCTGCATCCATAGCAAATACTCTTGCTTTCCCTTCTTTGTTCTGGTCCGTGTCTTTCTACTGATTGGAAATTGGAAACTAAACATCATTTCATTTATAACTCAACTTCTCTTAATGATGGTACATAAGTAGGAAGGCATGTATGTCGAACATTTCCATTTTTTTTACGAAGATGTCAAACCTACTCTAAATCATATCTCTCTATTTTTTTTCGGTTATACATGATTCGGCGTCTGAGAATTCTCTGAGCGCTGGATCAACGTCTTCCTCTGGTTCTTCTTCCGGGTCTTCTTCGAGATCACCCTCGGGTACTAACCCATCTTTTTGCCCAAGTTCGAGCTTGAGCATTGGCTCATGTTTTGGCTCCCTTTCAGGTACAACCCCAAAGCGAGAGTCAAAGTACATGGGCCAATATGCCACAAATCTCACGCAGAAGGTGTCATAATCAATCTCCACATTAGGTGACACTAGAGCATCTATGTATATGCTGCAAGCTTACCTCCGCGTAGTTGCCTCGGAAGGTCGAGAGTAAATGATGGATCGAACGGTGATCATTGGTCACATAGCCATGCTATATGGCCCGATCACGTACAATGTTCAGCTGTTCTACGTGTTGGGCAATTGCCCAATCAAGTGTAGGCCTGAAACGGCCGTAACCTCTAATGGCTTGTTCTGCGTCACTGGGAGCATTTCTATTGATGGGTGCCATGTCCTAAAGCAATTATGCAAAGTCCAATTATGCGGAGTTATTCATATCTTAGTTAAAATTACGATGACGTAGAAATTTAAAAACTCTTGTAAATTATGCACAAACTCGTCTTTCTTTCTAATTCGGATACACTTTCTTTCTCTTCTTCTAAATCTCGTAAATCGTAAAACATGTATCCAAAATAAAATAACGTTAAACTTCATAAACTTCTTTACCTTCGGAGTTGGTGAATCGAATGATGGAAGTGGCAACTTTCATTAATAATAGTTAAATAAATAAATAAATAAAAATCTCTTTAAAAAATTTATCTTTTTTGAAAAATTTGCCAGTATACAGAAACGCAGACCGGCTCTGATACCAAGTTGTAGCGCCCCAAGTTCCGTTAACCCGGATTGCCACGTCATCGTCTTTTTGCCCTAATTTTAATAATCAAAAATTTACGAAAATAACCAAATTTTAAAATAACATCCCATTCGTAACGGTAAATATCGTCGGCAACAAAACTCATTTAGATAATTTAAAATAATCGTTTTAAAATTCAACTCTCATGTTTTTGAAATAAAAGAAATAACAAAGTACGTTAACAATATTTCAAATGCGAAAATTTCGTAAGCAAATAACTACAACTTCCAATTTATGCCACCACTGTCCATCACATCCGAGCATCTCCGAAATCTGCAATTATTGTTAAAATAACGGAATGAGTATTTCGAAGAAATACTCAGTAAACTCATCGCCGATAATTAATTTACAGAATAATTGAACACATACTTATGCAATATATAACATGACATTATCATCATCATCTTTGGCTCATTTTCTTAAAAATCATAGGCTCTTTAAAATCATAGGGTGTGGATAGTCTCGTCTTGTGCATTCAAGTACATAAGTTATGCATAACATTCTCATCTTATCTCATAAGATATTCTCGTCTTTCTCATTCATTAAAACATATAAATCACGTAAATTCACATAAGACATGCAATTATAATTTAAACTAATTAATGAAGGCGAGTCTACCTCAATAATCTCGAGTTACGTGCAAAAATGAAGCGAAAAGTGATCTCAAGCTCTTAATCGTCCGTACGTTTCATCTAGCCAAAATAGAAAATAAGTTTTGAATTAGTATTTCGAAACTTTAAAGTTTTGATGTGATAAAATAAAATTTAAGGGTTTAATTGAAATTTTTTGAAACTGAAATAAATAGCTTAAAATGATAAAATAAAGTTTAGGAGCTCAATTGAAAATTTATTAAATCTGAAAATAAAAGTTTAAGGGCTGAAATAGAAATTTTTAAAAGTTAGGGACTAAAATGTAAATCCTTTAAAATTGAAAATAAAAACTAAAGGGCTGAAATAATAATTTCTAAACTTGGGAACTAAATTGAAATTAATTAAAACTGAAAATAGGAGTTTAAGTACTGAAACAATGACTTTTAAAGATTTTGGGACTAAATTGAAAGTTTTATGAAACTGTAATTTAAATACATAAAACTTAAAAATCGAAAATGAAACTTTCTAAACTATGTGACTAAAATGAATAACTTTTAAAACTGGGGGACTAAAGGGGTAAATTTACAATAAAAATCAAAAAATATAAAATTAAAACCTCACACACTCTCTCTCTCATTTTCGACCAGAGAGAGAGTGGAGACTTCCGGCGGGGAGGGAAGGGCGAAGCCCCTTCCCTTGATTCCACCGCCGCCGCCGGCAGTGGTGGCAGCACCACCACTAAGGGTGGCGCCGGCGGTAGGTAAGTGGGGTTCCTCCTTTTTTTGTTATGGAGACGTGGTGCATGCGGGTTCGATGATTTTCTTAGCTTTGGGGTCGATTTCTCTCTTGGGTAGAATAGTGATTGTCGAATGGGTGTTTGAGTTGCAGTTTGGTGGCTCAATTGGTGGTTGGAGATGGTGGTTCGAATCGGGTTGAGGTTTGGTGGTTCGGTTTCGTGACTGTGGGGTAGTGACTGTCGATTTGGGTATTGGTTGTTCTCAGGGTTTCAGTTGGGGCTTGGGAGTTTGGCTACGGTTTGGTGGTTTTGGTGATGGCAGTAGCTTGAACAGAGCTTGGTGAAGTTGGGCAGTTTGGTGGTTGGTTGTTCTCGGTTGCAGTTTGGTTGGGTTTGTGTGACTGCTTGTAGCTGGGTTTGGCTGGTTGGATTGAAGTGGCAGCTTGGGTGTTGGCTTGGTGATGATGGTTCGATTGGTGATGGTGAGGTAAACCTGTTGGCGGCATGTGTGTGCATTTGCAGTTGGGATTTCGGTTGGCTTGGCTTGGTGTTGTTACTTGGATGAAGCAGTGAGTTGGGTGACTGCTTGCATCGATTTAGCAGTTGGGATTGAGGCTGGTGAGGAGCTGTTTTCAGCTCGTGTATTCTGTGAGTGCAATGTTGGTGGGTTGGTGATGGAAGAGCCTTGCAGTAAGCTTGGGTCGCAATGGTTTTGGTCTCGATTTTGGTGGTGGAGGTTTGATTGTAATGCAGTGGCTAGAGCCGGTGGATGGGCTACATTGTGCAGTGGCTATGGTGTGTAAGTTTGCAACTTGAGGAGCTCACTGTTGATGCTAAAAATGATCATTCTAGTATCAATGGTGACCCAAAGTGAAATGGAGTTGAGAGTGTGAGGGGGAGATGGTGTTGATGCTAGAAATTGATGTTCTAACATCCACATTAATCTCCAAGAATTGAGGAAAAATGGAAAGAGCTTACCAAAAATGATTGCTAGATTGGTGAGGAGAGGAAGGAGGTGGAGTGTCTATGAATAGAATTTTCTAAGGCACAAATTCCTTAAAAAACTAATTGGGTCAGGATGTTGGGTCGAGAATTACTTTCTATTTGGACTTAAAAGTAATGGACCTCAATGGATTTGGATAAAAAGAATTAAAATTTTGATTTGGACTTAATTGCATTGAGCCAATGTAAATGGATTTCAAATAATTGAACTTAAAATAATTATAGAACGTATATTTTACTTAATTTACTAAAATTCAGATTTAAACAAAATAATAAGGAATTGATAATTTAAAATTATTCAAAAATGAATTCAATTCGAAATAATTTAAATTCGTTTATAACAACTAGACGAACGCATTTTCACTTTAACAATATGATTTAAAATTTAGCGACACGTTTTTCGAAAAAATAATTTTATTTTATTTAAAAATTCTCGGTCGCTACATATTGCTTCCATTTTCCGATGTGGGATTATCCATATGCACATTATAACTTAACCAGCATTTATTACAGATTCTTTAAAATACATTGCAATCACAAGTTCTCTAAACATTTTCAAAATAACTCATCCTTACTTTTTACTGGACATTTTCCAGAAACATATATTTTCACAAAATCTATTCTCAATTTGGCCACACTTTACTGCTGGGATTCATGCAATAGTCAACCACTCATCTTCGATCTTCAGCGTAGACGCATAAATTGCACAAGCATTCCTGAATTACATTCACAGTGAATCGTATATTGTGTGTGACCCGTTGTTAGAAAGAACACGAAAAACTTGGGGAGAGAGAGAGATGATTTTGGCTTCCAGATTAGTAAACCGAGTGGACAACCAAGAAAGATTAGTCCTTGTATCAATTGAACAGAATTTTTTTGGGCTAAACAACCGATTTTAAAGAGTCAACAGGATTAGCAAAAAGATTTGATTCCACGTTTTGATTAAATGTCACTAGAATTTCACACCAGGAAAGAGACCAACTAGTCCTACCAAACAGTACCTGAATCCCAGTTTCCATATTCGCCTTGATTCACCGACTTCTGGTTCCACCACAAGCTTCGTGAAACAGAAGTGAGTTCATTTCATGCATATGAATTTCAGGGGTGTATCAACACAACATTCTCTAAATTAAAATCTTCACCAGCAGTTGTGCAAGCACTCTTTTGATTCTGTCAGGCATTTCACCTCCAAGGATGTTAGAATGACGGAAAAAGAGAAGGAAAATGAAAATGCAATGTGACGACACTCTATGTTGTGGAGGACAAATACGAGATGACTATACAAGAATTCTGAACATTTTTTTAGTGACTAAAATCCGTAATTTGGCAGATCTGAAGCTGGTTTAAAGAAATTGAACTTCTTAACGTCCTGAAATGCAGTTATTGAGGTAGCCAAAAAAATAAGTAATAGTACAGTCCTGAAGCTGCTCAAACCAGGAGTAAAAGAGGCTGCTCAAACCAGGAGTAAAAGAGGACAAATTTACCTGTTATGAATTTATGTAGCACATTGATTGTGCTTGGAGAAAATAAGAGTCTCTGTACTTTCTTCCACTTCCAACGTGAATCCCATTTTGGATCCAGTCCTCACGATGTATCCAGGCATCACGTGTAAAATCAAGGATGCCAAGTATCTGAAACAAAATTACATGGAGAATGACTAGGTTAGATCCTGTGTAGGTCCATGACAAAACAGTTTCAGACTGAATACGCTGTAACGAATGAAGCAATTATGCCAATTTAATGCTATATTACAGTTCAACCTGACTCATTTGTTTAAAAGAAATTAGGTAAAGGAAAGGGCCACTTTTTCCTTAGACTTCATGGTGCTACTTCCAATGATAAAGATACAATTTCATTTGACTCACTTCACACAAAGAACATAAACACAGTTAGAATAATTAGAAGGGACCACCAATATGCAGCGAATCAAACCATGGGAAGGGAAAGGATAATTTGAAAATTCCATTAGGATAATAAGAATAAATGGCAAGGGAGATTTGCATAAGCAGAAGGGAAAATTAAGAGTTTGCACACCTCATTCATTGTACATATAAAACCAGAATATAAGAAAAATACTTGGTTGGCACATTGAGCAATCAATGTCATCATGCAAAGAAAATACTTACTGCTCCACCTTTCCATGCTACAAAAGTCGGATTTGTTCTTGATTGCAGAACCTGAAAATGTGACATAATGTCAGTCATCTAACAGCCAAAAAAGAAGGAATTGTAAAGTTGGAGTACTATAAAAATAACTTAAATACAAGAAAAACAAAATAACAGCAAGATGAATAAAAAAAAAAAAAAAAAAGGCTCAGCTTATTTTCAACAAAATAATCATCAAAGTTGTTGGCACTTTTAAGGCAGCCATAAAACTAAGAGATGTGCTCAATTTTTCACAATTTTGATATCTTTGTAAGGTTAAACAATTGGCTTCAATCTAAGGATAGCCTACAATGTCCTGAAGTTCTTTGTTAGGCTGTAAAGTAATCTGGGTAAACAAAAATAAAAGAGAAGGCCAAAAAATAATGAAAGTACATTATCGTGATAGAGGATAGAGGTTTCAATTTATTTATTTATAATTGTTTTGTTCACTGATTTTCTTAGCTTTTATGGAATTACTTAAATATCATGTCCAAAAATTTTGATAGCCAATTTGAATATGATGAATATGGTAAAGGTTTCAGTGTAAGACGTGGAACTGCAACCTGTTACTGAATCAAGTAAAACTACCTGAAAGCATAATATTAGGTACTGAAACAGGTCACCAGCTATCTAGAATTTCATAATAATGCAAAAGGCAGAATTCCATAATAGCTCATAGCATACAAAGAAGCATAAGGTGACCAACCTCTACAGTATCTATAGCTTCGTGTGAAGGAATTGCATGCAATACTCTGCAAGAAAATACAAGGTTGAAAGAAACAAAGAGAAATTAACATAATTCATCCAATTAACATGACCGTATTCCCTAATCCCACGAAAAAAAGTAATTCCATGCTTGTTCGAAAAGGCAAGTGCTGAAAGTAAGCTGGAAAAGAGAATCAAACTTATTTAAATGAACTTTGGACAGGGGTTCAACAATTGCCATTTGCACATATTTATCCAATCATAGCATTAGCACAAGAAAACTTCATTTTTAAGCTATAAAAAACAGACCTCTCTTCCACAGCAGGAACAAGACCCGCAGTCAAAGCTACTCCACCTATCTGAAAAACTAAATCAAGTCATAAAAATAAAAATAAAAAAAAAATAAAAAATTGTGCAGTACTTAAGCAGAGTCTTGAAGAGCTTATGGAGGGTAGAACTCACCAGTTGCATGCTACAGAACAACCTTCTCTGTAGGTCTATACGCCCTGACAGTTTGGAATCCGATGACGTCAAACAGAAGGAAATCAAATGTAAAACACTTGAGTGTAAATGAAAGTAAAATCTACCTGTTGAAAGAATACTCTTCGTAATAGCATCTGCAAGACCAATATTATCCTCTTTCTTTGGCTTTGTTTGAAATATCGGGTAGTTTTCCCACATAGGGAAATATCCACTGCTGCCAGGGAAGTTGCCATCAGACATGTCAGTTCTTCTAGGAAAGTCCCAAGTCTCATCCAGCATATCCTCATAATCATTAAACCTGGGAAGAACAGAAATTTGTTCAAGAAATGGAGAAGTGAATCAGAAGAACTAATTATATAAAACAAATCTACAAAATAGAAACACAAAACTCACCAAGAACGGGGTGGTGGAGGATACACATCTGGAACCAAAAGCATCGGGTAGAACAAACCCATAGGAGGAACCTGTTTCAAGAAATTATCAGAACTCTATTGTACTACACCATATGGCACTTAAAAACAAGTTCTTTTTTAATTTTCCTTCTGATTACCTATAGTAGAAATTTAGGCTGAACTTAAATTATTCATTCAATTAAAGGGTTATCTAACTTTGTATACTTGGTTTAATGCCGCGGCTAGTAATCCTATAGAGGAGCGGCCTAATTTTATGTTTTTTTCTTTCTTGTTTAAAATGATAATACACTTCATGTGTATTCTTTATTTATAATAAAATTATATGATTACCTATAAAAAAAAAATTAAAGGGTTATTTAGGGTAATTGGTGAAATATCCCATAACCTTTACTAGTTTTTTGCAATACCCCTAACCTTTCATTTTGGCAAAATACTACCTCAAATCAACCAAACCTTGTGGATACAATCTTGTTGTTGCAAAAAACTTGTAAAATGAGGATTTTACCCTCAAGATTATTTTAATTAGTATTTGTTTGTACTTTTTACTATGCTGCAATTAATTCTTTATTTTTTTCTTCTTTTCCTTTTGTTTATTTAAAATGTAGGGTAAAATCACTTTATGAGAAATGGATAGTTTGTATTCTGCAGTGAAAAGGTTGTGTTCAACAAGGTTTGGTCGATATGAGGGGTACTATGTCAAAATGAAAGGTTATGAGGTATTGCACAGAATCGGTAAAGGTTAGGGGGTATTTCGCCAGAATAATCCTACCTATAGAAGGAAAATGAAAAATTGTATTACTGAAAGGAAAAATATTAATTTTTAGCTAACTAGGATATGAGCTAGGTAAAAATGTTCTCTAAAATCTCCTACTCCTAACTCCTATAAAACAAAGAATTTTTCAGGGTTCCAATTTCTTCATAACATAATACACTTCTGTTTATAGTATGTGGGTAAGATGGTCAAATAAAAGTTTGGGCATCTAATAAATGACGGCGAACTTCAGGTTTCACCACTACTTTGAGAACGGTAACAAAACTAATTAGCAGCCCGTACAACAATTCAAACTGTGAAACATGATCAGAAGGAAATAACAATTGCTGCTCCTCAAGAAATGACCTATCCCTCAAGAAATGACCTATCACAATCACATATTATGGGAAAAAACTCTTACGGTATTCAAGGGGTTGAGTGACAAAGATTTTGATAAAAGTTTTAACCGATTTTGATCAAAGTTGATAAATACTTGATGAAAAGGTGATAAAAGTTGTAGTTTCCATGAAATGTAGGGGTTAAAATTAAAGTTTGACCAGTTGAAAATTAGATAATTTTTTAGCAAAGTTTTATCAAAAAAGCAATCAAATAGTCTTTAAATCACTTAAGTTGTGCATCAGTTGACTAGACTCAAGAATAAAAATAAAAACCTAGATTCAGGTCTCACAAAAGACCATTGAAATGGTGTTGAGGCACTTACATTAAGAGCAGTCAATCTTGTTTTATGAGAGCCAGGTGGAATGCCATCTTCGTATGAATGGACTGTAGTGACAGCTTCAACTTCTCCCTCCTGAAAATGAACAAATACTTGACTATTTATTTCTATATGTCAATAACCTACAAAAGATATGTAGATTCAAAGCTACTTTATTCAGTTATAATCAGTAAGAGCTCGGGAAGATGACCAATTGAATGCATTTGAAGTTTATTTCACAAAGAAATTAGCAACGTCCTAGATAAACTATCAATATTCAAGCATTCAGCAAAAGCTTTCTTCAGCTACAACTATTTTTCCAGAAAAGTTGAGATAAACAAGTGACCACTGATATCTAATTTGTAAAGGATATCACTTCTGTTTTTACTCATAAGATCCACAAGAGAAACAATGGTGAACTTACTTTTATTTGGCAGAAGGACTCTTTAAGTCTGTTCAGCATCAGATAGTCTATGGGCTTCGTCAGAGCATCAGTACGTATTGGTGGCCATGTTTGATGATGTCTTTGAGTCCAGAGAAGACATCGAGATAGATCCTGCAACCATGCATTTCTTTATTTTTATGGAACACGACTTTGCACCATATGATGATTTTAAACATATGCATTATCGTCACTTCAAATGCTAAAGTAAGCTACAAAGCCAAGAGACAAACTTAAAGTTCAAATTACAGTTTCCCACTCTATATATGAATTTGAAGAATGAAGTGACAAAAACAAGGACAAAAGGAAAAGAAATGAAGTAATGCCTTCAAGTTACATGAAATGATGTGAAGTTGATTAAAGATTTAACCTGGAAACAATATATCAGTGTTCAAGTACAAAAAGATAAATCTGACACCTGCTGGAGTGAAAATCCAAGACAGGGTTCAATTACACCTGCTAATGCTGAAAAACATTTTAAAAAGAGCTCCTTCCATTTTCGGTACTCTCTTGGCATAAAATTAATGAAGTTGAAAATCTGAAACCAAAACCTCACCTCTCCACCAAAGCATAAAGTAATCTGTGTCGTAGGTAGAGTCACTCCATCCTGAACATAAAATAATGAAGAGAAAAAAGGTAATTAAATATTAAAAAAGCAAATATTATATGTCAATATCAGGTGAATTAGTTAAGATAAAAATGTGCAATGCATTTACTTCTGTGTGACTTTACCACATGCCAGGTGCAAATTTCATCTACAAGAACTATACACGCCACCTTATGCTTGTGTTCGATACGACAAGTGTTGGCGTGTTCGACGCATGATTTTTAAAAAAAGTACTAACACGACATGCTATTGAGAGATTGATTAAATTCTTTAAAATCTTTCATTTAGATAGTATACATTTAATTTTATACTTATTATTAATTTTTCTTATTGAAATCTTTCAAATACAAGTACTTATTTATTATTTAGAACCCGTTTGAGCCCCCAGTTTATTGAAAGAATGCATTTTGAAATAGTAAATTGATGGACAATGTGTGGTCAGAAAATAAGAAAAAGTTTTTGATGCAGGACGATTGAGAATTTAGAGCAAATTAGAATTAAGAAGCTAAAAGAAAGAAGAAGAAGCTAGAAGAATAGGGGGAAGAAGAGAAGAGAGGGGGGAGGAAGAGGGGAGAAAACAACGGCAAGCCAATCTTTAATTCATCATAATATTCAACTCCCTAAATTACAATGAAAAATCCAATAAATAGTGAAAACCTAACGGATTTGGGCTAACCCACTAAGACAAGCCCAATAACAAAAAAGTCCAATAACAATAACAATAAAATAAACATCAATTGATAAAACCTAATAACAAATTAAACTTAAGCATCGGCGATGTCCGCATCAGTTTTGGGTTTGAGTTTAATATTATTTTATTGAAGAATATGTGGATGAAAAGAAGAAAGATAAATGTATTTTAAAAATAATGGAGATGAACAAGGTCTTAATAATAATTTTGAGTTAAAAATATTTAGCCCTTGTTTGAGCTCCATTTTATGTGGTTTTTAGAGAAAATGTATTTTGGAATAGTAATTTTTTTTTTGTTTTTTTTTTTTTGGCGAATGTGTGGTTAAAAAAGAAGAAAAAGCATTGGGTTTACGTGCAACATTATTTTATTTAAGAAATTGTGGTTTTATAAAAAAAAAAAGGAGAAAATGCATTAAATTAAAATAAAGCCCAAACAAGAGCTCAATATTTCTAATAAAAAAAGAAAAATGACCATGATAGTGTTCAAGAAGTATCAGTACATGTTAGACACGGGGCACGCCACCCTAATAGGAGTGTCCATGCAATACAGACCTTATGGAAACCAAACCTCAGAGGTGCTATCTTGATAATCATGCCAAAAATATGGTCTCATAGGAGGAGAGTGATAGAATGGCAATGGTGGAACATGACTATATGAGAATAATGGGCACTGGATGCAGTTATAATTCTGCTGTACCAGACAATGATTTCCGTAACAGAGAGACAACTCTGGGAAAAGGTAACAACCTAAAGTTTCTTTTTGGCGGTAGGGATAGAAGTTCTGGAAACAAAGTGATCATGCTAACAGCACTACTGATGAAAGCACGAATAAGATAACAAATTGAATGTTAAAAACATCCCAATTGTGACCTCAGGTATTGTTCATATGAAACTTGTCATCCTCAACAGCCAGGTCAGAACTACACTGTTGAAGGGAATAATAACACACCTCAATGCAGATCACTGATGTCACCTGAGCACCTATATTCACAACACATGCAGTTGATAAGCCATTCCCAAAAACTGCGGCAAGACCTTCCTGCACAATATAGATTAAAGAACAGCACCGTAACTTAGGTAGAGAAGGAAAAAGAAGGGTAAAGTCATGCATATGAGGGTGAGAGGTAAGTGCACAAATACTGTATTGTTAAGTATTAATGAAAAAACTACAGGAAGAAGTAGAGAGGTAATTTTTTAACACAGCAATTAACATCAACAAGTGGGTAGCTTCTAATGGAAATCAAGAAACTTGAAAACATCTTAAGACAATCTGGAGTTTGTGATTAAATATTCACAGGAAAATATTACCTGGTGGACCACTGCTGTGCTGAAACACAAGTCCCGCAACACGATTGATAGCACTTCTTTTATTTCTGGTCACAACAGTAAGATATAGGATAACATGTCAAGTTCACATGATACATTCAAATACTTGGTTACAGGTCAGTGCTCAATCTAAAGATATAATATAAGTATTGAAGAAAGAAATTGAAGTCAACTATTAACACATTTGGCAATTACAGAGGGAGGGGTTCAGCATCATTATCCTTGATATGGAACATGCGCAAACAATTAGTCCACGACTTCTCCATTTCTCAATCTCATCATGAGCACCAATAAGAAAGACACATTAGTCAACACGATGTACTCTTCCTCAAAGTGTACAATCTTTCAATTTTTAGTATGAGTCAAACATGTTATATTGTGTTAACCATAGGTAATAAAGACACGCTCCAGTGATCTATATGCATATAATAACAGTCACTACTCTAGATCGTACCATATCCTCATGACTGAAAAGAAGCAACATAAAGCTTTCCAGATGGAGCCAGTACACAAAAAAGGACAACAAAGCATTCCATCATGAATGAATAGAGCCTTCAAATTTTTAAAAGCTAATAAGAGTTAAATAACTAATGGCATGCCTATTCAATTAGACCATACTAGCATTTTTCCCTTAATTTTTTGGGCAACACTCAGACTTCTTGAATTAAAGCAACAAGTGACCACCACTTAATGCTTACTGTATTCTGCTTGATAGAAGGACTTTCCAGAAACAACCAGACCAGATGTTAGAATTCAAATTTTTCCTCAGGACAGAAAACCTGATATTTACTAAAACTGGAGCTTCAAATTGAAAGTTTCCACTTTCAAGAAGATAAAGCACGGAAGTCTTCTCGATGAATGAACAATAACCATTTTACAGCATGATCATATCTCATAGCATACATTCATCATTCATGATATGCACAACTGATTTCATCTTAATTGTCAAATATACTCAATAAAAGACTCGATACCCCTCTTTGTGAGAAATTCTCTCATTAAATAGGACTAAAATAACAACTAAATATGGAAGCAATCAATTACAATATTAATTAACGGTAAAAACAATATATCTATATCTAATATAATTATAATAATATAATCGTAATATTCGACGATCTTCGGAATCTTATTCAATTTTCGACGATTTTCGAAATCTTATTCAAGCTCATTGACATCCCCTCAAATTGATGCTGGTAAAAGCATCAATTTGCAATCATGAACTGACGACGGTAACAATATTTGTGCCAACTAAGAAGAAATCCAAATCAAAGCAACCAACTACGAAAATTAGTGATGACGAGAGACCAAGAACAACAAATAATACAAAAATAACAAAGAACTACTCCAAAGTCACTCCAAGAACACTTCAAAGATATTACGAGATACTACGAGAACACTCCAAAAATACTACGAGAAATGACAAGAAACTTCGAGAACTCACTCCCCAAGAAGAATTTCCAAAAGAAATTCACGAAGTGCGCCGACACACACGGTGTGCTCTATCTGTCGGAAGAACTTAGTCGAACACATAATTAGTGTTCCAACAAAAGCTCTTTAACGCCAAAACACCAGATACTGCAAGTGAAAAAAATCCCACAAAACAACCTATACCAAAAAACTCAAAGACATTTATTTATTTATTTTTTGTAAAATTTCAGAATAAAAAAAGGCTGATTTTGAATTACTTTCTCAATACATTAAAAGGAACATGAACAGAAAAAAAAAACAATTAATTTGACGAAAACCAGACGGGAGGAGCAAAAAATCTCCTCCCACCTTGAGAAAACCTAACCAAGAAAACAAGAGAAAATTCTAAAGAACTGGCTCTGATACCATGTTAAATATACTCCGTAAAAGACTCGATGCCCCTCTTTGTGAGAGGTTCTCTCATTAAATAGGACTAAAATAATAACTAAATATGAAAGCAATCAATTACAATATTAATAAACTTTAAAAACAATCTATCTATACATAATACAATTATAATAATATAATTGTAATCTTCGACGTTTTTCGGAATCTTATTTAATCTTCGATGATTTTTGGAATCTTATTCAAACTCCTTGACATTAATGAGTAAATGTTTATTCTTAAGGTGAAGTATCAGAACATAAGCTTCACAATTTAACTCCGGGAAGAATGCTGTCAATGTCAGAACAATCACGAGAATGGCAATGCCATACAACTAAAAAAGATAGCCATATCAAAAGGAAGTGAGTTAAATATATATATGTAAGCAAGCGTGCCTGCAGATACCCCTGCTATGTAACCTCCACTCGACTCCTTGACCAAGCCTTTTTTTTTCCCAAGTTACAAAAAATTAGGTAACTAGAATCGTGTAATTTGGTCACTGTTCAACAATGTGAAGTGAAATATGAGGACAATACGGTGTAATTACCGCGATTATCAAATGTCTCAGGGACAACAAGAATAGCTGAATACTTTTTTCTTTCACTATGAGGGATGTGCAGTTTCTCAATCAAAATCCAATCCCAAATAGCATGCAGATCTTCAAGTACCTGTTAAATAAATAAAATGTCATGGAGATGGAAAATGGCTGGGTGCAAGCAAAAATCTCCAAAACAAATTTTTCGACCACTCACTAGATGGCAAAATTATATTCTTTTGCACAAGGCAAAGTGAACATGGAAAAACATTTTCATGAAAAATCAGGGCTTTTAAGTGTTGAAAATTACAATTGCAAGACCACAACCTGCCACTTCCCCTCCACAATCAACGGCAAAAATGAAATTCTCATCTCATGCACAAAATGAGTTAACAAAATCCTAAGTCTAAATTACGCAAACGGTCAACAAATATCAAAATACAGTACCTGCTGCATTGAATAATGTTGAGATATGTTTAGGTGACCTCTACGGATAGGTCGATGCAAGCAATATGGTTCACTTGGTGATATTCTTAGAGCTTCCTCACCGCAAATATATTCCCTATGTTTACATTGACTTGAAATGTGCTCACCCCTGTCATTGCCGTCCTTCTGGAATGGAAATTCTCCAGATTCATCTTTTGTTGAGGAATTTCCTGCAACACCACTGTTATCAGGGTTTGATGTATAATCCAGGAAGCACCAAGTGTTCCATCGCACATCATATTTAGAATAATGACCTAACAACATTAATCCAAAAGACTGGCCAAACATGAAGAGAGAAGATTGGTGCACAACTGTCTCGCAGACAAGAACATCATTTGCCAGCTCATTTGGAAATTTCCAGAACAGTCATATCACCAATAACAAATTTTAACAACAGGATCCATAAGCTATAGACTAAAGTCAATAAATTGTAGAAAGAGTATTGCATTTATTTTTGTAACTAAGTCTGAGGACAAAATAATTACTAAATTGATGCAAAAGGAACCTATAAAACTAATGAGTCATTCAAGATGTATTTCACTCTCACAGAAACTATTGATTAATGGTTGGGTGCATTAACTCATGTTACACCTGCGGAATAAATAATAAGAATAGTTAAGATTTTAATTCATCTATCAAAATATTTTAACCCCTTACTGAACCCAGTAACCAGATGAATTTTTTTCACCAAGCAAAGGATAAAATGTCCATAAGATAAGATGATAGAAATCAGGATATGAAGATGGACGTATGGCCTTACTAAAATGAATGAGGAGAGAAATGGAAATATATGCCAACAAGTTGAGGACGCAATTTTAGAGAAATGACAGCTTGGATGATCGGGCATGTCATTTGTAAACTTAAAAATGCTTACTTTCACAAGGGCAATGCGAACACGAAAACTAGACGCAAATTAACAAGACATAATGTGGTCGCAAAAAATTACCTTTTATTGGTAGAAGCATTTCTTATAAAAGATTCATGATGCAGGCCCGAGATTTATTGGGAATAAAAGTTAGTTTTTTATTATATCAAAAGAAAATAATCGCTCTCGTGGCCCTACACCCATAGGATAAATTTTAGAACATTTCTACAGGAGAACCAGCAATTATAGGTTTAAAAAAAAGACCTACAGGTCTTACATATGGTGTTGAAAGAAAATCTTGACACAAGTAAGGCAAGGGCTTTGAAAGGGTCGAATTATGTAGTGTGGCTATTTGAGAATGATTTTACAGTCCCATTGCCAGACCAGATATGAGTACAGAAAGAGAGACATATCCCTTACCCACAGTTTGACTTTTACAGACCATTTTGACCTTTTAAAGTCCTTGTTTCAGTTTATTTTCGGTGAAAAAGGATTTGCTTGGGAGGATGGCAAGAACATAGAATATCCTTATATAAGTGCTTTAAAAAATCTGGTACAATTTACAAATACAATTATGTCACAAGAAGTAACTGTCAAGTTTTCACAAGTGCATTAACATGACAAAAAGTAGTACTTGAAGTTCATGAGCCTTATGTTGTCAAATAAGATTTAATATTATTACGGTCATTCCATCTGCCAAATCTAATGTGATAAATTTAAATATGATAATCAAAATTCCACTTAAAGTGCTCAGCAGAATCTGTTACATAGATCATCAAAAGTCTGTATCATAAGCGCATATAATAAAATTAGCAATATTCATATACAGAAAGTAAATGCAGCATTTAACAATCCGAAGTGCATGCTATTTAACAAGACAAAATGTGATCGCAAACATATGGAAGTGAAGCTCACTAGAATCCAGCTACCTGTTGTCAAAGATGAAGGATTGCTGATCTCAAATACATCAGTCCAAGGAATGACTGTCTCTTTCTTATTATTACCCTGAGGCTGAAATGCATCCACACGACCCATCTGCACCGTAAGATTTCACATTCTTTTACATAAATTTCAAGTTTTAGATAAATATTATCTTTTTGAAAGTCTTTTCTAACAAAAGCATACCTTTTGAGGGAATTGAACGTTTGCCACCTCTTCATCTAGAAACCGAATTTTCAACAGTGATGCAATCTGATAATATTAAGAAATAAAACAGCAAATGATTTACAATAGGTCATGAGTGTCAAGAATGAACTGTGGTAATTTACACTATTTATCAAATATATTTTGTTTCACTAACAATATCATAAGCCCTTTCACGCTCCATGTGCTGTGGCGTTGTGACCTGGGAATTAAGGAACTGCACAAAAAAAGAAAATAAATGAAGAAAACTAGGATAAATCAAGGGGAATTCGGAGAATAAAGTGACCTGGTCTTGAACACTTCTTTTGGGGACTTGAGTTGTTCGTCGAGCAATGCAATGCGGAACATTTAGAGGAGTGTCCTGTTGTGCCAGTCCTATTCTTATGTTTGCTGAGCCTGGATTACACATATGGAAAAATAATACATATTTAAAACGGCAACTCAGAATTTTACAAGAATCCAATTGAACATATTATTTAGGGGAATGCGCTGTTGTGTGAATCCTATTCTTATATTTGCTGAACCTAGATTATACAAAAGAGAAAATTAAAAGTTCGACTCGATTATTTTTAATCGAATTGAAGATTAAAAATAAGAAAGTGGGCTCTGAGAATATATATGTGTGTGTGATTTAGGGGAATGTCCTGTTTTGCGAAACGCCAGTCCTACTTATGTTTGCGGTACCAAGAATTACACACAAGAAAAAATAATTCAAAAGCAACCCAGAAATATTGGAATATTGGGTGAACCTGGGTTGATGACGACGAGGTGGGAACCACGTTCGGCGAGGAGTTGAGAGGGCACTACTGTTTTGAGGTAATCCTGAGTTCATCACGGAATAATAACCAAAACTCATTGTTAAGCAAGGATTTTCAGTATGATTGTGTGTATGTTGCGTGCGCGTGTGTCTGAGAGAGAGAGAGATAGAGGTTTGGGAGGGAGGGAGGGGGGGGGGGGGGGTGCTTACCATAGCAGGGCATGAACTATGAAGAATGGAGTTCGTCAGTTTCATATATATACATCTCAATTCCAGTTTTATTCTTCCCTCTTTCTACCCCTTGAGGCCTTGCTTAGCAAATAGTGGAAAATTCACTATTTATATTAGTTTTATATTCTTCCCTCTTTCAATCCATTATTTTTTAAATTTATTTAATCATATATTTTTTCTAATAAAATAACATTAAGTATGAATATATAATTATTTCTTACTCTTTAACCACACATCCTCTATAAATAAATTATTTTTCACAAAGTTTATTCCCAAAAAATCTACATCAAATAAGTTTTAAGTAGTGATTGAGTTGCACAATTGAAGCTTGGTAACTTAATTCCAAGTATGGTAAAAATTGTGATGGTTCCTATATTGATGATGATTAAAATTTAGATTTTGTTTGATTGAGTTATATTTTTCATGGAAAATGAAAATTAAATTTCATTTCCACCTTTTTTTGTATATTTGATTTTTTATAGAATTGGTTCTCCACATTTTCTTGGTTTTTGAAAAAAAAAAAAATTTCATGAGTTTGGTGGGAAAAACTTTTCTAGACAACTTTTTTTTTTAATTTTTTTAAAACAAATTCTATCTCCAATTGACAATTTCCACTAAAACAAGTTCTAAGCAATTCAACTCCCTAAAATTCATTTTTCTTTGTCACTCAATTACATTCTTCTAATCAAACAGACCCTTAGGATGAATGAAGGGCAATATTTGATGAAAAATGGGCCGTTGGGCATCACCATTATCTTTGAGAGACATGCCAATAGGCTCATTGACGGAATAGAAATGAAAGTACATTAAGATTTCTATAAAATAATAATATTTGGATCGAAAAAATTATTACTTTAGAGGAAGTACTAATTTATTGATAAATGAATAAAATGCGATGATGGCAGATGATGGCAAGTGAAAGTTTAGTGAACTTCAATACAATTTAACAAATGTTCAATTTTTGGTATTTATTCATACATTTTTAGGGAGTGAGCAAAAAATAACAATAAATCTAACACTCTGACGTGTCACCACTCTTTAGATGGATCATGGAAGATCAGAACAAGAAATAGCAACAAATTCCAGTACACATTAGCAAGTTTTGTTCTTCAAGAAACATACTTCAATGCATTGTTTTTTAGATACAAGAAGAAAAAAATAGAATTTGAATGTGCCCAACTACGTAGTATTCCACCCGTGAACATACTTCGTAGCATTGTTTTTTAGTGTAGCTTGTTAGGCTAAAGTAGACCGAAGGAAGAGCATACTACAAAATACAACATTCGAGACACGAAGAATGCACATGTGTTTAAGCTTGTAAAGCTAATTTGAAACCATATACAAAACTAATCATCTACGGTTGTTAAATCAAGTAGAAAAGAAAAACTTGGTTGGATATAATTGTTGGAATAAAATTTGTTGCAGTAAATAATATTTCCAGAATTGACTTGCTTAACAGTAAGAACATGATGTATTAATTTAAACGAGTAAGAACAGTAAGCATTAAACGAGTAAAACCAGAATAGAAAGCATTAAACGAGTAAAAACAGAAAGCTTAAATAATTGCAAAATTCGTAATGATGATGATGGAGGCGAGAACTAGGCTATATGTCCTTAAAACGTTTTTACCCCGTCACACGGTGCTTACGGTAGGTGGTAAAGCGTCTCCCAAGATACAACGATCAGGCACTTGCAGAGCAACACTTCGACTGCAAGACAACGAACCAGAATTGGATGTACTCTCTCAAACAAATGCAGAAAAGAAAATTGAGAAAAAGACTATGTATGCAGTATGAGTTCGAGGTTTGTGTTGGTGTGTCAAAATGAAAGTCTGAGGACCCTTTAAATATATGAGGGAGTTTGACGGTTGAGCCTCGTACAACTCCCCACTTGAAAAGGGAGGGAATTCAAATAAAATTTAAATTTTATCCAAAAAATTAATATTGACCCGGGCCGGCCCAAGCCCAAGCCCAAGCCCACGACCACGAGTCGAGCTCGAGCTCATGCTCGTGCTCATGCTGAGCCGAGCCGGCCGGCCGGACGGACTGCGGCGGTGCGTGCGCACGTGTAGCCTTCAGTTAGTCTAGACATTGTCTACGACTCCCCCATTTCAAAGACTATTGGTACCCCTTGGGGCCTAAACTCATTTCCAAACTTGAGGTTTATTAAGTGATTCAAGGTTGTGTTTACAACCTATGTGAGATTGGAATAGTTTTCCAATTATTTCTCATTTATTCCTCTTATTTATTGTCCAACTTTCAACCATAATTTCTCATTCATATTGAAATGGTTTTTCACAATTAAATATTATACACTCATATACTCGGAACATAGAATTTAATTGAGCATTTATTTCGACAATTCGAACATTGGGTCCCACTTAAAATTGTGGTCAAAGTTGACACATTTGACACAATTTCCAACAATCCCCTACATGAATGGAAATTATCATGACTATGCAATGCAGACACGAACAGAGAGTACAAGCGAAAGACTTTTTACATCAGGACATGTAGCTCTTAGCTTTGAACTTGCCTTAGTGGAATACTATCGAGTTTACTTGGCTAATCAGTGAACTGAAATCTTGAACTGTTCAACCGTTGGTGTAAACCAAGGCAACAATATCCACATAATAATCTTTCTATTCAATTTTTAGGTTCTCATAGTTGTGTTCATTTTGGGCATGAACAATTCTTGGGATTCATAAGTGCTTTAGAGAATTTTAAGCCCAAAATTCTCATAGAAGCGGCCCCACTTCACACTTATATAGATGATCTCCTATTAAGAGTATTCTGCTGTACTCCACTCGGATTATCCAAACTATAGGAATCATTAAAAGTTTCAACTTAACCTTTTACATTCTGCAGACAGCACTTTTTAATAAAGGAATGGTTAAGTGCTTAAGTGAGTTTTAATAACTTAGTTGTCCCATTGAACCAAGATCTTGGGATCTCCAGTCAACAAGGTTGGTTACCATCATTAAGATTCATGCATGTTCGACTTTAATCACATTCCCTTTGATAAATAATATACTTGATCTCTTGGTAGGCCTTTTGCAAGCGAATCCGCGAGATTCTCCTTTGATTTCACATAATCAATGGAGATAATACCATTTGAGATCAACTGCTTTATGATATTGTGTCTACGACGTATATGTCTAGACTTACCATTATACATGCAATTTTGTGCCCTTGCAATAGCTGACTGATTGTCACAGTGAATACTAATTGCATGTACCTTAGGCCAACATGGAATATCCTATAAGAAGTTACGAAATCATTCTGCTTCTTCTTCAGCTTTATCTAAAACTATAAACTCTGATTCCATTGTTGATCGAGCTATGCAAGTTTGCTTTGAGGATTTCCGAGACACAGCCACACCACTAAGTGTAAATACATAACCACTTGTGGATTTAGAATCTTTCATATCAGATATCCAATTTGCATCACAGTATCCTTTTAATACTCTTGGATATCTCATATAATGTAATCCAAATTTTAAGGTATATTTTAAATATCGAAGTACCCTAATCAATGTCTTCTAGTGATCATTGTTTGTCCTACTCAATTTATTAACTGCGAACGCAATATCAGGACGTGTGCAGTTCATTAAATACATCAAACTCCCAATGACCTGAGAATATCTTAATTGATGTACATGTTCATCTCTATTTTTTGCTAAGTGTAGACTCTATCTACTGAGTTTTGACTGGACTTTCATCAAAAACTCCAAATCTCTTTAACACAGACTCAACATAATGAGATTGTGAAAGAACGATGTCATCTGGCATTTTAGAAATTTCAATTCCAAAAATTACATCTGCTACACCCATGTCCTTCATGTCAAAATGTTTTGTTAACATTTTCTTAATAGAGACAATGATATCATGATTGCTACCTAGAATTAGCATATCATCCACATATAAACATACTAAGACATATGATGTCGGTGTACTCTTATTATACACACACTTATCACACTCGTTAATTTTAAAACCATTTGACAACATTGTTTTGTCAAATTTTTGGTGTCACTGCTTTGGCGCCTGTTTTAATCCATATAAAGATTTAACGAGTCGGCAAACCTTTTTCTCTTGTCCATGAGCGACAAATCTTTCAGGTTGCTTCATGTATATTTCTTCTTCCAACTCACCATTTAGAAAATCTGTTTTAACATCTATTTGATGAATTTCGAGATTATGTATCGCAGCAATTGCAATAAGGATTCTTATCGAAGTAATCCTCGTTACTTGTGAGTAAGTATCGAAGAAATCAAGACCTTCCTTTTGTCTATATACTTTTGCTACCAAATGAGCCTTGCATTTATCAATAGATCCATCCGATTTTAACTTTTTCTTGAAAATCCACTTGCAACCTAGAGGTTTATTTCTAGGTGGGAGATCAACCAACTCCCAAGTATGATTTTGCATTATCGATTCAATTTCATTATTGATACCTTCTTTCCAAAAAGGAGCCTCTGGTGTTGACATTGTTTCACTGAATGTTTTTGGTTCATCTTCGATCATGTACATTAGAAATTATGAACCGAAGAACGTAGACTTTCTAGTCCTTTAACTGCGTCTGAGTTCTTCTTCATTTTCATCATCAATTGCAATATCGTAAGTTCATTTTGTTGAACTTACATCACTTTTGTCTTTACGAGGAAAGACATTTTCGAAGAAACTTGCATTTCTTGATTCAATTATTGTATATTCATGTATATCCGAATTCTCGAATTTATGTACAAGGAAGCGATATGCACTACTGTTATGAGCATATCCAATAAATATGCAATCTACACAGTTTTTGGTCCTATTTTTATTTGTTTAGGTTTTGGCACTTCTACCTTTGCCAAACACCCCCACACTTTCAAGAATTTATATGAAGGTTTGTGACATTTCCATAACTCGTAAGGTGTTTCATCATTTACTTTGTGTGGTATTTTGTTAAGAATGTAATTTGTCGAGAGGATAGCCTCCCCCCACAAATTCTGTGGTAGACAAGAACTAATCAACATAGCATTCATCATTTATTTAAGCGTGCGGTTCTTTCGTTCCGCAATTCCATTAGATTGAAGTGAGTAAGGAGCCGTTGTTTGATGAATGATGCCTTGTTGAGAACAATATTCTTCAAACGGCACTCCATGTTCTCCACCTCTATCACTTCGAACAATTTTTATTGTTTTGCTAAGTTTATTTTCAACTTCATTCTTATAATGTTTAAATATTTCCAAAGCCTCATCTTTGCTTCTTAACAATTAAACATAACAGTACCGAGTGCAATCGTCAATGAAAGTAATGAAATACTTTTTCCCACCTTTAGATTGTACGAATTTCAAGTCACATATATCGCTGTGAATTAATTCTAAAGGTAAAGTATATCTATCAACTGATGGAAATGGTCTTTTGGCTAACTTAGCTTCAACACAAGTTTCACATTTGTTATTAGGATCGAAATATAAAGAATGTAGCAAATTTAAGTTCATTAATTTGCGCACAGATTTAAAGTTTGCATGTCCTAATCTTTTATGCCATAAACAAAAAGAATCAACAATATACGCAGAAGTAGAAGCTTCATTCATCTTGTTCAATTTAGGTACAACAGTAAGGACGTTCATCTTGAACATCCCATCAGTCATGTAACATTTCCCAATGTACATTCCATTTTTAATCAGTACAAATTTGTCAGATACAAATACTAACTTAAACCCATTCTTGCTAAAAAGGGAACCAGAAACAAGATTTTTCCGAATGTCCGGCACATGCAACACATTGTTGAGGATGAGTTCCTTGCCAGATGTCATCTTCAAGGTCACATTTCTTTGTCCTTCAACCTTGAGCTTGAGGAATTTCCCATGAACAATTGTTCTCCATCGATAGTTTTGTAATCGGAAAACACGCTCTTTTCAGAACAAATATGGCGAGTGGCACCAGTATCCACCCACCATTCCCTGGGATTTCCAACACTATTACATTCAGATATTACAGCAAATATGTGCATTTCTTGAACACCTTCAGTCAGATTTTCAGTTTCAACAATACGTGCACGGTCAATTTGCTTTTTAGGCTTGCGACAATCACTTGCACGATGTCCGAGTTTGCCACAATTGAAACAGTCCCCTTTGAACTTCTTGTTCTTCTGGTTGTTTTCATTTTTCTTCGGAACAAAGTTTGAGTGCTTCCTTTTCATGTTCTTCTTTGAACTTAATTCAGCCATGTTTAGCTTAGCTTTCATGCTTGGTCCTCCGTTCTTCCTTTCAGATTTCTTAATATCGTGCACAATCAACTCCTCCATGTTCATTTCCTTGCGTTTGTGTTTGAGGTAATTTTTGAAATCTCTCCATGAAGGCAGGAGTTTTTCAATTACTGTTGCTACTTGGAATGACTCACTTACAGTCATTTTTTTAGCATGTAAATCATGGAGAAGTACCTACAAATCTTGAACTTGAGAAATAAAAGATTTAGAGTTAATCATTTTATAATCTAAAAATTTATCGACAAGAAATTTTTTAGATCCAGTATCTTCAGTTTTATATTTTTTCTCTAAAGATTATCATAATTATTTTGCAATTCTCATTACGCTATATACACCATATAGCGAATCATTCGGTCCATTCAGTATATAGTTTTTGCATAAGAAATTAGAATGTTTTCATGCGTCCAAAACAATAATCGAAACTCGATTATTTTCTCCTTGTTGAACAGAAGGAGGATCCTCAGTGAAAAACCTTGTCAGGTTCAGAGTGGTGAGATAGAACAGCATCTTCTGCTGCCATCTCTTAAAATCGACCCCATTAAAATTTTCAGATTTCTATCCATGAGGAATATGAGTCGAAGCAGACGGACCGCCATAGTTGACGTAACTGTAGCCATAGTTGGCGTCACAGTAGGGGTCACAACCACAGTAGTGAGAATTGCATTCGTCCCAGAAGTGTTAGTCATTTCTGTTTTCAAAACAGAAGATCAACAAGTCAGAATATTCGAATCAAAATTCTGCAGAATAGTAATATAGCACAATGGTCTCTGCAGAAGTAAGCAAGTACAATATGGAAAAGTATTTAATAATTGAAAAATGTCTTAAGATTGTTGGAATAAAATTTGTTGCAGTAAATAATATTTTCAGAATTGACTTGCTTAACAGTAAGAATAGGATGTATTAATTTAAACGAGTAAGAACAATAAGCATTAAACGAGTAAAACCAAAACAGAAAGTATTAAAGGAGTAAAAACAGAAAGTTTAAACAATTGCAGAATTCAGAATGATGATGATCGAGGCGAGAACTAGGCTATCTGTCCTTAAGAAGTTTTTACCCCGTCATATGGTGCTTACGGTATGTGGTAAAGCGTCTCCCAAGATACAACGATTAGGCACTTGCAGAAGCAGCACTTCGACTGCAAGACAACGAACTAGAATTGGATGTACTCTCCCAGACAAATGCATAAAAGAAAATTGAGAAGAAGACTATGTATGGAGTATGAGTTCGAGTGTTTGTGTTGGTGTGTCGAAATGAAAGTCTGAGGACCCTTTAAATAGAGGAGGGAGTTTGACGGTTGAGCCTCGTACAACTCCCTACTTTGAGCAGTTTCACCACTCACGCCCACTTAACTCACGGTTGTGCAGTTAAGACGTCCACTTAACTCACGGTTAGAAAAGGGAGTGAATTCAGATAAAATTTAAATAAATTTAATCCAAAAAATTAATATTGACCCGGGCCGGCCCAAGCCTAAACCCAGGCCCACGACCACGACCCAACTTGACCCGAGCTCGAGCTCGTGCCGTGTCGAGCCGAGCCGGGCCGACCAGTCGGACGGACGACGGCGGCGGTGCGCGCACGTGTGGCCTTCGGTTAGTCTAGACAATATCTAAGACTCCCTCCTTCAAAGGCTATTGGTACCTCTTGGTGCCCAAACTTATTTCCAAACTTGAGATTTATTAAGTGGTTCAAGGTTATGTTTACAACCTATGCGGGATTGGAACAATTTTCCAATTATTTCTCATTTATTCCTCTTATTTATTGTCCAACTTTCAACTATAATTTCTCATTCATATTGAAATAGTTTTTCACAATTAAATATTCTACACTCGTGTACTCGGAACGTAGAATTTAATTGAGTATTTATTTCGACAATTCGAACATTGGGTCCCACTTAAAATTGTGGTCAAAGTTGACCCATTTGACACCATTTCCAACAATTTTAAATTGGTCTATGAATTCAATCAAATTTAAACTAAACATTCATAACTACAATTCATTATTATTGTTGAAATTTTACCCATATTCTAGTGGATATTGAAGTTTTGGTTAAAGTGGTTTTAAAAAGATAAAATTATGGATCGGGAAGGCAAAGTCACCGCAATTTTCCTAGCTGCCCTCTAGTTATGGTGTTCGAATGGCTCGTCAAATAATCAGCAAAAAATTGGTGCCCGCTGACACTCGAGCGGCGTATATATTCGAAAAAAATTTATTTCTTTCTTTTGACGCGGTTTTTTATCCTCTTTCCAACCATAACATATTCTCTTGGGTTCTATATATAGTCCACGTTACTCTTGGCTTTTATATGACTTTGAGAGAGTTAGAATTGTATTATATACACAACATTTTTTTTATTTTCTCTATGTAATAATAAACTCTTCACTTATCTACAAATTGTTCTTATGTTGTGATTGCTACTTTATATTATGTCATATAATCTCATTTCTTGTATTCCTAACAAGTGATTTCAGAGCTTAAGGTTTGATTTGTTCGCAATTTTTTTGTTCTTGATAGCAACCATAAAATATGATATTTCACTTTTGGATAACAACGTCTTGTTGGGTGAAATGTTTGCGAAATTGTTTTTCGTGTCTACCTCACCGAATGCGGTGGTGCGGCTACTCTGATCAGTGGTTGCTAAAGAGCTTTCTCCCCACGTTGTACCTCCGGCATGAGAATTAGTTAACAGCTTAGAGAAAACGGGAAGATAGTATAATGTAAGTTCGATAGTTCAGGGTTTCAAGAAAAAAACATTTATCACCTTGGAGGTATTTATAGGCACATGTTACTACACGTGCGTTTGGCGATTGTTGGTGCCACGTGTCCCACGTGAGCCTCCCCACTTCCCTTACGTTTTTGTAGAATGACCTCCACTCCTCAAGTGGTTGGTCGTACCCATGTTTGCTGTTGGACAATTCATGTCTAGCATATTGTCATTTATAGTGGTAGACGACATGTACGGATGTAGAGGGTTTCATGGGGGTAGACAATCTCATAGTGGTAGACACCTCATGGGAGTAGACGATCGCATGGTGGTAGACACCGCATGGGGGTAGACAGCTCATGGTGGTGGACGGGTAGCGTATTTCTGAGAGTGCTGACATTATTTGTCCGTGTGATTAATTAACAATGCCATATTGTATCACTAGCCCCTCTGCCTCTTGCCGATGCCTATCGATAAGAGACAGCTCATCTATATCGGCTAATCAACTAATATGTCAAAATTGATATCCGTTTATTCAGAAATAAAAGATTTTTTAGATGGTTTACGGAAACCTTAATTCAGGCGAAAAGCCCAAAATAGGCATTCACTGAATCAAAGCACTTAAAATGAAAAAATAAAAAATTACGCTAAAACTTTGGTCGCCCGGTAATAGGCCTTAAAATGTTCATCTCCTCCTCTTTTCTATTTCGTGTTTCTCAATGTATAAAATATTTATTTCTTCATCTTCCGGCAAAAGTGAGGATAAGGGGCGAGAGGGTCGACCAACCCACCTTAGATCAAGGCTGGTCCACCCGAGTCCACCAGCCCCACGGCTGGTCACGAGTCGCTCGTCGATTATGACCTTCCTTGTGCTCCAATTCCTTTCAGGCCAAATATTTCAATATGTTCGACTGAATTCCAAGATTTTCAACTGATTTCCTCGAAACATCATGTTGGGTCAGTTAAGTTCTTAAATCAAAATGTAGAAGTTGAGCGAGACGTCGCGGGTGAGGAGGTGATTCTTGAGATTCCTAAGGATCATAGCTTATACAACTCCCCCTCCAAGTTAGAAAAGTCACTTAAGAAATATGACCAGGTAGATAATTACATCTATAGAGCCCCTAGGCCCGATGAAGCACTTAACCATACATCCTTTCTTCGTCTCGATATTCAATGAGTTCCACCTTACTCCTAGCCAAATAAATCCCACTGCGTGGAGGAAATCGCTTTACTTTCTATATGTTTGTCTTAGCAAGAAAATTCGTCTTTCACTCGATCTCTTTAAGTGTGTTTTCGAGATGCACAAGTTAGCCCAAAGCAATGCCTTTGTTTATCTCACCGCTCGGGTCCCGTTGCGCTTACCTAAGTTTAAGAATTCCAATAGCCGGTGGAAGTCTCGATTTTTCTTTGCTCGTCCTCCTGAGGGCCAATTTCCTTTTAACACCTATTGGAGGCACTCCCTAATTCGTCTATTCAATAGTGAGGTTGAGATTACTCCCCTTCTGAAAACATAAATCCAAAAGTTGACCAAAATTCCACCCCTAGCACCTGACCTAGGGTCAGTCCTGACCATGAGGAACATGTTACTAGTCGAAATCGATCATCCTACTGGTAGGCTTACATGCATTACTTGTATATATCATTTTTGATAGTATCTCTTATGTTGTTTTCTATTCGTTGAGCTTGATTAACTCGATTGCTTGTACGCAGATATAGACCTTGACTTGGACGAGGTGCTGAGGTCCCTGCCCGCATCGGGGAGTGATGAGGGGTTTGCCCCTACTGATGGTAAAATTTTCACATGACTCATTCTTATTGCACTTTTAACTTGTTATCTCATAAGCTTGATAGTCTTTATTCTATTGATACAGACATGGACTTCGACTTGGGGGGACCATGGACTTGGACTCTTTGGCGGAGTGCAGTTACGGAAGTGACGATGATTTACTTTCCACCCCGTTGAAGAGAATGAAATCCCACGATAGGGGAGTGCAGCATCCTACGGTCGAAGAGGCTTCTCAACTTTTGGACGACCCCGTCGAAGTAGTCCACCACCAGTGGACGTAGGGGATAGCCTAGGTTGTGTCGTGCTCGAGCGTAAGGGCTCTCCTCTACCGAATTTCAGATTCGCTCTTTTTCGCTGCTATTCGGAGATGATGGCGGTTAAGTTTTTGGTTGCACCCTAGCGTATCGATTCAATTGCTTGCCAGAGGGCAGACGACATCGAAAGGGTTATGTCAATTCACACTCAAAGGGTATATATATATATACCTTTTGTCCCTTTCAGACAGTGGCTCTTCAGGTTGGGCTTGCCGAAACTTGTCGTCGTTTAGCATCAGAGTTGAAGGTCTTTGCAGAAGAGAAAAAGAAGGAAGCTCACCGTTATAAGAAGAAACTCTCTTCTTCTAGGAAGTCGATCGAGGATTTGGAGTCTCGTTCGATGGAGCATGAGTCTGAGATAAATAACTTGCGCTCTACTTTGGCTCGCGCTCCTGATAAGGCGGTGGTGAAGTATAAGGCCTCTACGGAGTATACTAATGACGTAGAGACCTCGGTAGAGTGGTACAAGTCATCTATTGACTTTGCTAACGAACTGAACTCTAATGGGGGGAAGGTGATGGCGACTTCAAATTGACCAAAGAGTGGGTTTCTACTGAACATCCTTCCATCGACCCCACAGGCTATGATAAGTTCTTGGTAAAGCGCCAAGGCAAGGTAGGCGGAGCCCCCCAGCCTAATACATTTGGGCAAACATCACAAGGAGGGAGTGAGGAGAACTTTCGCTCGAGCTGACCCTATATTTAGTTGTAGGCCTTTGGACATTCTCTATGATGTTTTTGTCAGTTAGTTGCTTTGCACATTCTTCTGGTCCGAGATGTGGACACGTACATTAATTATTTTGCATATTCTTCTGGTCCGGGATGTGGACAAACACTTTTGTTACATTTCAAGTTTGAGTACTTGCTAACTGAATATCATTTTGGTTTTGCCTCTATCATTTTTTTGTTAATTCTTGTGTGTTGAGTAATCTTGTATCGTCGAGGTCGGGTTAGATGACTTTGAGCTTTAACCACCAGCAGCCCCTAGCAATTTGGAGCTAGTCAGTTTTTAACTTTTTGCTCATCGCTATGCGTCGAGCTATCTTGTGTCGTCAAGGTCAAGGCTAGGTGATTTTGAGCCTTAACCATTCAGGTTTTAAAAGCTCACCACCAGCCCCTAGCGATTTTGAGTTAATCAGTTTTTGACTTTTTGCTCACTTTTATGTGTTGAGCTATCTGGCATCGTCGAGGTCGGGGTTATGTGATTTTGAGCCTTAACCATCTCAGGTTTTGAAAGCTCACCACCAGCTCTTAGCGATTTTAAGCTAGTCAATTTTTTGACTTTTTGCTCATCGCTATATGCCAAGCTATCTTGTGTCGTCGATGTCAGGGTTAGGTAATTTTGAGCCTTAACTATTTCAGGTTTTAAAAGATCACCACTAGCCCTTCGCGATTTTGAGCTAGTCAATTTTTTTTACTTTTTGCTCACCGCTATGTGTCGAGCTATCTTGCGTCGTCGATGTCGGTGTTAAGTGATTTTGAGCCTTAACCATTTCCGATTTTGGAAGCTCACCACCAGCCCCTAGTGATTTTGAGCTAGTCAGTTTTTGACTTTTTACTCACCTTTAGCAGTCTTCACTTCAAGTAGATATAAACTAACATCTCATAGAAAAATATGAATTGTCTAGATTTGGGGACTCAGTAGGCGCACAGAAACGTCCTAGCTAGGCTGGCCCTTCCGTAGCACCCACATCATTGTCGCCATCTAGGCCTTACATTAAATAAATTTCAATCTGGTGTGCCTATTGCAGGCATTACATCATGAAAAATCCTAGCTACAGTATTTACAATCGGTCATTGCATCAGAAATGTAAAAAATAAAAATTCGGCTAACGACTATATTTACATTCAAACACTACGCTGCTCCATGCTTGCTCGGCTACTGATAGTACTGCTTTAGGTGCTCAGCATTCCATGGTCTGCCCAATGGTTTTCCCTTTAAGTCTTTCAGGCTATAAGGTCTCTTCCCGAGATTCCGGATTACCTCGTATGGTCCTTTCCAATTCGGTCCAAGTTTGGTTGAAGGGTGGCATGCCGCTCCTATTTCCCTTAGTACGAGATCTCCTGCTTGAAAAACTCTCGATTTTACCATGCGGTTGAAGTACCTAGCGGCCCTCCACTTATAAGCCGTCATCCGCATAGCTGATCTCTCTCTCACCCCATCTAATAGGTCGAGCTCTGCATTGGTGGTCGAGAGATCAAGCTAATTGGCTTTCATTTTGACAGACTCGTTCAAGACTTCCACTGAAACTACAACCTCCATACCAAAAGATAGCTTGAAAGGGGTTTCCCCTATGGACTCTCGCGGGGTAGTGTGATATGCCCATAACACATTAGGTAGTTCGTCTGCCAAAAGCCCTTTTTTCTTTCTCTAATCTTGTTCTGAGGTCCCACAGGATCGTTCGGTTTGTGACTTCTGCCTGCCCATTAGATTGATGGTGAGCCACCGAGGTGAGTCTATAATATATACGGTAACTGGAACAAAAAGCTTTGAAGCTATGGTTGTCAAACTGTCTGTCGTTGTTGGTGACAAAGACTCTTGGTATACCAAATCTGCATATTATGCTCTTCCAAATGAAGCTTTGTACCTTTGCTATGGTGATGGTGGCCAAAGGCTCCTCTTCGACCCACTTGGTAAAATAATCAATGGCTACCAGCAAAAACTTCTGTTGCCCCTTGGCCATGGGCAAAGGTCCTAGAATGTCCATTCCCCAGTGAAAGAAAGGACTCATCCCAAAAATGGCTGATTGCTGCTCGGCGGGAACATGAATTAAATTTCCATGAAGCTGACATGCGTCGCATTTCCTTACCAATTCGTTGGCATCCTCCTTCATCGTGGGCCAGTAGTACCCCTGCCGAAGAGCTTTGAAAGTAACGGTGGCTACCCCTAGGTGATTACCACAAATTCCCAAGTGTATCTCGAGTAGTACGTCATGCGCTTCCGTTGGACGCAATCACTTCAAGTATGGCATGGTAAAGCCCATTTTGTATAGCTGCTCGTCGATCATTGTGAATGACGTTGCTCGTACTTTCAGCCTTCTAGCCTCAATTGCATCATTGGGCAACTTATTTTCCGTTAGGTAGTCTACCAACGGATCTACCCAGCTCTTTTCAGGCTTCGAACTTGCAACGCCTTCTATGAGTAAAATGCGGTTGTGGTAGGACTTGTACATTAGCAGTGCTAGGTAGATTCTTAGAATTAGTTAATGCCAACCTAGACAGGGCGTCCGCCTGTTCATCGTCTTTGCGAGGGACCTTGGTTATCTTGAAGCTCGTAAACCCCATTTGCAAGTCCCGAACCTTCATCAAATAGGATGTTATCTTTCAGTCCCTTGCCACAAATTCTCTTGTTACCTGTCCGACGATTAACTGGGAGTCACTGCAAATTTCTACTGATGTTATCCCAAGTCTGACTGCCGTTCAAACCCGCGATGACTGCTTCATATTCAGCGTCATTATCTGTCGTAGAGAACTTAAAACGCAACGAATATACCAACTCCTCGAGTTCTGGTCCTATCATAATGATGCCTACTCCGGACCCCTCAATATGCGAGGACCCGTCTACAAAGATTTTCCAAACTGCTTCTACTTGTCGCGGATGGTCAGGTGGAATTGTCAGCTCTGCGATAAAATCTGCCAACATCTGCGCCTTGATGGCTGTTCTTGGCCTAAACTCAATGTCGAACTCGCTCAGCTCGATTGCCCACGTTAACATCCTTCCCGATGTCTCTGGCCGGTGCAAAATTTACTTAACAGGTTGGTCGGTCATGACCTATACAGTATGGGACTAGAAGTATGGCCTTAACTTTCTGATCGCTATAATCAACGCGAATACCAACTACTCCGCCAGGGTGGATCGAGTTTCCACGTCCCTCAATACCTGGCCGACATAGTAAACTAGCTTCTACATCTTCGGGAACTCTTTCACCAACACTGCACTGACTGCATATTTTGACACTGCTAAGTATAGGCTCAACACGTCCCCTGGGCATGGGCTGGTCAAGACAGGTGGCCGTTGTAATGATTGCTTCAAAGATTCCAGCGACACCTCACACTCATTGGTCCATTCAAAATTGGTAGAGCCCCCAATAGCCTTGAAGAAGTGATAACACTTATCCGCCGTCCGACTCATGAAATGATTCAGTGCTACTACTCAGGCTGTCAGCCTCTGGACCTCCTTCATATTTTCATGGCTCTTCATCTCTAAAATAGCTCGAATTTTATTCGGATTCACTTCGATGCCCCTCTGAGTGATCATGAAACCCAAAAACTTGCCACCTGCTGTTCCAAAGACACACTTCTCTAGATTGAACTTCAGCCTGTTTTATCGAGCGGTGTCAACACTTTCTGCAAGTCTTCAACGTGGTTGCTTGCCTTCACAATCTTCACGACCATGTCATCCACATATGCCTCTATGACACCTCCGAGCAGATCCTTGAAGACCTTATTCACCATTCTCTAATAAATTGCCCCGACGTGTTTTAGACCGAATGGCATGACCGTATAACAATACGTTCCAGCATCAACTATGAAAGAGTTTTTCTCCTGATCCGACTCTACCATGGAAATCTGATGATACCCAGAGAATACATCCAAGAAACTTAGTCGTTCGTGACCCGATGTGGCCTCCACCAAGTGATCTATTCTGGGTAGTGGGTACGAATCTTTCGGACATGCCCTGTTGAGTCCGGTGTAGTCTACAAACATATGCCATTTTCCATTCGATTTTTTCACCAAGACGATATTTGCTAACCACTCGGGATATTGTACCTCCCTGATGAAACATGCATGCTGTAGCTTATCGACCTCGGCCTTTGATGCCGCTTGCCTCTCCGGGGCAAGATTTTTTTTCTTCTGCTTTATCGGTTTAGAACCTGGTAAGACACCATGGCGATGTTGTGCAATAGACGGGTCAACTCCTGGTATGTAACTCGGGCTCCACGCAAAAACATCCAAATTACTCGTCAGACATTTTACCAACTCCTCTTTCTCGCCCTACTCCAATCATGTTCCCACGCTGAATTCATATCCTCTTTCCACCATAATTTTTTCTGCAGCGTTGAGAGGTTCGATCCGCCCCCCTGGGGGCTCGAGGTCCAGCATCATCACTGGTGGGGGTCCCTTCGTCCGTATGCTGTCCACATAACACTTCTTCGATGATTGTTAGTTGCTCCCACACATCCCACACTTCTATTAGTTGGAAATTTCATCACCTGGTGATAAGTAGAGGGGATGGCCCTGCAGCATTCAACAACGGTCGACCATAGATCGCGTTATACGCCATGAGGGTTTTAACGATCAGAAAATTTGCTAGGATGACCACACTCACTGGGTAGGTGCCCAACATTACTGGTAGCTCAACTACTCCTTCTAGTATCAAGTAGCCCCTCCAAATCCTATAGGGGGTCGACACAGCCTTCAATCTTTCCGCTGAAATTTTCAAACCTTGAAATGTTTCCCACGTTAGAACATTCGATGCACTCCCGTCGTCGACCAACACCTTTTTTATATCATAGTCCGCTATGTCACCAACTATCACTAAGGCATCGGGGTTGCCCCACCTATCAAGTCCTCTTCATCAAATGTGATGCTCTGATGAAACCTTGCCCTTTTCTGAATAGAATAGACTGTAGCTGTTCGTGCATAACTTTTTCTAGCGGAGTTTGAGTCTCCACCTGTTGCGACTCCTCCAACAATTACATTTATAACACCGGCCCGAAGCGGAGGTCGATCCTCAACCTTCTGCTTGCCTCGATCATTCCTCGCATACTTAGACAAAAATCCCCGTTTCAAGAGGCGCTCAATCTCCTCCTTCAAATGGATACACTCTTCAGTTTCATGTTCATGGTCCTTATGGAAGTGGCAATACTTGCTCTTATCTCTTTTGCCAGCTGGTGCTGTCATCGGTCTCGACCATTCAAGTTCCTTCACGTCTCGAATTTCCATCAATAGCTTGTCTCGCGGAATATTCAAAGGGGTGAAGGCTTTGACCTCCTCCCGTCTCTATTTGACCATCCGGTCCTAGGAATACTCCCTACTCGAACGTTCATTCCTCTGCATGTCTTTGACGATGGGTTTTTGTACATCGCCTTTTTTCGCTTGTTGTTCCCCGTCTCCCATCCTTCTCTAAGATTTTTCGTGACCTTTTCTGCTTCTTCCGCATCCACATACTTGTCACCCTTCTTCAACCAGTCATACAGTGATTCTAGCGGATTTTTGGAAAGTAACATCTTGAAGGCCCGATTCTGTATCCCATTCATTAATGTTGTCACTACTGCTAACATGTGAAGGTCCCTTATACCAAGTGTTGCTCTGCTGAATCTAGCCAAATACTCCTGCAATGACTCATCCTTTTCTTGCACCACCTGCATCAGTTCTATAGCTGTCTATCGTTTCCTCTTACTGCTCATAAAGTATGCCACGAAACTCCTGGACAGTTCATCAAAGGTTCTTATAGACCTGGGTGCCAATGTGGCCACCCAGTCTCTAGCCTCCCTCCTCAACGTCGAAGGGAATGATCTGCACATCACTGTGTTTGGGGCTGCGTAGAGCTCATAAGTCAACGAAGGTTCACAAGTGGTCCAGCGGGTCTGTGACTCCATCGTATGCTTCTATCATTGGCTACTTAAAACCTTTTGGTAAAGGCACGGCCATAATCTCGGGGGCGAAAGGATCTTCCTCCAAGACCATCTGTCTGCGCCTGTGTTTTCTCGTGGTTAATGCATCGTCTATCTTTTGGGTCATCATCTCCTCTATTTTCTTTTCCAAGTCTGTCGCGGGTTGGGGAATCTGTGAAAACACAAAACCTGAAGTCCCCATGTTCCTCGTCGTTGGCTGCTTAATATGTGGGGTAACGGTTTGAACCACATGGGGTGGTTGCTTACGTGAGGCCTTCGACAAGCTCTGTATAGGGACTACGATTTTCTGCGTCTGACTTTGCAGAAGGGTCATCATGGCTGCCAATTGTGTCTCCAAGGCATTAAATTGGCCCTGCGTTACATACTGCGGCGGCGGCGAGTCTTTACCCTTTGCAACAGACTCCTACTCCGTCTCTGCTGTAATCCCGACCATGCGTGTTTCACTCATTGTTCGTCTTCTCGACATAGCTTTTCTGTTCAGTGAAAAATTTTCCCACAGATGGCGCCAATGAAATGTTTGTGAAATTGTTTTTCGTGTCTACCTCACCGGATGCGGTGGTGCGGCTACTCTGATCAGTGGTTGCTACCTGCGAAAAAAGGTTGGGTTTTCTCCTCCGTTGTACCTCCGGCGTGAGAATTAGTTGACAGCTTAAAGAAAATGGGAAGATAGTATAATGTAAATTCGAAGGGTTTCAAGAAAAAAAACATTTCTCACCTTGGAGGTATTTATAGGCACATGTTACTACCCCTGCGTTTGGCGGTTTGCTGGTGCCATGTGTCCCATGTGAGCCTCCCCACTTCCCCCACATTCTTGTAGAATGACCCTCACTCCTCAAGTGGTTGGTTGTACCCATGTTTGCCGTTGGACGATTCATGTTTAGCACATTGTCATTTATGTGATTAAATATAGCGTTGGACCCATAGCGGTAGACGACGTGTGCGGATGTAGAGGGTTTCATGGGAGTAGACAATCTCATAGTGGTAGACGTCTCATGGGGGTAGACGGCCGCATGGTGGTAGACACCTCATGGGGGTAGACGGCTCATGGTGGTAGACGGGTAGCGTATCTCTGAGAGTTCTGACCTTATTTGTCAACGTGGTTAATTAACAATGCATATTGTATCATTGAGATTTGACAAAATGTCCTCAAATTGATCGTTGGAAGAGAAACAGTATAATGATCGAAAAGCCCTTTCTCAAATTCACCTTCATATTTCGAATCATTTTCTTCTGAACATTTTGAAGGAGAAAACGACAGTAGCGTAATGTTGAAGTTGGAGCAATTATATCTCATGTGCATATTTTTGAAAGGTTTGGGATGACACAAAGTGAAAGTTAGGGTAACGTTTGCAAGAGAGTGAGATGTTAGAGACCGCTTCTGTAATTTTCCATATTTTTCCCATTTTCCTTAAAATTCAATAATGTACTATAATTCTTTCTCGTTTTATTCTTCTCTAATGATGTGTAAATAGTTAATTAGTTAGGATAAATTATTTTAACTTATTTTGAAATTTAATTTTAATTAAAAAGTTTTAATCTTAAATTGGTATTGTGAATTGTTTTTACTTTTATTTTTAATGCTCTAGATTTATTGGTAACTAACTTATTGACCTGTGATTATGTCAAGAGGTGAGTTATTTATTTATACAGTGTAGTAAAAACTTGAAGTTTGGATAAAAAAAAAAGTAGAGATACAATTTTATGGATGTCGATGTGGTTAAATGAATTCTTTGGCGATCAAATGCTCTTCATTAATGCTTATTTGGATTCTCGTAGAGATATGGTGTGCTCACTTAATTGGGTAAAGTATGTTTGAATTTGAGAGAGGTAAATCAATTGATTTAGAAGAAATGGACTAGGTATGCATAACTAATTGATATAAAAATTGGTAATTAAGATTAAGGGTATATTTATGGTGAACTCATGAATCTTAACACTTAAACCATCATTTAAAAATTCATTTTTTTAAAGATTTTTATTTTTTTGGATAAAAATAAAAACCACATCTATTTGTTTTCAATCAAATTGAAGTTAAAAATAGTTGAAACAACAGTTTGATATTACATTTTGTGGGAATGATAATTCAAATTCGTATATGCATTTTATTACTTATTATGATCCGTGTACTCACATATTATGAAATCGACAACACTAATTCCTTCAATGGCTCTAACATTTTTATTTGGAGAAATTGCAACATTAGTCTCAAACTTATTATTAGGAGGAATGAGTTGATCCTCATCATTTTACTATGCCCCTGTTTGGTGATCTTTAATTTTTTAAAAAAAATGTTTCGAATAGTCTATTTTTTTGGAGAATGTACGGTTAAAAGTAGGAATTTTTTTTGAATTTACGTATAAAATATTTTATTGTGTGAATAAGTGGTTATATATGAGTATGAAAAATAATATAAAATAAATTAAAGACCGCCAAACAGTGACTCGATAACAGAACTCCAATCTTCATTAAATACATGACTTATGTGGCAACACGTACCACTTTAAACTTTGAAGAATTCTATGGTTTGAGATTGATCGGGATCAACTTGCTCTTTTTTACAATCAGGCATGTCTGGAAGTGCTTAAATTAAAACTTAAGTGATTATAAGTATATGGAATGTGCTTAATAAATGAATAGTAATTATGAATTTTACAAAAAATTATGAATAAAAAATATATTTAGTCGATTTAAATTACGATTTAAACTTTGCTAAACATGTACTTATCTACTTCTCTTCACAGGTTGAGAACACTCTCGACTGCGTAAATTTCATTTACAATTTTTATTTGGGGGTAAATTTCAGATAGAACTTAAAAAGTAACTAGCAACTAATGGAGTTATTACGTACTATTTGGATGATTTACATTTTTCTTGAACATTGAACATTAGTAGTTCAATGAAAACACTACATAAAGAATCTATGTATCAATATTAATTTCTTGCAAACCAAAAAAACTAAGAAATTTATTACATTTTCTATTTCGGTTTTAGATCGCCACTTCCTTTCAATTACATTAAAAGTTTTTAATCTTTATTTATTGTTGTACTTATGTTTCAAACTTTTTTCAAAGATATTTATTTTATAAATCTTTTATTAATAATCACATCTTCGTTTATGATAATAAACTATGTCCAAAAAATCTATCCCCGTCTAAAAAGAATTATATGTCCCTTAATTTTCATTTTCATTTTTCAACAAAATAATATTTTTTTATCACATCAATAACTTTTTTTTTCAACCATACATTCTCCATCAATCTACTATTCCAAAATACATTCTTCCAAAATAATGTAGCTCGAACACGCCCTTAAAAATGTTCGACTAACCATTTGCGCCCCTTTGCAAAGTACGGCAATAGGAGTAGACATAAACCATCACGAGAAATTATGCGTTAATTACTAGTAATCAATAATAAGAAATAAGATTATAAAAAAATAGGAATGTTCCTTTGACAATCATTATTTCAAAACTTCTTAATTTTCACTCTAATTTTTAACTCTGCATTTAAAGAATTAAGTCAATGTTTGACAACCATACTTCTCAAACTTTTTTTTTTCTACGTACTCATTTTTAACCACATATTACATAATAAAATATTCGGGACGTAAACTCAGAATTTTCCATACTTTTTAACATATATTCTCCTAAAAATTATTATATAAAAAACTATTTTTTTCAAAAATATGATTGTCGAACAATGAATAAATATTTTGCACGCAAACCCAAAAGATCACTATTCAAAACTTTATTAATCAAAATAATGGTCATAAAAAGAGTGCATAGTGTGATGATAAATAAAAATATTCTTTCAGGAAAAAAAGAAAAAGAAAAGAAGCCCTTGTTTGATATAAATTCAAATATGATTTTAGCACTTATTTGAGCCCATTTTGAGAGAAAAATGCATTTTTCAATAGTGATTTTTGGAGAATATGTAATTAAAAATTAAGAATTTTTTTTCGATATATGTGCAATATTATTTTATTGAAACATATGCAATTAAAAATAAGATTTCAAAAAAAGAAATTAAAAAAAAGGCTCAAACAATCCCTTAATCTTAAGTCAAAATTAACAATTAATTTTAACTATACATTTCATGGAATCTAGAACTTTTCAATAATACATTTTATCAATTTTTATCAAAATATACTAAAAATATAATTTAGACCCTGTTTGAAAGCCATTAACTTCTTGTAATGTATTATAGAATAGTAAATTAATTAAAAGTGTATAATTAAAAAGTAAGAAAATTTTATTGATTTGTGGATAAAATATTTTATTGTGTTAATATGTAGTGAAGAATAGCACTATAAAACACAATTTAAAATTTTAAAGAAGAGAAAAATTCATTTCTCATACTTTTACTTTACATTATTTCAAAAATAACAAAACAACTTTTACATTTCAAAAATCAGATATATTGACACACACACACACACACACACACACACACACATAATTAATTAATTAATTAACCCACCCCCACTCCCATCCCCATCCCTACCGCTATGGTGACCGCTCCGATTCCGGCGACTATTCCGATGACCGTTCCGACGATCGTTCCGGTGACTATTCCGATTCCGGCGATCGTTTCGACGACTACTCCGATTTCGATAACTATTCCGGTGAGCGTTGATGGTCACAGCTTACCTATTGTATGGCCACAGTCCAGTTCGCAAGTCATAAACCGCAAGTCACAGCTTAGGTCACAAGTCACAACGCATGGTTGTTTGTTTATAATGATTGATAACACGATAACGCTCATGTCTCACAATTTTGTTAATAGTCACGAGTTATTTTCAAATGGTCACAGTACGGGTCACATAATATATTGCACATGGCTTACGATTTTGTTCATAGTCCAATGTTATTTTAAAATGGTTACAACACAGGTCACAGAACATTTTTGCACATGACTTAGGTTTTTGTTGATACTCACAGCATAGATCATGGAATATTTTGCACATGGCTCAGGTCACAGCACATGGCTCAGGTCGTAGCATAGGTCACACATACTATACAACACCATCGTCTTACATGTCCTAACCTACTTCGTCGCTGCTACTACAGTCGACAACTCACCACAACCACCATCACTAATGTGGCCACCACAACCTCACCAAACGACGGCAAACCAAAAACCATCGCCACTAGCATCATCACTTCTTATCGGCAAAAAAAAAAAAAAAATGGACGAGCACCGCCAAAGCTCCGATGAAGCAAATCGGAGGAAGAATAACCAGCATCTTCACCGCCGCCGTGTCACCTCAACGCTTCACTAGCACCAACCCATTTTTATCTCCTACATTTCCAACTACCTGAACCACAATCCTTACCGCTATTCCTCACTTTTCCTGAACCAAAATCTCCCTTTGAAACCGCCTCTTTTGACGACGGTGATATTACCGCAACCGAATAGTGCGCTGCCACCCACACCAACCGTTCACCACCACCACGGCGTCGCCACCCATACCAACCATTCACCACCACCACGGTGTCGCCACCCACACCACGCTGCCAACACCACGAGAGAGAGATAGAGATGGGAGAGAGTTATGTTGTAACTAGAGATTTTAGGATTTAAAATCGGGAATCCATTAGATCGTTCTCCTCCGGCTCGAAATCCACCTTCACCTCATCTGCCTCAATGTTCGCCGCGGTTGGGAATTCCAGGAATCGAAATTGTGATTTTAGGTGTAGCCGTAGCGTCTTGAGCATCGCGTCGCGATCTCTAGCGTATCTCCGGTCAGTGGTGGCGGAGCAGTGGTGAGAAGTCCCAAAGCTCCATTCACCGGATTTACAGTTAAGAGAGAGAGAGAGACAGAGGGAGAGGGAGAGAGAGGAGTGAGAGACGTGAATTTAGGGATTTAAAAGGGTATAAATTAATTTTTATAATATTATTTAATTAAAGATAAATAATTTGTATCTATATATAAAATACCTGATTTTAGAAAAAATAAACCTCATATCTGATTTTAGAATTTAAGATTTGAAAAGTAGAGAATTGGGTAATTTGCACTTTAAAGAATGACAAACACGGGCTAAAATATCATAAATACTATCAATACTTTCTAGTGTTGATTAAACCGCCTTCCTGTTAGACAAGTAAGCATATCAAGATTGGTTGATTAGACCTGTTTTAACGCGTGTTGTTCCGAAAAAGAAATTACACCACACATTCCATATTCGAGCGCATGACATTTTTATCGTGTCGAAAAAATGTCTTGTTGAGTGCTGTAGTAAAATTTAAAAAAAGTCATTCTACCAAAAAGGGTTCATCATAATTGCACTAAAAAAATTTCACATGGAAGCGGGTCCCACTAGTGAATAAAATATTGCAAAAAATGACGGGCCCTACCTGCTGTGTCTTTTCTGGCATGTTTCTGTGGTTTACAGCTTCCGTACACCCAACAAGATTTGTAAAATCTTAATTACTGAACATAATTGCCACATATCAACTTAGAAATCACGCAGATAATAATGCGTAATAATTTAAAATTTTGTGTATGGAGGTTGAAATTAATTTTTTAGTAAATTTTAATAAAAGTTAATGAAATATGTAATTGAAAAATTGTGAGTTCTATAAAATATGTAGTCAAAATTAATTATTAACTTTGAATTAAATTTTAATCAAATTTTTAGTGATACCAAACATGGTGTTAACATTTAACTTTGATCGAATTTATAAATTATATCCAAATTGAGGAATACATTTCTGAACTTCAAATTCACTTGTATTAAAATTTTATTTTCTACAATGGTGTTTCGTGGAGATTAAAATTAGATTTTTAGTAGATTGTGATATAAGTTTTTGAAATGTGTGGTTGAAAAGCTGTGGACCCATGAAAAAAGTAGTTAATATTGATTGTTTGACTTTAATTTAGATTAAAATTTGATTTTAATCGATATCAAACAAATGTATTCTTTTGATCTTACGTTCAAGGAGAATGCTCAGCTTCGAAAAGATCGTTTGACATGATTTTTAAAAAATTAAAAGAAACTTTTAAAACCCAACCTGTTTGACTAATCTTTTTCCAGTGCTTAAAAGAGTTTTTAAGAGAAGCTGATTCAACGTGAATTCCTCTAAAACTACTATTGAAATAAAAAAAATCTTTTAAAAATTAATAAAAAATTAATGTAATTTCCTTCGCAAACTTCTTTACCAAATAGGCAAAAGTAAAAACTAGTCTCATGACTAGGGGTGAACGCGGTTTGTACTATATTTTCAACTCAAACCATTTTAATATGGTTTGAATTTTTTTCAAACCAAACCAAACTATTTTATTTTTCGAACCAAACCAAACCAAACCAAACAATAATTTGCGGGTTGATTCGGTTTTAATCCGTGTTTTACCTATCGACATTATAATAATATATTTAAAATAAGTTTAACATATAAGTTTAAACGAGAACTAATAATTTTAAATATTAAATTACATTCAACTTCCCCATGAAATACGTGAATACATTATTTTCAAAGTTAGTTGCTAAAAGATATTAATAGAACGAATATATATTTCTTCCTTTTTATTTACCTTTCATATTATCATATTGTGGTTGGTAAAGATAGATTCACATTATGCTATAATAGTTTGGTTAAAACTCCTTTTGTCCTACTAGTAAGATGAAAAACAAAGACTGAACATTGTATGTTTAAATGTACAAAGAATGATAGAATTTAGATTTATTGAAAATTGACAAATTTTATTTTCTAACGACTTTACGAAAGTAGAATGTAGTAGTACTAGCTAGGTAACTTTAACATTTTCACACAATCAATACGTTATATCATTCGTTCTTTTTAAATGACAAGCAGTTCATTAATCACATATGCACACAAACAATCATTTTTTTAAAATTCAAATCTCAACTCACAAGTGTATAATAAGTTTTAAAAACAATAAATAAAAGAAAGAATAATTAAAAAATGACTTGAATGAGAATATAAGACTTATTAAGAGAGAAGAGAGAAATTGTGATTTGTGTAGAAATTAGCAGACTAACAAGCAAAAGACGATTAAAGATTTGCAATTGGGAATCACGTCTTGTTCATCAGTGGCAGACAAACGTAAAATGTTTGAGAAATGAGAGTTTAGGTAACTTCTAAAGTTGTGGGCGTGATTTGTTCTCATAATTTTATTGTATTATGATTTGAATTGTTGAAAATAAATGCTTTTTTTTCATATGATTTGAGATTAATTTTAGTTGAAATTAGATATCGGGTCACGATGTGTGTCATAGACTTATAATACTATCAGCAAATAATGATGAACTTAATTTATTTTATATGATTATTTTAATGGGTTGGTTGTAATTTGTATTGCTAAATTGATATTGTTTTTTAAAAAAAGTGAAAACTTTAACATTTGTAAGTTAATAAAATTAATATTTTAATTAAAAATTAAAAAATGGTTCGGTTCGATTTTAAGCGATTTTTGAAAACTGAAACCTAAACCAAACTATTTTAAAACGGTTTCGTTCGATTTAAAAAAAAATAAATCGCGAATCCACGTGGACCCAAACCAACGATTTCAAAGTAACGATTTCGATTCGATTCGCGGTTCCACAATTTTTTTTTTTTGTACAGTCGTACTCATGACTGCTCCTTCGCACTCAAATTTTACTGCAATGATGGTCAAAATTCAAAAGTAAAATCCCAAAATAATCTCTTTAAAGCTTCCAGTTTATTTCGCCCATCTGAATCTTTGTCTTTTGTTATTCCCTAAATCTAGACAGAGAAACCAACCCTGTTGTGAGAGAGAGAGAAATCCTAGAGAGTGATTTGGGGCTTTGTCCGTACAACAATGGCTTTCATATCATTTCTCGGTCGAGTGCTCTTCGTTTCTATCTTCATCCTCTCGGCTTACCAAGAGTAAGAATATCACTCTCCCTCAGATCTGCGTTTTTTTTAATGCTTACGGCGTGTATATTTTCGTGTTAAATGTATGAAAATTTTTGGATCTTTTTCTTTTTGATGTTTATGTGGATTGCTGTGAAGTAAATGTGGGTTTTAATTTGTTGACTTTTAGAGTAGGAGATATGAAGTGTGCTATTGTGTAAAATTGAATCTAATTTAAGGCTGCAATCTAGATTTGGTTTTCTTGAACTTCGAAATCGCTCTTCTGCTTCTTGCAGTAATATTGAGGATTATTGTGACGTAAACGTGAAATTGGAACTGTGTTGTTGTATAAAATTGGATCTAATGAAAAGTTTTGGAATTTTTGCGATGCACGTAACTATAAAGACTGAACTAGATTCGATTTTCATGAATTAAACTGAATTGTTTCCTTTTCACGCAATAAAAAAAGTACTCGTGTGATAAGATTAAGGCTTCTTGTTAGGAGCTGTTGGTTTCAGTTGAATTTTCCACTTTGCTCATTTACTTGTTTGGTAATTATAAAATTTTACCTACTTTTTGTACATATCTTTTACATGAAAATGCATGATAAAAATGTGATCTGTATGAGGGTCTAATTGATCAACCATACCAGAGTGTTGGGTAAAATTGTGATAGCACGAACTCTGTTGACATGTATTTCAGTAATGGTGCCATGGTAAAGAGGTATCAGAATATCTGATATTTCTGACTATAATAGGATTTGCGTTATTTTGGATATTTATTGAAGCAATGTTGTTCTTCTACTTAAACCTTTATGTGGACTTATCCTCTTCTGAATAAATTGAATATATTTCAACCATGCACTATGATTACCGGACCATAATACTAGACGAATAGGTTAAGGAGACTGGGTATAAATTAGAGAAGATTGCACTGACAATCTCCAATAGAGTTAAATGAGCGCTTTGGTTACATTCAACCTTCATGCATCTGGAAGGTATCATCTTTGGAGCCCCACGTGTTACAAAAATTCAAGGTTGGAGATCCAAATACCACAGAATATTAAATGGGATCCAAATGTTCATTTCAGTATAGGATAGGAACCGTGGTGGTGCAATTTTCCTTAAAAGTTATCTATATTTTTATTTTGTGCTTAAAGTTGTAAGTTTTTGTAATATGGTTCACACAGGATTGTATTCTTTAATGTCTTTTAGTTTATAAAAAAGGGATGTTCCTTCGATTCATTTTTTGAGTTACTCAAGTCCAGCTAAACTATCAAGAGTTATGCCACCCCACTAGCTATATAAATTACATTTTAACTGCAGGTTTATTATCCGTGCCTCCTATTTGATATCTTTAGGGACTTGTAATTTTGTTAATCTTGTGTTGAGTATAACAAACAAATTAGGCAGTTATTTTTCCTTACCTTTCTGGATTACTTCGTGATAATATTCAGTTTGGACATTTGTTATTATCTTGCACTGTGAGTTGTTTTAGGGGTGGGGAGGTTAGGTCATTTGGTGGGTTAAATTGCCTTGCTCTTTATCTACTAATAATCTATGCTTCTTTTGGTTAGGCACTAGTAAACTGTTGATTAACTTATTAACTATGGAAAATTACTTGAAGTTCTAATAAGTAATAATTTGGATGAGATAATGTAAATATTTAGAGTGGTTACTTGATCATGGGAAACATTCACTATTTCCTGGTCTTATGTTTTAAAGTTGCTGGATCATACCAAATTTGCACATTTTAATTTCATATATGCATTAATGCAAATTTGTGCAAGGGCATTCAATTTTGTTCTATTCGTGAGTTTGTTTAAGTTGACTAGTTACCTTTTGTGGCGATTTCTTATTTTATTTGTAAATGACATGCGAAGAAGGTTTTGCATCTGGACCCTTGGATCTATGTTCGGACATAACATCCATGTGGAATGCTGACACATTTTGTGTACTTCCATTTTAATCTGCATGTTTCCATTTCCAGGTTCAATGAATTTGGTGTTGATGGTGGGCCAGCGGCAAAGTCTTTAAGGCCAAAGTTCAATGTTTTCTCAAAGCATGTCAAAACCCACACTGGATTAGAGCTGCCATATGTTGAAGTAAGTAATCATTTTCTTAGTTTTGCTTAATTTTACGTAGGAAGTCAATTTAGTTGCTGTATCATGCCCTGGAAGATACAATTTCAGTAACTTGAATATTTCTTGATCTCAGATGAAACACTTGATTTTGGGTGCCATCATAATGAAGGGGTTTGGAAGCCTGTTGTTCATCTTTGGAAGCTCACTTGGAGCTGTCATCCTGGTATGTTTAGGGTTTGTTTTGTTCAGTTAAAAGTATCTCTTTCTCAGTTCTTTTGAAATTTCATTGCAACATCTTACTCTTTAAAAGTTTAGTCCCAGTTTTCTTTCTTCACTGTTTTGTTAAATGGACCTTTGTAACAAAGTTCTTCTCTCTTGCCTCTTGCACAGCTCCTGCATCAGTTAATTGCAGCACCCATCTTGTATGACTTCTATAACTACGAAGCTGATCAGAAAGAGTTTTCCCTACTATTTGTCAAATTCAGCCAGAGTCTGGCATTGCTTGGGGCACTGCTGTTTTTCATTGGCATGAAGAACTCAATGCTAAGGAGATCACCAAAGAAAAAGGCCCCTAAAACGAAGACAAACTAAGAGGATTCGACTAGTTCAGTTTTGTTGTTAAACCTGAGTTTTTGTTGTCTTGTACCTTTTTGCATCACATCAAGACTGTTACTTCATTTTTATCTGTCTTCTTCTTGGTAACTCTTTCACTAAGGTGTGTTTCCTTTTGGACATTTTGAAAAATTTCAGTTACTATTCAAAAATTAATCATAGATTGAGATTGTAAGGGTTTACATGCTTTTGTTTGGACATTAGGCTGTTATGCTTATGCGCAATGGAGTACAATGTCGGTGCATGATCTTGTGAAAGCACCACACACTAGCAGTTGCTGAGATGTGTAATGTGCTTTGATCTAACATTTGAAATATTGAATAACGTCAGTTGGCAAGTGACATTTAGCCATTGCACATTGGCAACAGTCAATGTAGCCTAGGGACCGGATTTTTGGTCAAAAAGGAAGAACGTGGCATTTATTCTCCACACGCTACCCTGTAACAGCTCTCAACTCCCAACCACCACCTTTCATGACCGTATATAATGATCCATGGGCATGCAGCTGATTTTGGACGGTTAGAAAAAGATCGAGGGTAAAAGTGTGATCTTAAGGCCTGGCTCGGCTGTTCTGTTTGTCTGCTGGCCTCTACCGGATCTGCATATTTATCAAAACATCATTGTATGGTCCTGGCACAACAGGGTCTTCGTTTCTGGCATGTAAGGCGAAAATTATGGTGTAAATCAAGATGTGTCAAGCTATGTTGCATTGACATGGACACGAAGGTGAGAGGTGAAACTTTTATTTATATTCTTCAAAATTTAAAAATATTATATCTTTAATTTTATACCGGAAGATGTCATGTTGAATACTGTTTTGAGGAATGTACCTAAAATATCCTTAGAATATGGAATGTGGCTTGTTGGATCCATGTCATGGAAGGTCGGTATTCTACACGAAACAAGGTGCCGGAGACGGACACGGACACGGAAACGTCATCATAGTAAGAGTGTCCATGTATCATAGTTGCCAAGCCGAAAAATGGGAAAGGAACTAAGGTATGACGACAAATGCTGCAGGTGAAGCTCACAATCAGCCTACACGAGTAGCCTTTTCCTTCAATTTGCACTTGGCTTCTTTCTTCTACAATTTCGCTCTTATGGAGTCTTGCAATAGTAATGGAGGGCGGCTGCAAAAGAGAGATTCTATGATCCACTTGAATCTTGACTACCTGTTTCAATAATTAAATAATAGAACTGATAATCCCTTGCTACATGCATTTCATCGTTTTAAGGCCTCATTTGAATACATTAAACTTGCTAAAAGTATATATATCTCAATATATAGACAGTGTATACCTATTTGATAAACTCAACTACTTCAGATTCAAGAAATGGAAATGGAAGTCACTGGATATAATCGTGCCTGAGAATTAAATGCTTTCGACGACGTTAAAACTTAGCATCGACAAGTCCTTTGACAAAATCACAAATTCACACAAGTTCACCTATAGATTATTCTCAATACTTCTACTTACTTCTGTATATATTCATTACGAATAAGAAAAAAGGTTAGAGTTGTGATCACATGCCGCCAAGTGTCTGTCAGGCAAAAAAGGACCACTAAATAATCCTTGATGTATACAGGAAGTTAGATCAATCAGGGGGAATAAGTGTATACTATGACTGCCTTCAACTGAAAAGGCACCTCCAATTGAATGTTATGTTTCTCGAAGTCAAGTTACAACTAAAATTAGTACTTCGTATTCGATGGTCTATCATTCAATGTGCTAACTTCATCATATATGATTTTGCAGAGACGTACAGATTGAATATTCGAAACACGTATTGAGCTTGCGATTTCGACGATTTTGTCTACTTTCCAAGGCTCTTGGACTTGAACATAGCCGCATGACGGACATGGACTGTGCAAACGGGCTTACATTTCTGTACCATTCCTATCCAGCATGTCCAGAGCCAGAATTGACCTTAGGAGCAAGTATACATACTGATTATAGCTTCCTCACCCTTCGCAGGTTTTTCTTAAAAACCAGGGGATTAATGTTCCTCCAGTGTCTGGTACTCTTGCAGTAAATATTGAAGTCCTTCTACAGGCAAGTTGATCACCCTGCACATCCTTTTACAACATTATTTAGACCTTTCAGTTTGCCTATAAACTGTAATAGCCTAAGGGATGTATTGTATTTTTGTAGAGCTTTATCATATGTACATTTATCCTTTACACCGCATAATTACCTTCACGTAAGGTTTGACAGGGGCAGTAGGCCCCTCTGCTTGGGGTGGTTCAGGGGCGGAAGTTGTCGAGGCAAATTTTATAGGTGCATTTCAGTTCAGTGATATATTAGGCACAATATATATGGAACTCTAAACGTATTTGACTACTCTAATATCTCTATGTATACAGAGAATTATTTAAGGGGACCCTTTCTTTGAGGGATACAGAGAGGAGTAAGATCGTCACTGCAGTCTTCTTCATCATAGTGGAAACTTGTAGATGTAAGTGGATGTATCTCTCACTTTAAGGACAAAAAAGTATAAATCTTTGTGTTTACGTGCGTGTTTCTGGATTCATTTAACTTAATATTGCTCATATAATTGGGAGTAAGCTTATTCACTAATAAGATCAAATAGATTGAAACATGAACAACATTAATTATTTCTTTGATCTAATTCTGTTCCTTATCGGATTTTCTTCCAGCTTATATCAAACGATAAATTCAAAAGTGTTGAGCACAGAGTAGTGGCAAATCACGAAGTGCCAAGAGTATCGGTAGCAAGCTTTTTCAGCACTTCTTTAGCACTATCTACCAAACTGTATGGACCAATTAAGGAGTTGATATCAGAGGACAATCCTCCAAAGTACAGAGAAACAACCGTGCAGGAGTTTGTTTTCTATGCCTATACTAAAGGTCTCGATGGGACTTCCGCCTTAATGCATTTCAGGATCTAAATTTGGCTGTTGGAATAGCATGAATGGATGATGGATGCACTTTACTGGTTTGAATTGTAATTTTTTCGATAATAAGCAGCATAGAAGGGAAAAAGTATGTTGTACCAACGACAGTTAGTTATATAATCTGTTCTTGTGCTTGGAGCCTCTTTTACAATCTTTTGTCTTGGGTGACTTTCGATTGAAAACTATTGGCAAATTGCTTACTGGTCTAAGTGGAGTTGATCTGTTGTTAACTAGTCGATGAATTAGTCATTGGACTTCAGTTTGCCGACTGCTCGACTTAGATAGTTCGACCACTTCTCTCCTTACTTGAATGACTAATCCAATCATAAAATCAAATCAGAATTCAAAAGAAAAGCAAACATGTTGTCTACAGTTATTGACTGCAAAAGGGTACTCATGTGCATTTTCTTAAAATATTTGATAATGTGTGCCCTTCTTTGTCAACATCTTAATGCATTTTTATGAGAGATTGTCCTAGGGCTGAGGAGTGTCACATGAGACGATTCTTTCCCTCTTGGCGAAGCGACCTTGCTCTTTATGCATTTTCTTAAAATATTTGATAATGTGTGCCCTTTTTTGTTGACAACTTGTATCCTTCCCACATTTACTCATTTAATCCAGCCTATCCTGGATTCAGGGCCAATCTTTTCCACATTAGGCACCGATTTAATCCAATCTTTACATACCAGAGTATGTACAAGCTTTCCCATGTTTGTTTTCTTAGTTGGGACGAGTAAGGGCAGCAAGTGTAAGTGGGCATAATACTCGTGAGAAATTAGAGGCTTTGGAGTTCGTCAATTACTTGATGGTTTGGAGGCACTTATCTTCATGGGGTTTTATTAATGACCATGTACCCCATTTACTTCTTGAGACAGCCCATTTAAAAGTAGAACTTTACTACATTTACATACTTGGTTCACATTTAGTTTTATATCCCTCTCCCATAGAGCGGTGGTGCCCGCAATTTTAAAAATCGTGGGCCCCACCTCCTATGTGAGAGGGATGTGAAACTAAATGTACACGTACATTTAGCATTTTTTATAAAAGTATACCTATTAAAAGTGAAATTTGCAATCTCAATATCTCACAGAACACAGGGAATAGGGTATGACAGAACACAGAAAAAGGAAAGCAGTTGTAATATAGGATCAAAGTCAACATATATATTTTTCAATGAACAAAAAAGTCAGCTAATTAATTTCCAGGAACTGTATGCTCCTCTAATGAAAGCCCAGCAGTTCCACCAAGAAGTTGAAGCATATCCTCTTTATACTCGTAGTGATTTTCAAAACAATTGAAACAGCTAACTATGTCAAGGGTTCTGAGACAAGGAAAAATCCAGCGCAGTCCTTCCTCCAGCTTCCAGCCATTTCTCTCTAATGAAATTGTGATTTTGACCTTCAAATGCCTGAGGCCATGCAGTTGAGGAAGGAGACTCTTTCGCATTTTTTCGGGTACGATCAAGTCCAAATCTTCGCGACAGGCCAGCAACAATGCTTTCGAATACTGTAATTTTTCGCACAAATCTTTCAGTTTCGGGTACCAATCTGTTGATGAACTATGATTATTACGTTCAAGATGAATTGAAACCTCGAGTAGAGGTGATGAAATTACTGATGAAAAATTCACCAATTCTCCACGATACTCTAATTTCAGTAGATTTGGAGCGTCTATTTTCACCTCAACCAATAATTCACACCCATACAAAACAAAACACTCGAGTTTTGGGGAAGAAATGAGCAACTTCTTAACGGTGGAACAATACCCTATTACTAATTCTTCTAGGAGTGGATATTCAAGAACAAGATCTCCCAGCACAGAATCCGTCACACGGGCTTCTATTAGTCTCAATGATCTCAAATTTCCCAATAATGAAATCCCAATTTTATGTCGTTCTATGCCTCTTCCCTCGTAGGCAAATAACTTAAGATTTGGTGCATATTCGATGTCAAACTCCACATGAAGGCACCGAAAAACAATCAATTCCAGGAGCGTCTCCTTGGAAATCACAAATTTCTCCACTCCATGCAATAATTCAAGACATATTTTTCTAACTATAGAACAGCCAAAAATGATCTTTTGCAATGTTGAATCACTTATCAACGTGCTTCGTAAAACCAGTTCTTGAAGATTAGGCAGATTCACAGAAACTGAAATTTCCTCCAAATAAAGGTGGCTAATTTCCAATTTTGTAATATATTTTGCAACGAAGATAGCATCAGATAATGTACAAGGAATTGTGGGACAGTCTATTCCTTCATTAATAATAACTAATTCTTTCACGTTACAATTCAAAGCAAACACTACCCAGTTCAAGGCCAAAGGACTTAATTCATAAAACATTCTCATGTATATCCTAAATTTCTCGATGCCTAAATGATTGAAATACCATCGGCGGCGTGTTAATGTCCCTTCCAAGAACATCAGAAAATTCGCCGGGCTCGAATAACTTATCGTATTGACAAAGTATTTCTCATCAAAATTGAATACCGGGCTCGAATACCATAAGAATCTCCATCTCCTCGAAAGAAAAACAGTCATTCCAGCATCTGCAGCGGAGAGAAACGACAAGACATGGTGACAAAGTGAATCTGGTAACTGTGAAATTCTGTCAACGTTGTTGATTGAGAGAGTCTCCATGTTCTTTACTCGTCTGCTTGTAGCGATCGGCTATATAATTCTTTCTCTATGGAGTTGACAAGGTTGGCCTTATAATTACTCTAGTTTCTCTGGATTAAAACCCTAAATGGTCACTGAATTTATTCTCGTGTTTTAAATTAATGACTCGACTTTAATTTTATTCCGAAATGGTTATCTAACTTTGTTTATTTTCTCAAAATTAGAGAAAGAGACAAATGGAAGACAACTTAGGAACAAAATAAATTATGTGACCAAATTGAACCAAGGCAAAATTTTGGTTGACTATATGAGTTTTTAAGTTGATACCTTTTTTTTTTTTCATCACCATTATTTAAATTTGTGTAAACATATATAAATTTCTTTTATGCATGCATACCCCATGTTACGTTCACCTCACTCCAACACTTGCATTTAAGATATGTGACATGATGAATATAGAAATATTATTGAAACTCGATTCAAGATCACATACTTATCACTTAGTTGCAATTTATTGAAGTATGAATTATTTGTGTCAGCACGAGATGCTACGAACATAGAAATAAATGTGAGATATTATAAAAATATTAATTAAGGAAAATAAATAGTTGCAAATATGCTTGGTCTCGTTATGTTGTAGATCGATATCAAAATTGTCGGGTAAATCTTTGTTGAGCAATTTTTTCCGAAGTTTTTACAACTTTTTTGATGTATGAGTTGTGTCACAATACTATTTTTAATAAAATGACTAAATTATAGTAAACGTTCTCAACTTTTGAGTGTCGGTTGTACTTTCATCTCCAACCTTTATTTTTGGACAACTTAGTCCTCCAGTTTTTGAAAATTAGCATTCTAACCCCAAGAAGTGAATGTGGTTATAAAAACCATCATCCAATCCGGATTGGTTTTACAAAAAAAAAGAAAAAAAGAAAAAAAAAAGAACCTTTCGAATTACTTTTGTCATTTTACTTGTAGTGCCAAACGAAACAAAAGTGTAATTTGAATCCATTTCTGTTACACTCAAACGTCACAATGAAAATAAATAGGAAAAGAACAACTAACTCTATCCTTAGAAGCATAAAACGAGGAATAAGATAAGTATTAAACAATGTAAATGGATAGTGCCTCCAAACAATAAGATAACCCAAGACTTGTTCGTTATTCCAAGTTTCCAACCATAATGGTTTAGTCATCAAATAACAATTTTATAGTAACAACTCAACCATCCTTAAAAAATGACACTTGTCCTCAAGAGTGGTCAGACTAAACTACGCCAAGAAGAGTAAATTTATCTTCTGCCACATCAGAATTCACCATAATCTTGTAGAAATCAATTTCAATTGGTCCAAATTTCTTCTACCATTCGACACCAAATATAATGTCAAACCCTTCCAAGTGCAAGACAATAAGATGAACATAATGGGGATTTTTTTTTGGAAATAAATTGACACATTATTACATACTCAATTGGTCACCTTATGCCCTCATGACTTACCATTTATTGTAGCTTCAAACTAGTAATGAAGCCACTCGAAATTGTTTGTGCTTCCTATATCTACTAGCACAAAGACTGATTAAGACTTTTGAGTTTTTATTATCTTCATTGTGTTCATAGACTCAATATCGTGTTGTCAAATTTTAAAGAATAAAGCTCTTTTGCTAGAAAATGTTTGTTACATTTGTTGACCTACACTCACGTACGCTAGGACCCGCGTGAATCAAAATCTAATCCACATTAATTATTACTCTAGCCTTGTTGCTAAAATGGTAAGGGTTTTGTTATTCGTCCATGGCCCATGGGCGAACAGTGAGCGTTTGGACCTCGAGAAACATAGGGCGCATGTGGCACTCCCTGTTGGCTGGGCGTATATCCATATGGAGTGGCCCTATCACTCTAAAAAAAAAAAAAAAACTATGCCCTCTTTTATTTTGTTTTCAATTTTTTAGTTTTATAAGTTCATTTTCGGTTTTCTATTTTGAGATCTGTTTGAAGATTGTTGAAAATACGTTTGATTAGTCATTTTGAAAATCTCAAAACAAAAAACAAGGTAATAAGTTTGATTTGAAATTTTGGAGAAATTGTTTTATTACATTTTATTCCATTAAATTTGATTATTTAGTAAAATAGAATAATTTTTTGTTAATATATATATATATATATATATATATATATATATATATATATATATATATATAAATAAGTGAATCTTAATATACTTTTTTGGTACAAAAGTAAAATAAAAATAAAAATAAATTAAATTAGCAAACACATGGAAAATAAAAACTAAAATTTAATGACGTGAATTAAGAAGTTTTTACCAGTGTTTTGTAAATTTTTTATTTAAATAATTTATATGATTTTGAACTATTTTCATTTTTCATGATTTTTATATTTTTCAAATTTTTTAATTTTTTTGAACTTTAGAATTTTAGGGCCAATTCTTTTCATCGTTTTCAAGCCGTTTTTTATTTTCAATTTTCCAAAATAGTAAAAACGCGTTCTCTTTCCTATTTTCAAAAACGTGTTTTTGAAAACAAAAAAAATAAATAAAAAAAAATAAAATTGTACTGAAAATACAAAACGTCATTTTTTACGTTTTGGACGTTTTTAATACAAAACAGCCAAACAAATGGAAAATGACGTTTTGTGTTTTCAATACAAAACAACCAAACAAATGGAAGACACGGGAAATCTTGAAAACTCAAAATCATCCCTTCTTCTCTCGTCTTCCAATCCCCAAAATATGAAAAACACCGAAACTACTGCCTGTTCATCCTTATTTGCAGAGCAATGAGAAGTCCATCAACAATATTTTTGATACTTCAAAGTATGACATTTTGCAGATTAAGAATGGGTTGGTCGATGCACCTCAGATGGGGTAATTTTGATTTTCCTTCTCTGTTTTTTTAATCTTGTTTTAGATTTAATTCTTGTTTTCATGTTGCTTTGAAGTGTGGGCTTTTGGGTCTGAAGTAGAATAGATTAAAGATTTGTTTAATTGAACTAAATATTTTGTGTTTTATATTTGCTAGTTCAGTGTGATTAAGAGTTGGGTTTTGCTTATGCGTTTGATTTTGATTTCCGAAGAATATCACTTTGATTGCTTGGTTTTTATTTTCTCTTCGGGTATTATTAGAAAAGAACATATCTTTTTGATTAATGTCTTCAAATAGAGTCAAGATTTAAATATTCATAGGTGCAATTGATTTTCATATATTTAATCTATTGATCTGCAATTAATTTTGTGTATTTTGTGAATTTGAATTATTGGGTGGTTGTATTTTGGGCCAGATGGAATAGCTGAAATTTCTTTGCTTGCAATATCAATGAGACAGTAATAAAAGAAACATGTAATCCTTTGAATTTGCTATGCTTGTTCTGCACCGTAAATGTATAGGTTTTCAGTTTTCTACATTGTTTATATATATTAATGGTTATCAAATTTAATATACAAGTATATCTTTTTAATCTGAAGAATTTGGGGTTTAATTATGATTATCATACTGTGACTAGTAATTGCAGTCATATATAATTATTTGTAAGGTACATAAGAATTTAATCGAGTGATTCATTATAACATTTTCGACTAAGGATCAAATTGAGAGCATTATTATATGCTTCCATAATCTAATTAATTTTACCTTGAACTAATGGATCGGAAGAACATGGCATGATTATTTTCTAGAATTAAGAATTTCTTTTTTCAATTTTTTATTTTTTAGAATTTCAGATTTTATTGAATGCTTATTTTCCATGTCTTGAATATTTTCCGTTGTTTCACTAAAAACACTTAAAACATCAAAAATATGTTTTAAGTTTTATGTTATAAGTTTAACCTTATTTTAAAAAATATGGACTAAACAACCTTTGAGTGTTTTGTAATGAAAACAACAAATCAAAGTCACCTAAATTTGTCTGAAATAACTAAAGCTTAAACAAAAAGTAAATTAACACAGACTAACTAGAACAATGATTCAAGTGATTAAAATTGGCAAGATTTTGGGATTCACCACAGTAGTTCCTAACTGTTGGCAAATAATGATATTAACGTGAATTGATTTGGGCAGAATAACAACTTGCAAAAATGATCAATACAAAATGTTAATGATCGAGACAAGAGTTCTATACAGAATCATAGTAACTAACTCGTGGTCTCAGACAAAGGCATAAACATGGTCAAGAGTAGTAACATGCTGAAAGACAAACTCACGTTTAAGATCATCTCTGAGATCATGCCTAAACCTACTTAAGGTCATGACTTCATCCTTAACGACCTGACATCTCATTCAAAATTCATCAAACTGAGTAACGTTCTCAATCATTGGTCAACTACCTTGCGTGGGAGCATTCCATTGATTCAACAAATCACCTCTATACGATTGGGGTAAATACTTCTCCTGAATTCGACACTTCATTTCATCCCAACTCCCAACAGAAGGAGCACGATGTCTTTCAAGGAGCTCCTTAACACTTTTCCAAATGAGTTGAGCGGTGCCAGTTAATTTTAGACTAGCAAATTGAACTCTCCGATCTTCTGGGACCCTATACCAAGCAAAGAAACGGTCCATATCTCTAACTCATTGAGTAAATACTCGAGGGTCTAAGCAACAATCAAATGTTGGGGGCATCCAACTTAATGTTTGTAAAGAAATGTTCATCATGGTGAGGAGGAGATTGAGTATCATGACGGTGCTGCTCTCGTTCCCGTTCACGAACTTGATGTCCATCCCTACGGTTATGCCTAACTTGTTGTCGACCACCTTGGGGATGGCGATAATGCCTATTATTGAATGCTTCAAAGTTTTCAACTTTAGTTGAATGTGGGGTTTGTTCAAAGGTGGACAACTTAGCAGCTAAGTCTCTATTTTCCTCATGAGTAGAGGTCATCTCTGTTTGGACAGTCGCTAATTGATTTTGTAACTGTTTTTGGTTAGTAACAAGTTGTGCTAATTGTCGAGGGAGCACATCAGGTTGGGGTGGGTCCATTGTCGGATTATTGAAACTAGATATGACAAGAAGACTACTAAGCAATTGTATGCAATGTACTATCATCCAAATGAAGTATATGGAGAGATCAATAAACAACTCGTTTTAAAATCGAAAAAAAAATTTGTTTTTATTATTATTTTTTGTTTTTGGGATTATGTAAATCCAAATATGACAAGTTAATATCGTCGATCTATGTAAAATAACAAAGCAAAGGTCAAATACCAAGGTTCTAAAATGCATAATGCGTGATAATGCGTTTCGATCGAGCATCAAGCATTATAAGAATAGGCGTGCTTATGCGAAGCATATACGTAATTATGTGTTTTCTAATTTTTAGTACTTTAAAAATAAATAAATAAAATAATGCATTCTTTGATTTTTTATACATATTCTTCAAATTTTCCAAAAAAAAAAACTCAAAATTATAAATACTACAATAAGACAATTACTTCAAATTTATTTATATTTTTCAAATTTCTAACAAAATCATAATTGCCACAATTACTTTATAATCAATTTCTAAAATTAGATTAAACAAGAATATTGACTTAAAAATTCTAAACTTGTCTAGCTCTTTATCGAATTTCAATTCAATCTCATCTTCTTCCTCTAAGTCATCTTTCGTGTCATCTGATACGAAATCATCTTCATCGGGCTCCCTTATTTCAATTCGAGAATTTCTATCACCTTTTGTAGATGATAATATATTATTGTCAACTTCCTCTTCATCATCACAACCGTTAAATCACCATAAAACTAAGAATAATATCAATAATGAAATAAAAATAGTAAACTTACACAAAAAGCAAAAAACGAACATGTTTCCTTTAGTGTTTTTTAAGCTTTTCCTTGATGAGCAGCGAGATGATGGAATATGTATACCTGATGTTACAGTAGAGCAGCTTCAAAAAACTATTTTTATGTTAATGCTCAGATAAAAATTTATGCAAAAACAAAACTCTAGAGATTGTTGTATATTAATACAATTGATGAACTTGGGTGATTTGGGCTAATTTGATTTTTGTTGGGCTCAATTTACCTTTTTTTTTTAAGTTATAAAAATGGGTTGAACTTCGTTATGCTAATTTGAATATATTTTTAATTACAAATGCGTGGGCATTTTGGAGAATATGCGCACATATGTGGTCAACAAAATGAGTTGACTGCATTATCATACGCATACCCTATATGCGATGCGTTTCGAAAACACATCGAGAATATGCGCGCATATACGAAGCATATTCATGCATTTTAGAACATTGTCAAATACTAGTTAGCAACCTAATCTCGTAAAATAAGGATGATAAAAGTGGAAATATAACCAGATTCGGGATTTAGGGACGTAAATTGTAGGTAAAAATTAAAATAACAGCACAAAAACTTAATTGATACAATTTTAAGACAAAATAGTAATATAAACTAAAGACAAAGAAATAATAGCTTCCCTATTGTTCATCGAAGTAATTGACTACCAAATAATTGATCTCCAAAGATAAAGAAACAGTAGCTCCCTATTTCGGTCGTTGGAGTAATTGAACCATCCAACATGTCAAAGAGGTACCTACGCAAAGAATGTTAGAAATACTTTTTTTGCGCTTTTTTTTTCTCTCCCGTTTTTTTTGTATTTTTTTTTTACTAAAACAAATTACGATGTAAATATAAAAAGTAGGGGCCTAAAGTACCCCCCCCCCCCCCCCCCCCCAAAAAAAAAAAAAAAACTAGTCACTCTAGACAAACATGACACAATAATAAAAGTAGGGGTACTTACAAAAATACCCTTAAAATTATGGATGTTTTGAAAAATCATATGAAACGTTTTTAGGAAGTAAAAAATACTGTGTGAAATGAGAAAGTCACACAATGTCACTTTTTTTTTAAAATAAAAATTATCATTTTTTTACTTAAAAAAAGTGACAAATACCAAAATAGCACCATCCATTTGTGTAGCACCAGTAATCATGTTCTTAAAATAATCACCACGTTCAGGCCAATCCACATGCTGATTATGTTAGGAAAATATAACATATTATTTCATTTTTTTTATCTTCTTAAAAAATGACAAAAATTTAAAAGGCGATAAAAAACTAAAAAAAGTCACAAAACTAAAAAAAGTGACGAATTTTAAAAGTGGCACAAATTAAAAAAAGTTATACAATAAAAAAAGTGACCGACAATAAAAAAAAAGTGACAAACTCAAAAAAGTGACGAAATTTTTTAAAAAAAAGTTACACAAATTAAAAAAAAAAGTGACAATCTTTTGACGAATTTCACGGGCTTTCTCCTTCTGTAACAATTTTAAAAAGTGATGGATTTCAAGAAAGGTGACAAAAAAAAGTGACAAACTCAAAAAAGTGACAAAAAAAAAGTGACAAATCATAACCTACAATTTTCAATATAGCCAAATCATCCAATAAGTTCACAACTGATACGACGAACATTGGTAGTTAAATCACCAGCATATCAATGATAATATGAACACAATAATTTATATGTTGGAAGTGATGGAAATTCAAAAAAGTGCCGAACACTTAAAAAAGTGAAAAACAATCCAAAAAGTGACAAATAATATTTTACGTTTGTAGGAATGTGTTCTTTCAGTTGTTAAGCCACCGTGTTTCTAGGTGATCTTGAACACGTGTTCTGTGCACCCTCCATTGCTGCCTTCATTATCCCACACTTCGTAAAATATTTGAGCACATCATTTTGTATATTATTATTTCCAACTTTCTTTCTCTTACACACGGAGAGACACATTGATGCTGTCACACTTTTATCACTCTGAACTAAACCCATAAACACAGGTAGGTAGTCGTGACAAAATACAGAAACACACACACCAACAAAATCATACTTCACAAAAAACAATCACTTAACACAACAAAAAATGTACATCCTCACTTTACCAAAAACTGACCAAATTGCTGCTCCTTCTGCTCTTCTTTCATGCATTCTTCCTTTTTCCTATTACTTCCTCAGATTTGATAAGTGAAGAGCAACCCTTTTGGCTCCGCGCACAAAACAGATCTTTGGTACAAAAAAATAAATAAGGTAGCCATAGTGCACAAAACAAATCTCTGGCACGATGTTCTTCCTATAAAAAGACATAAAGAAGTGAGAACTGATATTTTGAAGTTAATTTAACCGCAACATAATAAAATGAACTCCCAATAAATTTTTGGATGTTTTTGAGGTAAAAGGCTGCCATAAACACATAACGATTGAAACACAGAAAATTCACAGCTCACATCATAATTTACCAGTGGAAGAATGAGGATTTGTGGCTAATGCAAAACATTTACTTTAATGTAATCATAATCCCTAGATATTCAACCGTCATTTTCCCACCTTGTTTTGCAAAAACCTAATGTTAAACATTAATTTAAGAGCTGTTCAATTGAATATATAGAGAAAGAGACTCACCGACATTTAAGCCACCATTGTTTAACCGAGACATTAATCGGCGTTTCAATTTTGATGAGTTGTAATCACCGGTTTCCTTGTAAGCCATTTCTACCTTAGCGTGAATGTTTCCTTCAACATCTTCATTTTCACAACCCAACACTTTTTTCAAATAATCTTTCAGTTCAAAGTTGTGAGAATTGCTTTCCAATTCAATATCATTATCATATTTTTCTTGAAGAACTTCTTCACTTTCTCACCATTAATTGGAGAGAGATAAGTGTGTAGAATTTGATCCTATTCTGTGGTGGCTCCTAATTCTTTGCAGCAAAAACCTGATGAAAGATAGATTGGGTATTTTGGAGAGGTATGGGGGTTTATACCGTATTAATTACGTCTTATATAATTTAATTAGTTATTAGGGTATTTATCAAATTAATCAATATTTTAGGGTATTGGGCCTAATTTGCCCTTTTTTTTTATACTTAAAAGTAAATTAAAAATAGGGCCCAAAATCGAGCCCAAAACGCCACTCAAGTTAACTTGACAAATTGAGGCCCAAATCAAGAAAATAGGGGCCCAAATGACAAGCTATCGTAAAGGGAAAAGTTCATATTTAAGGTGTATTCTTTACCTCAATTCAAAAATAAGGTAAAATAGTATGAAAATTCAAAAATCAGGTATCAATTTAATTAATTAAAAATATTTATTAAATAAATATAATAAAATCAAAGTTTGTTATTAATGGTCACATATTCATAATTATAAGTTACAGATTTATTTACTGATCACATATCGTCAAATTTTTTTTATCACATGTTATTTCGAGGTCACACAGATCAATAAATTTGTACGTCACAGATTATTCCAAGATCACAGATTTTTAAATTAGTTGGTCACATACTATTTTTAAGTCACGTATTATTAAATTTTTAGGTCACAGTTGAGTAATTGGTCACAAATATTACCAAACATTTGATCACAGACTACCGCCGCTACCACCAATACTTGGTCACAGGACACAAATAGACCACCACAAACTAACCATCCACAGAATACACAACATGACGAAAACTAAACCCCAACAACAACATATCCGCCGCCACCACCAACATCCAACCACCAACAATAGATCCGCCACCAACAATAGCAAATATAAACAGCCAACCACCAATTTACCACCCCACAGATCCACCAACAACAAACAACAACATCCAATCCACCAAATCCGAATTGCAATTCTTCGAAGTGGTTTCGAGAGAAGAGGTTGATTCAGAATTGCTGAGGCCCAAATCAATAGCGCCACAAAGAGAAGATGCTTTGTGTAAATCAGAAAGAATATTTAATCACACGGTGGGGGTTTTATATATGGTTTGAACTGCAAGAAGTTGCAGCCGCGAGCAGTAAGTCGCTGCCATTTGGAGCAGCGACGAGCAGCAAACCGCTGCCAATAGCAGCAAGCTGCTGCGATTAGTGGCCACTGCTCGACAGCAGCAGAGAAATGGTAGAGAAGAGATTGAAGAGAGAGGGGATGTGAGGTGAGAGGAGAGAGAGAGAGAGGAGAGGGTAGTGAGTGAAAAATTAGGGTTATGGTTTTTATATATCACCTGATTTTTGAAAAATGAAGTTTGGTCCTTGATTTTTGAATTCTAAACTTTAAACCCCTGATTTTTTGTAATTTCCCTATCGTAAAAACACAACTTTGTGGCTGCACAGTGATTTGATCGAGTCCGTTGCTACTAGGCTGCCGATCGAAGTTAGTTCTGGCGATGGAGGTAGTGAACTAAGTTGGGGACTATGAGGAGTGAACGACAGCGGCTGTTTGTAGACTACGTGTGTAGCGCCATCGAGATAGAGGGGATCAACAGTCAACTTCTAATAGGTAAGGCGTTAGTCTGGTTGGTTGTTGCGTGGGGTTGGAGAGTTGGATGCGGCTGTTGATTTTTTAGTTTTTTTGTGTGGGTGTCGGTTGGTGTGGTAGCAAGCGGTTTGTGGTTGCGTGGTTTGGTGTGCAGTTCGTGGTTGTGGTTGCGGTTGCTGGGAATATTTGGTGGGGTTATTTGCTGGGTTGTGTGGGTAGCAGAAAAAAATCGATTGCAAATTGGTGAAGGTGCTGAGAAGTCATTCAATTTGATTGTTGAATTCAGGTTTAGCTCTGATACCAATTTGACGTAGGATCAATTGAAATTTAAACCAAGAATTGATAAAAGTAGAAGGAAAAACAGAAGATGAAGAATACAGGAAAAAGCCGGCAGGGAAGAAATAAACATGAAGGGAAAAAGGGGAAAACGTTGTAATCGCCAATCGAAATTTTATTCAATCATTAACTAATTCAACAACAATGAAAAATTCAACCTGGCGGGTTTGGACCATCTCCCTACTACAAGCTCAATAATAATAAAAAACCAACAATCGTGAAGTCCGCATCACCCTCATTTTCTAAGACTTTTGGCCACTTTTCCATCCACTAAATCACCAGAAACAAATCTCATTCTTCAATGTCAGAACTCCAAACACCTTTTTTCAAACTTCGGAACTTAGGGTTCGTTTGATTCAAAGATGAAATTTGGGTGGAAAGAAAACAAATGGTAGGAAATTGAATTGCCTAGAACTTGTTGAAATTGTCAATTAATTGTGTTTGATTGATATAATTTCTCACCTGAAAAATGTTGAAATTTTCTATCTTGAGTGTTCGTTTGTTTTGTTTTTCATGAAAATTGTGAATTAAAGGGATAAAATTGAAAATTTTTGTGTTCGTTTGACTTTGTTTTACATGGAAATTGTCAATTTAAAGGATAATTTTTATTTTTATTTTTACAATTGGGGATAAATTTTGTTTCTATTGCAAAAAAAAAAAAAAAAAAAAAAAATAAAATAAAAAAGATGAAAAATAAAAAACCACCTAAAAGGTGGGAATTTAAATTCAACTAAAACCAAGAAAATGGGCCATGAGATGACAAAAAGGGCCTATCAAACATGCCCTTAATGTTTAAGTCGTGTTTCATAAGTTATGACTTTGGTTGAGGAATGCATCTTTGATCAAGATTGAATCTCGACCATTGGAATCAGTCTCTATTAAGTCACTGTATTCTATTACTCTCCCTTCTATGCGCATAATCTCTTGTGAGGAATTCTACAAATTTGAGTTATGAGCGTATAAGTTTCGAGAGAGAAATCTATTATAGAAGTATATTCAAGAGTTTGTAAGTGTTTTCTCTGTAACATTAATGGCCTGTTTGATAGCCTCCATTTTCCATGGAAAATGGAATTCAATTTCCAATTGCCACTTTTAGGTTGTTTGATAGAGTTTTTTTTTTTTTTTTTTTGGGTGCACGTGACCAATTTTCTTGGTTCTGGGTGAATTTGTTTTCCCACCTTTTAGGTGATTCTTTTTTTTTTTTGGCAATGGATACAAAATCTATCCACAATTGTGTAAAAAAAAAAAAAAAAAAAAAAAAAAAAGATTATCCCTTGAATTAACTATTTCCCGTAAAACAAACCCAAACGAATACCAATTTTTTTTTTTTTGACAATCTAAACAAATTTTATCTCCAATTGTAAAATTTTTTATCCATTTAATTGATAATTTTCATGAAAAACAAAGCCAAACGGACCAATGAAAAATTGTACCAATCAAAACAATTAATTACAATTCACAGTAAAACAAATTTTAGACAATTCAATTCCGAGTAAAACATTTTCTTTCCATCCATTTTTCACATTTGCAATCAAACAAACCCTAAGAGTTTTAAGATTAATGTTCGAGTCATGGATTCGAGTAATGCTATTTATCATTATAATAAAATATCGGTGATATGATAATTCATTTTCGAAAAAAAAATGGGTAAAAAAAATTTAAAATTGGCTGATTTAACCGTGAACTAGAAAATGGATCATGGTTTTCAGTAAGGAAGTTGTCATGTGTGCACCCCCCCCCCCCCCCCCCCCCCCCCCCCCCCCCCCCCCCGCCCTTTTGGTTTTCTAATAAGTCCTGTCCTTCTAAAGACAACTTATGACTAGTTTTTGAAGTTTTAAAATAAATTATAGGATAATAAATTTAATTAACAAATATAGATTTATATTTCGTTTGAACTAGAAATACTAAAATAAAATTTATTGTTGTTGTATAATATTTTATAGTTTGTGTTTATTTATTTATTTCATTTGGTATCCGATTCAACCCTATTTCGACGCCGATTTAACCATTTGAATCTTGACTCTTAATCTTTTTCGGGTCGATGCCGAGGCAATTTTGAAAACATTACACATTATTGCATTGCAAACCAAGAAATATACAGTTCATACATTTATTCAACACAAACCTCAAATATCTATAGTTTAATTACATAAAATTGCAATTATCACGCGACAGGACAATTACATTTTCAGTAATTTTCATAAGCCCACTCTCTGAAAACAAATCATTCACAAGTGCAGGTGAAGAAACAATGCCTCTTCACCTGTCATCTTCATCCCTTGCAATAATTAACAAGAAAATTCTCGTCAAGTTCAGCAGTGATAAACTTCTTTATATAATCACTCAACAGGACCTCTTTGTATACGGGAGGATTTTCTTCTGATATCAACTCTTTAATGGGACCATAGAAAACGTTATCCATGTTTACAGGTCCAGAGAAAAAGCACGCTATGGAAATTCTTGGGCCAAGACGATTGGCAACCACTCTGTGCTTACTGCTTCTGAATTTTCCATTGGATACCAGCTATATTCCAAAAGTTAACAGAGAAAAAACTTCAGTAAAATTGAGCCAACAATCAAGTAAAACGAAAGCAGAAAACAAACCTATTCATGGTGGTTCGTGTTCGTGGCCGTGGGGATATACTGAATTATTAGGCTTCAAAGTATAACAATATATCTATGTATGTATACCTGGAGAAGATCTCCAATATTAATTAACAATGCTCCAGGAATGGGCTGAACATCAACCAATTGGTTTTGGAAGAAAATTTGGAGACCGTCGATTTGGCTTTGTAGAAGAATGGTGAGAAATCCAGGATCTGAATGCTTTGCGGCTCCCAAAGTGAGTTCTGGTTCAGGGCACGCTGGATAATAGTGGCAGCTAAGGTGATGTCCTTTAGAACAGTCCATGTTTCTTAGGTGCTCAGGTTCGAGTCCAAGAGCCTCCGACAGTAATCCAAACAAAATATTTCCCAAGTTATTGACGAGTTTTGAATACTCTATAACTGTTTTCCTGTGAATTAATGGCATGTTTGATAAGATTTATTGTATAGCAATAAACAGTATTAAGGAAAAAAAGTAAAAAATTTAATCCAATGTTTAGTACTACTAACCAAACATGCACTAAAATCTTGTTTAGAACAGATTTTTCCAAGTGAAAAAATAAATAAAAAACTAAACTTTGCATCTAGTATGCAAAGACTGAGCTGCAATTAAATTTACATACCTACATGAAGCTGGCAAGTCATCGGAAATACTTTGATCAGGATCTGAAAATGAAATACCCAATGTGTCCCTCCAGCTAGCAGTCCTTGATGCGAACAAATCAACATTGGTGTTAAATCTCACCCTTCTAGTAATATCCCGCGTGTAGTATTTCTTTTTCTCCTCAGCATCCTGCTCATTAAATTTCCGTATTGCATCAAGCATTTCATCGAGCACATTTGAGGATATTCCATGATTCACAACTTGGAAAAATCCCCATGTTTCTGATGCAATCCTTACTTTTTCTACAATCTGTTTATGGGTATGAGTTTTCTCCAGATCACCCAAATCAACCACAGGAACTTCAATTTGAGCCCCCTTGTAATTTAAATCTTTAGCCAGTTCTTCAGCTGGTCTTACAAAAATCTTGGGAATTTTTTGCAATCCTGAATCAATTAATCCCTTTACACCAGCTTTTGTTTCATCGAAAGTCTTCAATTCTTGCACTCTGTCATATTCTTGAGCACCTGAGGCATCCATTATTTTCAGCTATAAGATGCAAATTTATGGGTGGTTGGCGACTGTAGGATGGTATATCAAGAACGTAACAACTTTCAAGATATGGATGCGGAAATTTTATGCATCTCTAAGATATAAATATATCAGTTGAAATTTTATAATGATATGTAAATAACATTTTTCAACTCAATTTACCGACTTTATATTTTAACGTCACTTCAAAGGTAGATCATTTCTACTTGGTACATATTTCTCTATTGAAACAAGATAGCATAATTCAGCACATTTTAATTAATAATTCATAATATTTTAAAACGTGGATTAAATGTTCAATTGGAAATAAGAGAGCTTAGTTCAACAACTTGAATTTAAAGTTTCTGTGTGGATAAGAATAGTTGACTTTTTTTTTTTTTTTCATTTTTCCCCCAATCTAAAAAAGGCAATTAGAACATATTTAATGGAGATTTATCTTGGAAGACTTCATGTTGGGAGGAGAAGAAAATTTATCTTTTACTTCTAAGAACTTGTTTATGAATTTTCATATTCTATAATTCCAAAAATCTGTATCCATCGTGGAACCACCTCATTACACTCATCGTTTAACATATGGTTGTACGTTTCAATATTAAATTCCATAATACATTACATTTTGGTTGGAGAAAAAGAATGTTCGAAGAAGTTGGGTATTTACATAAACATGTAAAGTGGTATTAAAAAAAAAAGGAAAAAGAAAATCAATACCCAAAAGTTTGATTATCTTTGTGATTAGATAGAATATGTGATAGGAGGTATACCTTTAACGATTTTCATAAGCTGAGACTATTCTGAATCCGATCTACAATAATCTTTGTATGCAACAGCTGTCCAAATATCCAGCTACTAAACTCAGTTATCCAAACTCCAGGTATGGATCTGGGACTGTTGAGTTATTGATTTCAAGTATAGGATTTTGGAGGCATTGAATCAGTGTGCCGCTATGATAGTGCTCCGTTGAATTTTGCTTCTTATACATTTTCCCGTTTTATTTTTCTATGTTGAAAAGAATAGCCAATTTTTAAGTGCTTACACCATTGATTTGCAGGATTTCTTGTGGCTTGATTATGCAATCATTGTACAAAAAAAAAAAAAAAAAGAAAAAGAAATTATACCGATCGTGTTAGTATAATAGAAAATTGAACGACTTTTATTTTTGTTGTTAAGTTGTCCCAAATCGACCAACCTAACCCAACCCGACCGATACTTGATTGAGTTGGGTTGGGTTGGGTTGGGTTGGGTTTCAACCTTTACACGAGTTGTGTTGTGTTAAATTTTGATCAAACCGATCATGTTGTGTTGGGTTTGGGTTAAAGTGAAAATCGATCCAACCCAACCCAACCCATACCCAACCCTATTTGTAGGGTTCCTCGTTGAAATGTGATTCGGACTAAAACTTCCTCGTATAAGACCCACCTAGTCCTTCTTCCAAAATAATGTGGCTCAAACACACCCTTATTTAAAAACTTTGTTGCAAGTTATTCGTAGTATCCGTCCGTCTTCCTTGCAAATCAATAAATATATGCTTAACTCCCTTCTTGTGTACAAAAGAATATGCCTGTAAATATTCAACCCAGCCGCCGTGTCTAGAATTTAACATTTTTTGGGTAGTGAGATGACGAAGGGCCTCATAGTTCGAATGAAGAACAAAATCTTGCGATAGTAAATAATGACGCCAATATCGCAAAGCCTGTACAACTGCATACAATTCCTTATCATAGGTCGAGTACCGTTGTTTGGCATCATTTAACTTCTTACTGAAATAAGCGACATGGTGGCGTTCTAGACTAAGGAATCCACTTATTCCTACCCTGGAGGCATCATACTCAACCTCAAAAAGTTTGGCAAAGTTAAGAAGGCGCATGACAGGAGCTTCCGTCATTCGCTTCTTAACTAGCTTAAAAGCCATAAGTCGTTTCCTGTGTCCATTGAAACTCTCATTTCTTCACGCACTCCGTAATAGGAGCCATGATTGTGCTAAACCCCTTGATGAAGTGACGGTAAAAGGTAGCTAGGCCATGAAATTTCCTGACATCATGTACAACCTTAGGCTCAGGCCAATCAATAATTACATGAATCTTGACAGGATCGATAGATACCCCTGTAGAGGATACAATGAATCCTAGGAAAACAACTCTATCGATGAAGAGAGAACATTTCTTGACGTTAGCATACAATTTTGTTGCATGAAGGGCATAACAAACATGTTTGAGATGATCTCAGTATTGTTCCTTCGTTGTACTATAGACGAGAATGTCATCAAAATAGACGACAATGAACTTACCTATGAAAGGATGGAGAGTTTGTGTCATTGCTCGCATAAAAGTGCTCGGGGCATTGGTTAGGCCGAAAGGCATAACTAGCCACTCATAAAGACCATCTTTTGTTTTAAAAGCGGTTTTCCACTCATCACCTGGGCGAATCCTAATCTGGTCATACCCACTTTTGAAATCGATCTTAGAAAATATTGTAGCACCAACTATCATATCTAATATATCGTCATGTCTAGGGATGGGAAAACGATACTTCACTAGATCCTATTGATGGACGACTATCTATGCACATCCTCCAAGAGCCATCTTTCTTAGGCATCAATAGTGTCGGAACTGCGCAAGGACTTAAACTCTAATGGACGAATCCTTTGTAAAGGAGTTCATCCACTTGCCTGTGGAGTTCAGCGTGCTCAGTAGGATTCATCCTATAATGGGGCAAATTTGGAAGCGACGCTCCTGGGACCAAATCTATGGCATGTTGGATGTCTCGTAATGAAGGTAGCTGGTTAGATACGTCCTTAGGGAAGACATCTTGAAACTCTTGAATGATTGCCTGGCTTTAGAAGGGGCTACTATTGGAGAATTCAATGGAACCTCCATGGCAACCAAGGCAAACACGATAGAATCGCCCACAAATGTACATTCGAACTCCGTATGGTTAATGATATGTAACCCTTTTCTCCTCTTGATTTTCTTTGCTTCATGTGAGCTAACATGTTTTGGTGGAAGTGGGTTAAGGTGGATCTTCTTTCCATTAAACACAAAGGAACATGAATTGGATCGACCATAAATGCTTACATCTAAATTGAACAACTAAGGTCGACCAAGAATGACGTGACCGACATCCATTGAAATGACATCACACCATATATGATTCTTATACTCTAGAAAATGAATAGGTTAGACAACGTTCCTTTACAATTATCGAGAAAATATCAACCCAGGAGACGCTATATAGTTGAGGGTGAGGGAGTCAGGGTACAATGTACAACACCTAATCTTGACATGATGGGAATAAGGGGTCCCGACTCTAGATCCATGGGGAGGGTCCGAATACAGCCTAAGAAGGTGTCTTCGTTAGTATCCAACTTCTCTAACTCTTCAAACATAGGCTCATAAACTCGATCATCAACTAGTCATCCACTATACCATCATGTTCTTCCATAACTAGGGCTCTACTAGGATAATTAGAGGAAATGCAACCAAAACCTTTACAGTTAAAGTATTGCAAGCGAGATGATATCCTTGGAATTTAAGGGCATTTACCCTTATTTTCCCCTACAAGAGGACCTTTAGATGGGGGAGGCCCTAGGATAGACTTAGGGCGAGGATTGGGCGTTTCAAAAATATGTGTTGAAGCACTGGGGTACGGTTGTCACCACAATTTCTATACGAAATCCTAGTAACTAACTTATAGTCTCGGACGAAGGCATAAGCATGGTCAAGAGTAATAACACCCCAAAGGACAAACTCACATTTAAGATCATCTCTGAGGCCTAGCCTAAACCTACTTAAGGTCATGGTTTAATCCTCAATGACTCGACATCTCATTTAAAATTCATCAAACTGAATGGCGTACTCAGTCACTAGTCAACTGCCTTGCGTGAGAGCATTCCATTGATCCAACAAATTATCCCTGCATGATTGGGATAAATACTTCTCCAGAAATCGATGCTTCATTTCATCCCAACTCCTAACAGGAGGAGCACGACGTCTCTCAATGAGCTCATCAACACTTTCTCAAAAGAATTGAGCGGTTCCAGTAAATTTCAAACTAGCAAATTGAACTCTCTGATCTTCTGAGACCCCATATCAAGCAAAGAAACAACCCATATCTCTAACCCATTGAGTAAATACCCGATGGTCTAAGCAACTATCAAATATTGGGGCATCCAGTTTAATGTTTCTAAAGAAACATTCATCATGGCGAGGAGGAGATCGAGTATCATGACGGTGTTGCTTTCACTCCCGTTCACGAACTTGATGTCCATTCCTATGGTTATGTCTAACGTGTTGTCGGCTACCTTGGGGACGACGATAATGCCTATTACTGGATGCTTTCGAGTTTTCCGCTTCAGTCGAATGTGGGGTTTGTTCAAAGGTGGACAACTTAGTAGCTAAGTCTCTATTTTCCTTACGAGTAGTGCCATCTCTGTTTGGACAGCCGCTAATTGAGTTTGTAACTGTTGTTGGTTAGTAATAAGTTGTGCTAATTGTCGAGTGAGGACATCAAGTTGGGATGGGTCCATGGTCAGATTACTGGAACTAGATATGACAAGATGACCACTACGCAACTGCATACAATGTACTACCAGCTAAATAAAGTGTATGAAGAGATCAATAAACAACTCGTTTTAAAATCGAAAATATCTTTTTTGGTTTGCTTTTATTTTTTATTTTAAGGATTATGCAAATCCAAATATGGCAAACTAATACCGCCGATCTATGTAAAATAATAAAGCAAATGTCAAATACTAGTCAACAACTTAATCTCGTAAAATAAGTAGGATAAAAGTGAAAATATAACAAGATTCGGGATTTATGGACATAAATTGTATGTAAAGATTAAAATAATATCACAAAAATTTAATTGATACAATCTTAAAACGAAACAGTAATATAAACTAAAGACAAAGAAATAGTAGCTTCCATATTGTTCGTTGAAGTAATTGAGTAGTAAATAATTGATATCCAAAGACAAAGAAACAGTAACTCCCTGTTTCAATCGTTGAAGTAACTGAACCAACCAACCAACATGTCAAAGAGGTACCTACAAAAAGAATGTTAGAAAATAAATTTTTTTTTGCGCTTTTTTTTTTCTCTCCTATTTGTTTTTTTTATATACTAAAACAAATTACAATGTATATATAAAAAGTAGGGGCCTAAACTGTGGCCCAAAGTACCAAAAAAACTAGTCACACTAGACAAACATGACACAATAATAAAACTAGGGCCCAAATTACCAAAACCTAATCACACTAGACAAGCAGGACACAAACCGGGCCTAACGTAGATGCGAAACCCAAATTGACAATAAACACCTTTTTTCACACTATTTTTTCACTCTTTTTTAAAAAACTAAAAGTAAATTAAAAATAGGGCCCAAAATCGAGCTCAAAACACCACTTAAGTTAGCGGTAATTACATAAAACCAGACATTAAGTTTAACATTTTTAAAAATCAGGCTTTGTCTTTATTTTATCAAAAATTAGGTTTTTATTTCACAATTAATATTAATAATAATATTTTAAATTAGATTAATCGATATATCCATCATACCATCTACCCCACCAAATTTAAATCTCATTTTAAAAACCCTAATCATTTCTCCTCTTCTCTCTACGACCTACCGGCAGCAGCATTGCGGCGACGCTTCCGGCAGCGTCGTCACACGATGCTGCTCAGCTGCGTTCGCGCGACGCTGCCGATAGCGCTGCTCCGTTCAAAGATTTCTGGTATGCCCCCATGATTCACAACGCTCATCCTTAAGACTTACAAAATTAGGACAACAATCCTACTCCTGGGAATCGACCCGACCATTTAGTATCAAATATGGCAACTGAATCTAGCATAAAAATCCTTTCTGGAAGCAGATATTTTTCAAATAGTCAGCATGGTAGCAGATCTCACCAACTTGTGGGTCGTGAGACGTTCGCGAAGTAGAATATTTATCTAAATATTTTGAAATTTTATGACAAGCCAATCTCTAAAATTGATGTCATTTTAGTCCACTTGAGTTTCTAATTACTTTCTTTTTTGTTTTCAGTATGTCTACTTTTCATAGTGGTGATGTTGTGTTGTGTTGTGTTGCTGTGGTGGTGGCGGCAGGTATGAGACGATGTGTCGTGACCAACTATTTGGTCGATCTATGACCCGTGACTTGTGACCAAGTATTGGTGGTGTATTGGGATTGGGGACTGGTGCGGCGGATGGGATGACGTGTCTGTGACCAGTGATCAATTATTGATTGTGTACCGGGTTGGGTCTGAGACCTTAAAATTCGTTAATCCGTGATTGAAAATATAATTTGTGATCAACAAATTTGGAATAATTTTTTAAATGGCGACCAATTAAAAATCCGCGACCTTTATTAAAAAAGGATCTGTGACCTGTAATTTTTTTATTAGTGACCAATAAAGTTAATTGTGAATGGCTCAATTTTTTGATATGTGACCTCGAAATAGTCTATGACCAATGAATTTAATAAGTTGTGACTGAAAATTAAATTTTTAACTACTTAATAAGATATCAGTGATCTCGGAATCGGAGCAGACGGTTATCGAAATAGTCGCCGGAATTAAGCGTCGTCAGAGTAGTCGTCGGTGCCGAAGTAGTTGCCGAAGCAATGGGGGTGGTGGAGGTGGAGTGGGGTGGGATGAGATGGGTTAATTATATTATATTACAATTAAATATTTAATTTAATAGATTAATTGTTAAATATAATTAATTAATTCATGAAAAAACCCAAGTTTTGTAAATTTAAACATTGGAGCCTGATTTTTTATTTCGTGAAAGATAATCCCTGAACCATAAAATTTTCCTCCTCAATCAAGTTAACTTGACAAACTGAGGTCCAAATCAATAAAATAGGGGCCCAAATGACAAGCTACCGTATAAACACAACTCTGAGGCCGCATAGTGATTTGATCGTGTCCATTAATTTATTAGAGTTTTTCTTAAGTTTCTGCTTTGGACTTTTAAGATTATTAAGTTTTGCTTGACACAATGACGGATTTACAAATTGATTAATTTTGACTTTGTAAACAATAATATTGTGGGATCCATTTGCAAGACGCATATGATACAAACTTAGGGTCCGTTTGATTCAAAGATGGAATTTGAGTGGAAAGAAAACGAATTGTAGGATTGAATTGCCTAGAACTTGTTGGAATTGTCAATTAATTGTGTTTGATTGATATAATTTTCTACCTGGAAAATGTTGAAATTTTCTATCTCAGATGTTCGTTTGTTTTGTTTTTCATGTAAATTGTGAATTAAAGGGATAAAATCTCTTACAATTGAAGATATAATTTGTTTCGATTGCTGTGTTTGTTTGACTTTGTTTTACATGGAAATTGTCGATTTAAAGGATAATTTTTATTTTTATTTTTACAATTGTGGATATATTTTGTTTCTATTGAAAAAAAGAAAAAAAGAAAAAAAATTCAAAAACCACCTAAAACGTGGGAATTGAAATTCAACTAAAACCAAGAAAATGGGCCAGGAGATGACAAATGTAGAAAACCAATTCTAGAAAAAAAAATAAAAAATTATCAAACATGGCAAAAATGGGAAATAAAATTTCAATTCCATTTTCCATGGAAAAAAATGGCCTATCAAACATGCCTTTAATGTTTAAGTCGTGTTTCATAAGTTATGACTTTGGTTGAGAAATGCGTCTTTGATCAAGATTGAATCTCGACCATTGGAATCAGTCTCTATTAAGTCACTGTATTTTATTACTCTTCCTTCTATGTGCATAATCTCTTGTGAGGAATTCTACAAATTTGTGTTATGAGCGTATAAGTTTCGAGAGAGAAATGTACTATAGAAGTATATTCAAGAGTTTGTAAGTGTTTTCTCTGTAAAATTAAGGGCCCGTTTGAATTCAATTTCCAATTGCCACTTTTAAGTTGTTTGATAGCCCCTTTTTTCTTTTTAGTTGGAATTGATTTTCTTGCTTTGGGTGCACATGACCCATTTTCTTGGTTTTGGATGGATTAAATGTTCAATTGCAAACCCAGGCACCCCTTTCTCGGGCAAAGGGGCTTTGCCCTTTCTTTATTGAAACAAGATAGCATAATTCAGCACATTTGAATTAATAATTCATGATATTTTAAAACGTGGATTAAATGTTCAATTGCAAACCCGGGCACCCCTTTCCCGGGCAAAGGGGCTTTGCCCTTTCTTTATTGAAACAAGATAGCATAATTCAGCACATTTGAATTAATAATTCATAATATTTTAAAACGTGGATTAAATGTTCAATTGGAAATAAGATAGCTTAGTTCAACAACTTGAATTTAAAGTTTCTGTGTGGATAAGAATAGTTGACTTTTTTTTTTTTTTTTTTTTTTTTTTTTTCCCGCAATCTAAAAATGGCAATTAGAACATATTTAATGGAGTTTATCTTGGAAGACTTCATGTTGGGAGGAGAAGAAAATTTATCTTTTACTTCTAAGAAATTGTTTATGAATTTTCATATTCTATAATTCCAAAAATCTGTATCCATCGTGGAACCACTTCATTACACTCATCGTTTAACATATGGTTGTACGTTTCAATATTAAATTCCATAATACATTACATTTTGGTTGGAGAAAAAGAATGTTCGAAGAAGTTGGGTATTTACATAAACATGTATAGTGGTATTAAAAGAGAGAGAGAGAGAGAGAGAGAGAGAGAGAGAGAGAGAGAGAGAGAGAGAGAGAGAGAGAGAGAGTCAATACCCAAAAGTTTGATTATCTTTGTGATTAGATAGAATATGTGATAGGAGGTATACCTTTAACGATTTTCATAAGCTGAGACTATTCTGAATCCGATCTACAATGATCTTTTTATGCAACAGCTGTCCAAATATCCAGCTACTAATATAAATTTCCACACAAATAAATTAGAACTCTGACACAACTAACAATTCACGGCCACCAATTCAATTTAGAGAAAATTATGTTTGGGGTCACCTAAATCTCTAGTGCTAGCATGAATAATGATGAGTCTTAAAACTTTAAATGTGGATTATGTATTTATATGTTTTCACAAATTCTAATTACCTAATAGAAAATTAACCTTACTAATTAATCTTAGTCCGATAGTAATTATTAAGTCCACCCAAGAATTGAACATATGACACAATACTTATAATGTCCCACTTGGTTTAGATCTAATATCAAATCCAAAATTTTAATTCTCAGCTTTTGTGTGATTCATTAGGTTGTCGTTCACGAGGATTAGTGTCTTGATATTTTTATTGTAATACGATTAACATGTTTCCATCCAATATTGACATCTAGTAACACGGTATGACAAAATCATTATGCTAGGTGTATGTGAAAATACAATTCCATCATCAAGTATGACCCAATTGATTACAAGATACGAATAAGAGTCAATCTCAATGTAACAATCTACATGTTCATGTATATGAGTTGCAGTTGAATCCCCTTTCAACTCATTACAGCATCCTGACAAAGAAATTCATATATCAACATTGGTAGATGAAATACATATCTTAATCTCTTACTACCTAAGAGTAATGATTCGTGTATTTGTCATCCATAAATCATCATATAATTCTCGACACACCTGTGTGATGCCTATCTAGTTATCTTATACAAATTAACTTCCAGTCCCACCAAAGAGTGTTGGTCATCACATAAGATTTTACGATGACCTCAAGTCAAAGACAAAATTTGCTACCTAAAATTTAGAGATTTTACTAGCACTACTTAGTTATCTATGTAAGATTTTCGTTGTATGTTTTCACTGAATTGTTGCTCTTACAATTCATTCACATATCCATTTAAATGTTTCCATATTTTAGTTTGTGAGATTTCTTCTCAAAAAAGAAATACGACTCATGCTAGTCTTTCCATAATTACGATATTGTATTTCATATTTACTAACGACCAAGGACAATTTAAGTCTAAGTTAATTATAATTTATATCTCACAAGTACAATGCTTCATAATTAACAAATTACCATAACATAACCTTCGAATTCCATTAGTTTAATAAAACGATTGAACATTATTAAACTAATAGATTTGCCAATAATGCACATATATTTATAATAAAGTTGTTATATCGTCTGAACAATTGGACTTAGGAAATAACACTAACATTCTCCCACTTATACAATTACTTATGTATCCAATACTTAAAATGATTTTTAATGATTGTTTCTGCTAGAATAATGGCTTAACAAGTGGATCTATGATATGTTAGGATGAGACAATTAATATCCTGGATCTATTCCAAGATCTTAGATTCATCTTCTTGATCTAACTCTATAGATATAATTTTCAGGATGAGTGCTACCCTTCCCATGTTTATCCTTCTCAAGGTTAGTGGGCATACATTTTATCTTTCCTACAATCTTTGATTGAAATTGTAATGCCTCAATACATACTTAGATCATTGATGAAAATCCGGTTTTTTCGATTGTACAACGACTCTGTACGAAGCACCCTACAGGAGGCCAACTTGATACCTCAGCTACAAACCCTTTCCATGAATGGACCAAACACCATAGAAGAAGCCCTTACATAGAAGAGTCACTCCCTGTAACAGGTGTGAAGCACTTACAGGGAGCCCAACTTGATGCCTACGAGGCAAACCCCTTCCTTGGATGAACCAAATACCATGGAAGAAGCTCTTGTATGGAAGAGTTATTCTCCTACACAGAAGTAAAATAGCCTCGAAAGAAGAGGTGTTAGCATCCCACAAGGGGCCACCTAGATACCTACGAAAATATTCTCTTCTATAGATGGACTAACACCATTGAAGAAGCCCTTACATGGAAGAGTTATACTCATATAGGGAAGTAAAACAACCTCGAAATGAGATGTGTGAAGCACCTCATTTTGGCCTACCTTGATAACTAGAAGGCAAACCCCTTCAATGGATGAACAAAACATCATGGAAGAAGCTCTTGCATGGACGAATCATCCATCCGCGGGAGTAAAAGAGCCTCAAAATGAGAGGTACGAAGCACTCCTGTAGGAGGCCCACCTTGATACCTATAAGGTAAACTACTTCAATAGATGGTCCAAATACCATGGAAAATGTGCTTGCGTGGAAGAGTCATCGCTTAAATGGAAGTAAAACAACCTCGAAAGGAGAGCTACGAAGCACCCTATTAGAGACCAACCTTAATACTTACAGGCAAGCCCTTTCCATAGATAGATCAAATACCATGGAATAAGCCTTTGCATGGAAGAGTCACCCTTGCACGGAAGTAAAACAACTTTGAAATAAAAGTTGTGAAGCACCCCAAAAGGGGACAATTGTGATACCTACGAGGAAAACCACTTCCATGGATGGACCAAATACCATGAAAAAAATTCCTTGTGTGTAAAAGAGTCACCCCTACAAGAAAGCAAAAAAATTTCGAAAGGAAATGTATGAAGCTTCCCACAAGGTGCTCGTCTTGATATCTATGAAGCAAACCTCTTCTATAGATGGATCAAACAATATGGAAGAAGCTCTTGCATGGAAGTGTCACACCTTGTAAAAAAGTAAAACAACCTCAATGGGAGAGGTATGAAGCACCCATAGGGGGAACACCTTGATACCTACGAGGCAAACCTTCCATAGATGACAACCACATAAAAGCCAACACTACAAAAGAGGCCCGCTTTGATACCTACAGGAGAAACCCTTTCCAAGGATGGATCAAATGCCATAGAAGAAGCCCATTGCATGGAAGATTCATCCATGCATGAAAGTAAAAAAAAAAAAAAAACCTTCAAAAGGAGTAGTGTGAAGTACCTCACATGGGGCCTATCTTGATACCTATGAGGAAAATATTTTTCATGAATGGACCAAACATTGTGTATGAAGCCCTTGCATGGAAGAGCCGCTCCTTACAGAAAGTAAAATAGATTTGAAAGAAGAGGAGTAAAGCAACCCATAAGGAGCCAACCTTGATACCTATAAGATAAATCCTTTCTATGGATGAATCAAAACCATGAAAGAAGCATTTACATGAAAGAGTCACCATCTGCATGAAAATAAAATACTCTTGAAAGGAGTATTGTGAAGCACCCCACATGGGACCCATCTTGATACCTAAGAGAAAAACACCTTCCATGGATGGACTAAACACCATGAATGAAGCCCTTACATGGAAGAGTTACCCCATTCACGAAAGTAAAACAGTTTTGAAAGGAAAGGAGTGAAGCACCCTACATAGGGTCCTCCTTGATACCTACAAGGCAAACCCCTTTCATGGATGGACTAAATACCATGGAAGATGCCCTCGAATAAAAGAGTCACCCCATGCATAGAAGTAAAATAGCCTTGAACGAAGAGGTGCGAACCACCCTATAGGAGGCTCACCTTGATACCTACGAGGAAAATCTCTTCTATGGATGGACCAAACACCATGGAAGAAGTCCTTGCAGGAAAGAGCACATACTGTACGAAAGAAAAATAACTTCTAAATAAGAGATGCGAAATAACCTACATGGGGTCCACCTTGATACCTACGAGACGAATCTTTCCATAAATGGATTAAACACCATAGAAGAATCCCTTTTATAGAAGAGCCACCCCTGCAAGAAAGTAAAAAAGCCTCAAATGCAAAGGCTCTAACACTTGCTCGCCCTTATATAAGGTTCTCGCCTAAGTTCAAATAAGCCTTACAATAGGCTACATCATCTCAACAGGCTCACACTTATGTAAAATCCTTGTCCGAATGGACTTCAACCTTATTACATGCCAATTATATACAAAAAAGGCTTGCCATCATGCAAGGGCCTCTCCTTAATAAAGGTTCGCAAATTGCTTCAAAAAGTTACTCATATTATACGTTATAAGTCTGCGCATTTTATAAATATCATGCTTTGACTTGAAGGACTATTATGCTATTTTATCCATTCGCAAATGGGAGGTTAAAAAGCATAGGTTTAACTAACATAAAACAACCCATGCTAGAGGATCGCTTTTTTAGTAATAGAATATATGGCATGAACAAGACAACACACTTCAATCCAATAGTCTACACAATATATAAATATTTATACATGGACTTGGAGAATTATTGTTAGGCCTTTTTCAGTAAGGATGCAAACTTGGGCACATGTTATTCACACAACAAATGAACCTGGGCCCACACTCATATCATGATACCATGTGGCAATTTGGCTGAACCTTCATGAAGAGGCCGAACCCATTTGTTGGGATTGAAGCTATAGGAAAGGTCGAGCCCTAATGGATAAGGCGAGGCAATTAGTGGCACTAAAAAAGGATCTTCCGTACAAGATCTTCCATTTGTAGTTGATGTGACAACAAACTGCAACAACTACTATACTAGGTCAACATGTCATGTCTAGCTCTATGTGTTCGACCTAGGGCTGCAATTGGTTATAATATTAAATTCACATGAACCTGCTTGCCATTAATGATATAGGCATGTTGCACAAAACGAAGAGATTTCTATCAAGGAATTTTGAGATGAAAGATTTTGGTGACGCATCTTTTGTATTAAAGATTTAGATACATCGGGATCACTCTCGAGATATTCTTGGATTATCACAAAAGAGCTATATCGATAAAGTACTAAAAAAGTTTGGCATGCAGGACTATAAATCAGGTGTCACCCCTGTTGTTAAGGGAGACAAATTTAGTCTCAAACAATGCCCGCAAAATGACCTTGAAGTTAAAGAAATGTAGAAGATTTCCTATGCATCAGTTGTTGGGAGTCTTATGTATGTTCAAGTTTGTACACGTCCAGACATAACATTCATTGTTGGAATGCTAGGCAGATATTTGAACAACCCTAGGATGGATCATTGGAAAGCAGCCAAAAGGGTTATGAGGTATTTGAAGAGAACAAAGGATTACGTGCTCACAGATCGGATCAATTAGAGATCATAGGGTACTTCGATTCAGATTTTGTTGGATACCAATACAGTAGGAGATCCACATCAAGCTATATTTATCTGTTAGCTGGATGAGCTATTTGTTGGAAGAGTGCCAAGCAGACACTCATGGCTTCTTCTACTATGGCAGCAAAATTTGTAGTATGCTATGAGGCATCTAATCATGGAATATGGCTACGAAATTTTGTCATTGGGCTGCGCATTTTGAATAGCTTAGAAAGACCACTAAAGTTATATTGTGACAATAATTCAGTAGTTCTATATTTCAATAACAACAAGAGCTCATCTAAGTCAAAACACATTGATAACAAGTTCTTGGTTGTGAAGGAAAGAGTACATAGTGGATAGATTTTCATAGAGTACATTGGGACAAACTCCATGATTGCGGATCCACTTACTAAGGGATTGACACCCAAGGTCTTTTATGAGTATACCTCTCGTATGGGTGTTGTATATCATGAGGATATCATGTTTTAATGGGAGTTTGTATTTTCATTGCTTTATGTTTTGAACACATTTGTGTATTTGGATATTATTCTAAACAGAAATAAAGTATTCAGTTCATTTCACTATGTTATTATGTTTAGTATTGATCTCACTTAAGAATTAAGGTTGAATCAGTTGGAAATATGCATGTTTGGATCATATAACATGTAATTTCCATGTTATACTCTCATGATTGATCTATGTTATTTGGTTGTATGGGTGTATGTGACAATTGATGGATTTAGTCACGTTAAATGCGACGAAAATCGCTTTGATCCTATATCTTGAAATACTCATAATAATGATAGCAAAATTTTGAGCTCATAAGGTTGTGCACATTTGAAAGATTACATGTATGGCCCAGTGGGAGATTGTTGAAAAATTCTAACATATATGATGCCATACGTAATATATTAAAATGTGTGGTCATATTACTTAAAGAATATTCGTCAATTAAAGTGATCCAATAAAATTAAATTTTGACTAATGTGTATTAGGTTTCATGGAATTAAAGTGTAGAGACCGGAAGTTTGTTTTAGATTGATGCTGGGCTAGTTTGAAACAAATGAAAGATAATGACCATTCATTATTTTATTGTTATATGGGGTCATGGTCCCCAATTGTTAGCGTTTTTGAGATTCTCTACATCTCCATCAACAGAGAGTGAAATCGAAAGAGAAGATCACCAATCAATTGGAAGATCATAACCAATTTAGGCAAAGAATCAAACATCCATGGATCTAGGTATGTTTGTGTTTTTGTTATTTTCTTTGATTTCAACATGTGGTAGTAATTAGAGTTTATGTGAGAAAAGGATTTGATTAAAGCATTTGAATCTAAAATCCCTTTTATGTTTTTCTATCACCCAGAAAACAATAGGCATATTAATATGAAGGTGGGGGTAAGATGGGGTGGGGTGGAAAATAAATTTTTAAAGATTTGGGACCGTGAGTGATACATATAAAAAAGTTTGGTATAATTTGTAAGAAAATAAAAAGTTTGGGTACTGCAAAAGCAATTATTATTATTATTTTAAAATTTTGACATCTTTTTTTACTATTTTTTATGGAAAATATAATGGATCTTAACGGCAAGGGATTTTTCGCACAAAAGATTTCAAATAGAGGGATCATCTGCAATTTCCATTAGGCAATGAAGTATATTGCAAATAGACAAGTTTTTAAGAGGGATTTTCTGTTATTAATCCTTTCTAAACTATAGGTGAAAATGTTAACTTCAACTCAATAGCAAAGATGCCGTTATTTAGTGTCACACAATCCTCTAGAGGATCATCAAATATGTCCTCTTTAGGGTTTAAAAAATGTTCTTTGCTTAGGCACCAAATATTTCCTATGCCACTCACTTAGTTATTTACTTGTAACCTTGGACTCTAGTCCTTACACCACCACTTTGGATCGCTCCTCAGAGCCACTCTGACCTCACCCTCCTGTCCATGATCTAATTCTTTTTCTACTTTACCTTCCTCATCTTCCACCTAATCCCAGTTACGGTTAATATTTTTATCAAGGGGTAAAGTTACCCTCTCATTTGTAGCCTGTAGGGTTCCTCGTTGAAATGTGATCCGGACTAAAACTTCCTCGTATCAGACCCACCTAGTCCTCATACATTCAAAGACCTTATCTATACATTCAACTCCCCTAACAACATTCCTTAGGCTTTGTAGAAAATTTTCGAAAATAAGCTCATCACATTTTGTGATCTTTATAGAATAATATTTTTCATCACATCAATAACTTTTTTTTCAACCACACATTTTCCATCAATCTACTATCCAAAATACATTCTTCCAAAATAATATGACTCAAACACATCCTTATATAAAAACTTTGTTGCAAGTTATGAATGAATTGTTTCTCTTAACAATTTATATACATATCCATTTAAACCCATGTTTGATACCCGTTAAAATTTTCATTTTCATTCTTCTATTCATTTTCAACCCTACATTCTTCAATAAAATAATATTTTCTATCACATCAATAATTTTTTTATCAACAACACATTCTCCATCAATTTACTATTTCAAAATATATTATTCCAAAATAATATGATTCAAACACCCCCTTAATGTCTCCACTAGAAGGGAATCTAATGATATCCAGTTATTAAGGGATCTAATAGTATCATCAAGACAAATTTAGTAGGCCATCTTTGCCCTTGCAATAATTTATCATATATCTCCCATGAGAGCAGCACCACTCCAATTAACCAATGAGAAAGTTGATTTGATAGCTTAGACTGCTAGTCTAGGCCTTAGGATATTATTAAGCCACCATACTACCCCTATCAACCAATCATTAGTTGAAGTCAAGCTCTCCAAGACGAAAATATCGTGCCTCAATATGACTAGGGCGATTTCCATTACCATGTACACCTATAAACGATGAAATTTTTTCATGAAAATATATTTCGAATAAAAAATATCGCAAGTATATAATTTGTAACAAGTAATAAAGTGGAATTTAGAGTTCTGAATATCGTTTCCATAGGGATTGATTTAATTCAATTTTTTCTATCTTGACCTTAATCGAAATAAAAAAATATCACATTTATGTTGTAATGAAAATTATGACTCAATGAATTTACTAAAGTGATTGAAAGTAAACAAAGTGACCTAAAATACAAAATAATACTATAAAATGAGTTGTTAAATTCAATGAATGAAAGGTGCACTAGTATCACGAATCCCCATGCAATGACCTCTTTTAATCTCAATTTTACAAATTGACAACACGGTTGAAGTTTGAAGAATCAATGTTTCTATTCTATCCAACAATCTCTTTCGAGTAATGTTGAACCTATTCTCATATACGACCTGCCTATATCCCTATGACGAATGCAAATATACAAGAATACATGAATTTTTGTGAACGCTTAAAGATTCATGTAATGCATAGCAATATATCTCTATCCCATATTGGACCATACAATGATTTATACTTTGTCGAACATATTTTCCTTCTCTCGAATGCATGAAATATGCCACCAGATTCACACAATCATTTCCACACATAATTGTGGAGAAAAATAATTGCATATAAATCATTCAAATTCAAACAACGTGTTTAATGTCAAAAATTGTAAAATTAGGAATTAAAAGATCATATCACACGGTTCATCATTCTCATAGTACATAAATATCTAGCCTAATGTGGTGAAACTAATAAAACACATAAATAATTGAAGAAAAGACATCACCGCATCAATATTATGCTTCAAACCCCACGAATCTTGTGTTTCTCCTTGTAATTTTTACCTCAGGATCCCCTTCAATATGTATTCTAGGGTTTTTCTCTGTGTTGTAATGCTTCCCCCTTTGTTCTTGATGGTTTTAAGCTTTTATATTTGTCCCAAGATTCATTTCCTAAAGTGGTTGAATAGAAAAAGGAAACCAGATTTTTCGCGCTGGAAAACAATCATGCGGTTGCATGGTTATGAGCCAGGCGACTGCATGGTTCATGAAACTGGGACACTCCAAGTCCCTGCCAAGGTTAGTGCGACTGCATGGAAGTTCTACCATGCGGCCGCATGGGAGAAATGAACTTCCATTTGTGTTATTTTAGTCCTCGAACTTTGTTTTCTTTCATTTTAACCTGTTTTCTTCATTTTCCTTCCTCTAACCACCTTCATACTCATCAAATTAGGATCTAGCTTGTTTACGTTCTCAAGTCGTGTTTCGAGTCATCTTTCGGCTATTTTCACTTGGTCCATAAACTTTCGTTTTCTTTCGTTTTGGTCATTTTTGTGTCTTTTCTCTTGAGTTGACCACATCCATCAAAATAGTGCTACAAAGCGAAACAATGTAGAATTAAACCATATTAAAACATTATTATCAACAATTAGTCATGTTTTGTGGTAAAATAAGTATTGAAAAATGCACTTATCAAAGTTCATTTCCCGTGAGGCAGAAGAAGTCTCTTTAAGATTAATGCTAAGCTCTAGTGGTGGCAATGGCCGAGCCGAGCCGGCTCGGCCCATGCCAAGACGAGCTCGGCTCGTGCTCGCACGAGACCGAGCTCGTGGCTCGTTACAAACGAGCGAGCTTCGGACTCGGCTGTGGGATTTTGGGCGAACTCGACTCGTGGCCCGAAGCTCGCCCCCAAACGAGGCCGAGCGCTCGGCTCGGCTCGTTTTTTATTTGTTTTTAATTTTTTTTTGTGGACGAGCCGCGAGCTCGTCCAAATTAACGAGCCACGAGCCGCTCGGCTCGTGGCTCGTCCAATTTTTTTTTTTTTTAAATAAACCAAGAGAGCCGGCTCGTGGGCTTGTCTACAGTGACGAGCCGAGCAGGCTCGGCTCGTCACCCGTTTGGACGAGCTCGGCTCGTGCTCGGGCTCGTTTTTTTACGAGCCCGAGCGGCTCGTGGGCGTGAACAGTACGAGCCGAGCTGGCGAGCCGACGAGCCGCTCGGCTCAATTGCCACCTCTACTAAGCTCTTTCCCATATCCTTCTTTGAACTTATAAAAAATAAATAAAATATTTTCGATATAATTTTCTTAAGTTGAATTGAGTGTCACGTCACTTTTCAACATCAATATACATACCCTTATATGGTGTAGATTAAATCATATTTTTAATGAATTTTAATAAAAGTTGATGATATATATAGTTGAAAAGTTGTGAGACACGTAACATATTTAAATTATTTTTTGACTTTGACTTAAAATTTTAATCAACTTTTATTCTACACAAAACATGGATGGTGTATTAAGAAAGTAACAATTTTTCAAACTAAATAATTATTTATGTTGAAATTGTCAAAGCTCAAGATATGAAAAGCTACTGTAGAAGGTGGATATTTCATATTGAAAACAAGATAGCATAATTCTACAACTTGGACTTGATAACTTTGATATTACAAAACGTGGATCAAATGTTTGAATGGAAATATTAAAGCTTAGTTCAGCATCTTGGACTATTTTTCTCTCAATGATTGGACCAATTTACTTTTTATCTTTGGTTTGTCTTAATTTGCTTTCAGCATCTTGGACTATTTTTTTCTCAATGATTGGACCAATTGAGTATTACATGTGCCAGTTGAAAGTCCGTCAAATTGATTTATTTATTTTTCTGTTATTAAAATTTATTTAATATAAATAAAAAAGGAGACAACCATTCGAAAGAAATATAAACACGAATGTCTGAGTCATTTTATTCACAACACTACATGCTTAATTTTTTTGGATTATAAGAACAAAATATGTACACTATTAAACACAAACCTCAAACATTTATAGTTAGAATAATGTTATTTATCTCATTAGAGATGATCATCGATCTATGTGATAGATGACTTGGGTAAAACGATAATGTCATTAAATGTGTGAATATGAGACCCACTTTATTGATCTATTATCATGTTAGATCACATGATGAATATCATCTAATGGAGATAATTAACTTTACTCTTATAGTTAATTTACATTTTCCATAATTCGCAATCTGTCTTTCTCTAGATCGCTTGAAACAAGTTGTTCACAAGTGCAGTTGTGAAAGATTACTTCCCTTGCCATCTTCATGCTTTAAAATAATTGAGAAGATAATTCTCATGAAAAGAACTAATTAAAAATCTGCATTACTGATGAGAACCATGATACGAGAGCCAGCGAGGATAAGGGTCTGTTGATTGTGGACGAAGGACCAATGACGAGGTCATGGGCAAAGAAGGTTAAGGAAGTTATTGGATGGCTTGTTCAAGTTACGGTGGATGAAACATCGATCACAACAAGCAAATAAACAAGTTTCATATTCGGCTAGGAAAAAGAAACAAGATAGATCAACTTGGTGCAAGCAACAAATGAGGGAGTTGAAGGGCAAAGCTATGCGACCGCATAGCATAGGTCCATACCGTTGTGGCCGCATGCATCCATACCGCTACCAAAATGAGGGTAGAATACTGACCTATGCATCCGCGTGCAACAAGCCTATGTGGCCACATAGTTCAAAATTGGGATGCGATTTTCCAAATTTTGTTTAGACTTCTATTTTTGTTAAAACTCTTGTATGGTATCTTTTTGATATCTTTTAAGGCTTAATTCCTATTTTAATTAGGTTTTATGGATTCCATATAAATAGGAATCATTCCATTTATTGTAAAAACACATAATTTGATAGATATTATTGCGAGACATATTGCTCTCTTCTCATTCTTCATTGAATTAATTTCGAATTTATCAAGAATTAAATTCTTACGGCGTTCAACAATTTAAGCAAGGTCAATAAGCTTTGTGATCACGGGGTCAAGATATTTTTGGCGATTGTTTTGGTTATTTGGTTCAATAATTTATTGGGTCAAGCTTTTCAAACGTTGATATTGACTTTATTAGATTTGATCTAATCTGTCGTGGGTTTCGTAACTTTAATTTCTACGTGGGTTCGTATCAGAGCTAGGTTCCAAACATCAAGATTATATCATTTAAGGCTTATTAGCACAAAACGTCCATATATTTGAAATTTAGTGTGCAAAATGTCCATACATTTCAATTTTTTGCATTTTCACCCTTATATTTACATTTCATTGCGGAAAACATCATTTTCCTCGATTCTCATCCATTTTCTCTAAACAAAATCTGTGAAATGACAAATATATACTCTTATTTAAATAAATAAATAAAAAAAAGAAAACGATAAAGAACTAATTGCAACCATAGACTCAAATTTTTCAAAAATTACAAATTATTCTCAAACAAATAATTAAAAATCAAAACAAAAAATAAAAATAATTTTAATATTAATAAAAACCCAACCCAACCCAACCCCATCACCACAACCACCACCAGAATCAGAACCTCCATCTCCGTCTCCGTCTCCATCTCCACCATACCACACCACAATCCCCCACTAAAAAAATCCCCAAACCCTCCGCCACCACCACTACCTCAAGTCGGAGCTGCCATTTCCCCACCCAAATTTAGTATTAATCACTCAATTACAAATCAAAAAATGCAATCCCGAAATTCTACAAACCCCCTCGACATGTACAAATCTTTGCAAACATGCTTGTTTTTTCTCGTTTCAAAACTCGCCGGACATTAGAAAATCACCCTTTCATGATTTTCATTTACCTTGTAAATCCCCAAAAGGTGCCGTGTTCCTCCACATCCCTGTTGGAACTGCTGCACTGGTCGCTGAAGTCGTGATGAGGATTTAAACTAGAAACCCAAGCCTAAAACCCATATTAAAAAGGCTAGTTTTGGGCTGTTTGGGTCCATTCTGAAGATACTGAAAGATTGGAACAAAATAAAAAATGTGCCAACGGGGAGGCAAAACTTGAAAAATAAGAAAAAAGGGAGCCTAAGATTAAAACTTCTTGTTCCTATATAATGAAGAGAAATTTGTAGATTTGGATGCCTCTACTAGCAGTTGTACTAGGTCAGAGGATTCATAAATTATTATTTCTTGTGAAAACCGCTTTTGCATAAGCCCTTTCAGATTTTCTCTTCAGAGAAGCCCTTCAATCTCCGTCACTGGACGCCGAATTTTTCTCTCTCTATCAACTTCTTCGAATCGCTACAGAAAACTGGTTTGTCTTTTCTTTTTGGCCCATTTTTTCTTCCTTAGGAAATTTACTATTACATTCTCTTCTTGTTAGGATTCTTCATCTTTTATTGGTGTGTAATTGTTGGTAGTTTTCTTTTTTGTGGGTGGTTGTTGGTGGGCGGTGATGACGGTGGTTGTGCAGGTGTGGTGGAGAAATGGCAGCTCCGATCCGAGGTGGTGGTAGCGGTGGTGCAGTAGAGGGTTTGTGTATTTTTTTAGTGGGGGATTGTGGTTTAGTGGAAAGGAGATGGAGATGGTAGTTGGGATTTTTTGGGAAGGATGGTGGTTCTGGTTCTGGTGGTGCAGGTGGTGGTTGTGGTCCTAGGGTTAGGTTGGGTTTTTATTAATATTAAAATTATTTTTGTTTTTGATTTTAATTTTTAATTATTTGTTTTAGAATCATTTGTAATTTTTGAAAAATTTGAGTCTATGGTTGTAATTAGTTCTTTATTATTATTTTTTATTTAAGTAAAATGGTATATTTGTCATTTCACATACTTTTATAGATAAAATGGATGAAAATTGAGGAAAATGATGTTTTCCATAATGAAACGTGGATATAGGGGTGAAAATGCAAAAAATTAAAACATATAGACGTTTTGCACACTAAAGGTCAAACGTATGAACATTTTGTGCTAATAAGCCTATCATTTAAATGCTAGTTTGTTATTGTTTTGGGCTCTTTGTCCAATTTTCGCGCACTTAGTAAAAAAAAAAGTCCAGTTCGAATTCAAGAAACACTTTCTTGAATTTATCCTTGGCGTTTCCATTCAAAGTTCTAATTCTTAATTTTTGAATCATTCTAGATTATTTTCCTTACTCAATTCAATGTTTGAACCCCACAAGGGTTAAAAATTTTGATTGAGAACAAATTAATTCTTTGAAACACTTGCAAGGAAGCATTGAGTGGAAAAATGTAGAGTGGTGAAACTTATAGAGGGAAAAAGCCAAATTGAGTGATACATGAGTTAACACACGTGAGGTAAATATTATTCTAGACTTAGGATGTTTGATAGGGATGATTTTACTTCAAGTAGGAAGAATTGTCAAGTTATCATGATGAAGGAAATGATACGACGATTTGAAAAGTTGTTTGGTGATATGGGAGATAGCATGGATAGGCAAGAGGCATTTGAAAAATGTGTAGTTTGACCCTAATAACACCTAGAGGGAGGGGGGGGGGGGTGAATAGGTGTACAATGCAAAATTAAAATTACTAATGAATTAAACCGCAACAAGTCACTTTTAATTCTTCTCTAGATGGTTATTCATACAAGTCAGTTTATTCCTAAGTTTGAATACCGCAGTTTTTATAATCAAACAATATAATGAAAACAGTAAATCAACATCAGGATGATCACGAAGAAACCCAACTAAGAAAAACTCTGAGCACTTTGCTAGTCAATCCACTATAAACGAATTTAACAACTTATAGTCTACCAGACTAGATGATCGTACTGTCTGATCTCTCGACTGCACTCCATACGGCTCTTCGTGGATCCCGTGCTCCCCTATACCAATCCTTAGCTGTCGTTTCCAAAGTACATTGTGGAATCTGCTACCCTACAACACTCCAAGTCTTATGAACTCGTTTATCTCCCGTGGATCACGAAGAACGACCTGTTCTTCACAGATAGGAACTCCTGTTAACTTCCTACGATCTTCAGATGTAGAGGAAGTAGTGGTTTGGTATTTAGATTATTGGGCTAATGTTTTTCTCACCAAAGCTCTTACATAGATGAAGGTTGAAAGAATATAATATGAAGGAATCACTTTGTAGCCTTTTTCTCTTAATGTTAACCTTTAGAATTTCGTACATAAAAGTTTTGGTATTTATACGTAGGGTACAAAACAGATGGGTCGGGGAAAAAGCCTTGAAATCTCGAAATAGGATTTTTCCATATAACCCGTCGCTCGAGCGAGAGCTCAGCAATCTGGCGATAGTTTAGCGATGATATTTCTGCTTTTGTAGCTCGAGCCAAACCTTAGCAACAGTCTAACAAAAATCCGTACCGTTTTCCTTTTTTTCCCATTCTCGAAACCCTAGACTCAAACATATACATCTTGACTAATTGCACATTACTCCTTGAACTTTTACAATGTATCAATTTTAGTCCTTTTGTTCACAAAATCGTCAATCCTACTAAATGAGGTCGAGGCACTAGGAGTGGAAGGAGTAGTGCGTGCTCTATTAGGCGACATTTGAAAGAATTGAAACACAATATTACAACCTCGATATCAGATAAATGAACTCATGATATGCATGACATGCATGAATGCACGCAAAACGAGGTAAATAAAATGACATGCAACGTGCCCTAACATGAATGCATGACAACATGCAATGCTACGTAGACGAAAGTGACGCAAAGACATGATGCATATCGTGATGTCTAGACATAGGGACGTGATGTTATGATGTAGTAACGTGACGTCATGATAGAGGGACGCGACGTCCCGATGCGGTGCCAAAACCAAGAAAAACCATGCATACCAACACCTAATGCACGAACCAACCTAAACATGTAATCACATCAACACAATCCACATTCCGAAATAACCACTCGACACTCCAACGGACCAACCTAAGTCCAGACTACTGACGCCAATGTTACCCAAACCATCAGCCACATCCTGAAACACCCAAAATCACAAAGCGATCACCACATTCACACACCAAGTCACAATCAAATCCAAAGTAACCCAATGAACTACAATGCAAAGAGAACATTCAAAAGAAAATGCCTAAAAAGGTTCTCAATCCTATTTTTATTTGAAAAACCATGATAAGATTCGTGAATATCGATCTTATCATCAGACTCTTCTTCAGACTTTTTCCTCTCATCCTCATTTTCAACCTTTTCAATCTCACGACCATATTTGATTGTAGCAATCGAGGTGAAGGCCATGAACTTTTATTCATCCTCACCACTAGACATCTCATTCTGAGAGCTGGAATCTGATTCCTCATCACTCATAGTCACAACTAAAGCCTTACGACGTTCTCTACCCGAACTCTTTTTCAAATTAGGACATTCAGTCCTAATGTAATCAAACCCCTTGCATTCATGGCATTTGATAGATTGATATTTCTTAACGGGAGTCTTAGAGGTATTTTTCTTATGTCTACCTCTCGAGAGTTTACTAGGGACGTCAATATTCCGCTCCTGAGGCTTTCTTCTATTCCTCATCACCTTCTGGAATTTTTTAACGAAATAAGCTATTTCGTCGTCCCTAAGGGTTTCGTATTAGTGGACTTGCTCTTCTCTTCTCTAATAGTGTTTATGGTAATGGATTTAACATTTTTAGGTTGTGAGACTGTGATTTCATATGTTTGAAGTGATCCTACGAGTTATTCAATTTTAACGGCATACAAGTCCTTACTCTCTTCTATTGTTGTGACCTTGGGTCTAAACTTTTCAAGCAGTGATCTAAGGACTTTTCTAACAATTTTAGACTCGGGGATCTTTTCACCTAATTTAAAGTTAAAATTAACTGTGTCATTCAGTTTCGCATAGAATTCATCGAACGATTCATCGTCTTTCATTCTAATATCTTCAAACTGCAATTTAGAGTTTTTAACCGTTTTATTTCCCTCGTGTGTGGTTTCAGTATGTCCCAAACTTCTTTAGCAGTTTCACACATCGACACTTGCCTAAACTTTTTAACAAACACATCCATGAACATGGCATGAATGCCCTTACTGTTCCAGTTACACTCATCCAAATTAGTTTTAGTCCACAGTGAGATATCAGTGGGTGTGATTACACTTTCAATCGTTGTTGTAGGTGGAGCCCAGCCATTTTGAATGATAATCCAAATACGTTCATCCAATGCTTTAAGGAAAACTTTTATTCAAACTTTCCAGTAAACATAATTGCTTCCGTCGAAGTACGGATGCACATACAATGACTGACTCAACTAGAGTAATATGATAAGGGTAAGGAATCGATTTAAGGCTCTGATAGCATTTGAAAAAGGCATAGTTCGACCCTAATAATGCCTAAAGGGGAATAGGTGTACAATGCGGAATTAAAATTACTAATGAATTGAAAAGTAACAAGTCACTTTTTAATTATTCTCTAGATGGTTATTCATACAAGTCAGTTTATTCCTAAGTTTGAATACTGCAATTTGTATAATCAAACAATATAATGAAAGTAGTAAATCAATACTAGGATGATCACATAGAAACCCAACTAGGAAAAACACTAGCCATTTTTCCAGTCAATCCACTATTAATGAATTTAACAACTTACACTGTACCAGACTAGATGACCGTACTATCTAATCTCTCTACTGTTCTCCTTATAGCTCTTTGTGGATCCCGTGCTCCCCTGCACTAATTCTTAGCTGTTGTTGCCAAAACTCTCCATGGAATCTGCTACCCTGCAGCACTCCAAGCCTTATGAATTCGTTTATCTCCCGTGGATCACAAAGAATGACCCGTTCTTCACAGACATGATTTTTTGTCAACTTTCTTCGACCTTTAGAACTTTGACTAGATGTAGAGGAAGTAGTGGTTTAGTATTTGGATTATTGGGCTGAAGTTTTTCTAACCAAAACTCTCACAAAGATGAAGGTTGAAAGAATATAATATAAAGAAATCACTCTGTAGCCTTTTTCTCTCAATGTTCAACCTTCAGAATTCCATACATAAGAGTTTTGGTATTTATAGGTAGGGTACAAAATAGATGGGTCGGGGAAAAAGCCTTGAAATCGAGAAATAAAATTTCCCGTATAACCTTATTGCTCAAGCGAGAGCTGAGCGACAGTCGAACGACAGCATGTCTCTTGAGCGAAATCCTAATGACAGTCCAACGACGATATTTCTATTTTTGTAGCTCGAGTCAAACCCTGGCGATAGTCTAGTGAAAATCTGCACTGTTTTTCTTCTTTTCCCATTCTCGAAACCTTAGACTCAAACACCTACCTTTTAACTAATTGCACATTATTCCTTGAACTTTTACAATGTATCAATTTCAATCCTTTTGTTTACAGAATTGCCAATTACAAATTATCTAGTACCTAAGAACATTGCTTGCTAATTTAGAGAATAATCTAGAGAAGTTCCCAACACAATAAAGCAAGGTAGGTGGGATCGTAGATGGATATTGGTGGTGAAAATGAAGTGGGTAGTGGGAGAATAAGATAAAGCTTATATTTGATTTTCAAAACTACTCGGAGTAGAAAAACGTAAAACTTGATATCGTTGAGTTTACTTATTAAACTATCATTTGGTAGGATCAAATAGCAACATATAGGAAGAGTAATCATTAGAGGCATATTGAAACATGGTGAGAATTAAAGGCTATCACGAGGAAGATTTTCATTCCTAATCATTACTATAGGGATCTTTATAACAAATTAGAAATACTTTATTAAGGATCTAGGAGTGTGGAGGATTATCACAAGGAGAAGACATGCTACATTTAGCTATGAAGGTGGAGAGACAGTTAAAGATGAAGGAAGCAGCTAGATACCCATCGGGTTATTCGGGTTTTAACTCTTCTTGAAAATTAGGATTAGTAATAAAGGTAATTGGGTTATTTCAAAAGGTAGAACTGAGCTATCGAAGGGAAGAGAGGAAGTTGCTAGCAAAGCTACATCTAAGACGAATCCCCAACCCTCTCAGAATCTAGATATCAAATGCTTTAGATTCTTAGGATCGGGACACATTGCTTCTCAATGTCCAAACAAAAGGACAAGATCTTGTGTGACAATGGAGAAGTGTTGAGTGATAGTGAGGGTGAATATGATGACATGGCAAAATTGGAAGATGATAGTGATGGTGAGAAAGTGAAGTATGTAGTGGGAGAGCTGTTGGTTACACGGTGAGCTCTTAGTGCTCAAATTAAAGTGGATGACTTGAAGTAACAAATGGAGAATATATTTCATACGAGATATCATGACAGAATAAGGCATATAGTATGATTATTGACGAGAATAGTTGTACCAATGAAGTTAGCATGACACTTGTAGAGAAATTGAGATTAACTATGCTAAAACATCATTAGCTTTACAAATTGCAATAGTTGAATGAATGTGGAGATGCTAAGGTGAATAAGCGAGTATTGGTGAGTTTCTCGATTGGGAGGTATTAAGATGAAGTGATGTATGATGTAGTCTCTATGCATGCCAAACATATTTTGTTGGGGAGGCCATGACAATATGAAAGGAAGGTGATGCATGATGTGTACAAAAATATGTACAACTTTATTAAAGACGGAAAATCTATTATTCTTGCGCTGTTAACACCAGCACAAGTTTATGAAGACCAACTCAAATTAAAAAGTGAAGAAGGAAAAAGACTAAGAGAAAAAGAGAGGGAGATCATTTTTTTCTCAACAAGAAAGCAATAGAGGAAAAAGTGAAGTGGCCGATTGTGAGGGAAAAAGAGTAGAACCGTAAGAGAATAAAGATAAAAGTCTTATAATATGAGATAAAGGTGGAAAGTCATTTTCTTTGTAAAAATGAGCGAGTAGAAGAGAACAGTAGTTGAGAATCGACATATGATCTTATTGGAATCACTCTTCAACTTTTGAGAATCTAAAACACCTATCTCTAGTTTGACTAATTCTTTATTGTAGGAATTCTAAAACTTGTTTTCGGAGGACATGTCTAATGGGATACCACCCATTTGAGATATTGAGTGTCAAATTGACTTTGTACTTGAAGCTGTCATTCCAAACATGCTAGTTTATTGGAGTACTCCCGAGAAGACCAAGGCACTTCAAATGCAAGTGGAAGAATTGATGAGCAAAGGGTATATAAGGGAAAGTATGAGTCCATATGACGTGCCAATGCTACTTGTACAGAAGAAAGATGAGACTTATATGAATTATATGAATCATGCATGTTTAGTAAAATAGATCTTAAAAGTAGATGTCATCAAATTAGGATGAGAGAGGAGGATGAGTGGAAAACTATTTTTAAGACTAAGTATGGTTTATATGAGTGGTTAGTCATGCAATTTAGACTTACTAATGCACCTAGCACGTTTATGAGATTAATGAACCATGTCTTACGTGCATATATAGGTAAATTTGTAGTAGTTTACTTCGATGATAACTTGGTATATAGTAAAGATTTAAATGAGTATATATGACATTTAAGATTTGTATTTGTGGTCTTAAGACGAGAATAACTTTATGCTAACTTTAAAAAGTGTACATTTTGCATGGAAAATGTTGTTTTTTTATATTATTAGTGCGAAGGGAATTGAAGTAGATGTGGAGAAAATCAAAGCTACCAAGGAATGGCCAATGCCTAAAAGTATGATTGAGGTAACAAGTTTTCATGGTTTAACTAGCTTTTCTAAGCATTTTGTTAAATATTTTAGCACACTTGCCATACCACTCACAGAGATTGTAAAGAAAAGTGTAGGATATCATTGGGGGCATTGCACACGAACATGCTTTTAATACAATTAAGGATAGGTTTTGTATTGCACCGATTTTATTACTACCTAATTTTAACAACACTTTTGAGATTGAATGTGATACCTCAGGAATAGGTATTGGAGCTGTCTTAATGCAGGAACGAATACTAATAGCTTACTTTAGTGAAAAACTAAGTAGAGAAACTCTCAATTATCTTACACATGACAATGAGTTGTATGCACTTGTTTGAACTTTGGAGACATGGCAACACTACCTATGACCAAAAGAGTTCATGACTCACACTGATCATGAGCCCTTGAAGCATTTAAAGGGTTAAAGTAAACTAAACAAGAGGCATGCAAGGTGGATGGAGTTTATCAAGACATTTCCTAATGAGCCTTGGGTTTATGTGTTAATGGACTTTGTGTTGAGTTTACCTATGACTAAGAAGGGAGTATATTCTATATTTGTGGTGGTAGATATATTCATTAAAATGACACATTTCATTTCATGTTATAAAACTAATGATGCCACCAATATTTGCGAATTTATTCTTTAAGGAAGTAGTGTGCTTACATGGGGTACCTAAGAGTATTGTTTCAGATATAGGTGTTAAGTTCCTTGATCATTTTTAGAAGGTTTTGTAGTGTAAGTAAGGTTATTCACTACAACTTGTCACTCGCAAACGGATGGGCAAACTTAGGTTATTAAAAGGACTACGGTACAACTATTGTGCATATAGTCAATAAAAACTTGAAGAGTTGGGAAAATTGTTTGTCATTCATAAAATTTGCATATAATAGGGTCACACATTCTACTACTTCTTATACTCCATTTATAATTGTTTATGGTTTTAATCTACTAACACTTTTAGATTTATTTCTTTTACCAGTTCATGAGAGGGGTAGCTTAGATGGAAAGAAGAAGGTCGAGTTGATAAGATCCCTACATGAGAAGGTACAGTGCCGATTGAGAAGAAAAAAATAGCATTATGCTTCTCAAGCGAATAAGGGAGAAAAGTGCGTTAAATTTGTACCAAGAGATAAGGTTCGTGTGCATATGAGAATGGAGTGTTTTCATTCTCAAAGGAAGTCAAAGCTGCAATCAAGAGGTGATGAACCATTCAAGTGTTTGAAATGATCAATGGCAATGCTTATAAGTTGGACCTTCTACGTAAGTATAACATTTCTGCTACTTTCAGTGTATCTGATATTTCCTTGTTTGATCCATGTAGAGATTTGAGGACTGGTCATTCTGAAGTGGGAGGGAATGATGAGAACCATGGCACGAAAGCCAGTGAGGATAAAGATCCATTCATCGTGGAGCAAGGACCAATGCGAGGTCACGGGCAAAGAAGGTTAAGGAAGTTATAAGATTCCTTGTTCAAGCTATAGTGAACGAAACATTGATCATAACAAGCAAATGAACAAGTTTCATGTTGGGTTTGGAAGAAGAAACATGATGGATCAACTAGTACAAGCAATAGTCGATGAAGCTCAAGGGAAAGGCTATGCGACCGCATAGCATACCTATGCATGCGGCTTCACGCATCTATACTGCAACCAAAGTGATGGCAGAATGCTAGCCTATGTGACCTCATGCAATAAATCTGTGTGGCTGCATAGTGTAAAACTGGGACTCGATTTTCAAATTTCGTCTAGAGTTCTATTTTTGTTAAAACTCTTTTGTGGTATCTTTTTTTAATATCTTTTAAAGCTTAAATCTGTTTTTAATTAGGTTTTATGGGATCCAAATAAATAGAATTCATTTCATTCATTGTAAAAACATACAATTTGATAGATACTATTGTGAGACGTGTTGCTTTCTTCTCATTCTTCATGAAATTAATTTCGAACTTATCACGAATTAAATTCTTGTGGCGTTTAACAATTTAAGTAAGGTTCATAAATTTTGTGATCACAGGGTTAAGATATACGTCCAATTGAACCAACTGTCATGCAGGACGAAGTGACGCAATTTGCTATGTGTGTGCCACCTAGGATGCCAGCTCGTTGAGCCTCTCGTTGCTATGTTATCGAACCATGAGTCCATTTATGAAAACTATAAGTGCAAAGTGCGCCTCTAAAGCGCCCAATGCGTACTTTGCGATGTGCGCGGGTGGGGACAAGGACCGGGGCGCGATAGTGGTGGCTAGTTTGCTAGCCTTTGGCTAGTCAAAGGTAGCCAAGTTGTAGATTACTTATTAAATTATAACTTATACACATATCCTACTATATAAACAAGGCTTATTTCTTGTAAACTTTCAATATGAGGTTCCTTACCATATATAATACACTTAAAATGAGTTTATCAACTTATGGGTCTATATTAGAGACTTTTCCAATTCAACTTGGGTTCGTATCGATTACATAATCACTTAATAGTACCTTTTGTATACATGAGGATTTTCTTCTAATTTCAGCTCTTTCATGGCGCCGTAAGAAATATTTTCCATGCCTAAAGGTCCAGAGAAAAAGCATGCCACAGAAATTCTTGGCCCGAGATGATCAACAAGTATTCTATAGTCATTGCTTCTGAATTTTCCATTTGATACAAGTTTCGCCAAAAGTTATCAACGTAAATTCTAAAACCTAGGTAAATTGAAAATGAATTTTAATTAAATTATTGAAACACTGGACAACATCCAGTTAGAATGTCCTATACGCAGTTTCTAACGGCAATTTGTAGGTTGGATTTGTGTTCGATCAATTTTAACTGAGTGCGAAAATTAAATTATAGATTAAAATTGAACACTAAATATAACGTGGTAAACTCGAAAGGAAAATATCAACGTGCATATATGCCACGAGTCAAATAATCCACTAATTCAATTAATGAAAAAACATAGTATCTGATTTGTGATTTTGCAAACTTAACAAAAAATAATGAAAAGAATGAAAAAAAAACTCCTTTTGTATCTTCTTCTTTTTTACTTTTTGACGAGGTAGAATCAAATTTATTCGTCTTGATTTTATCGCCACTTTCCTATTGTTCTCAATCGTAATCACCAATTGGATTAAAAAGCAACATCCTTAACTCACATTAAGCACTTTGATCGATTAATAGGATTGAACATTCATGATAATTTATTTTGTATTCTCCAAACGCTTGAAGAAGATGTTTGACTTAGAAAATAACAAATGAAGCATTGAATCCGTATGAACTTGCATGAAAACTGCAAAATTTCGTACAGCTAGTTCATTGGATGTGTGTATATTTTTTTCAAAGCTTAATTGTAATCTTATTTTATTAGTTTATTTATAGGTAAAGCATTTATCAAAAACTAGAATTAATTCTTACCTAAACAGTAGATATTAAACATGATAAGAAGATTTTTATATCACATAATATATGTCACGAAAATCTTTCCAATTTAATATTACCACCAGTGCATGGTTCGTTAACAAATAGTAAAATAAATTTAGAGTCCAGTAGTATTCGTTTAAATTCAATTTAAATAAGCCTTAGCCGAAACAATGAAAACATGAGATTTTTCTATGATGAAATTATAATCTACTTATAAACGCAATACCTAAATTAACAAGAATCAATGAAAAATTGTGATTAATGCAAATTCGAAGAAAATCAATTGATGAAATGCGTACTAGAATTCCAAATCCCCTTGTATCAATCTCTTTTAACCCCCCAACCTTACAATTTGACAATAAGATTCAATTATGAAAATCAATATTCCTATTTTGTTTAACAATATCTCTCGAGTAGAGTCAAGGACGGACTCAGACCATTTGTCTTGTAGGGTCAAAAATAAGAATTCAAAAATATTTAGAACTATATATCATTAACAAAAATAAGTCAATACGCTATTACAATTGTAGCTACGCGTTTTCATACTCTGAAAACGTCGTATAATTACATCTTTATCAACCATACTCGAACATACGAATTTTCGTTTAAAATATTTTTCAATTTCTTTTTTAAAAAAAATATTCAATACATAAATAAACAAATAAATATCATATTTCATTTTTCATAAAAAAATAACATTAAATTCATAATAAACAACAATTACTTTCACAAACAATTCTATCTTAAATCACCAAGTTAGACAAACTCACAAAACCATTACTTACTGAGACTGAGTTATTTTACTACTTCACTACAATATTTAAATCCAAACTAGTGAATTATCAACTATCAAATTCCAAATACATTTTAGAAATTAAAAGAATCAGTAACTAATATGCTCGAATTAGCTTTAATTCAATTGAAAATCCAATACCTAAATTAATTGAAAAAATATTGAGGACGAAAGACGAATTCACCGTGCATAGTCGAGTAGGTAGCGTGCATATGGAAAAATTAGAGATTTCAGATTTTTGAATGAGGGATATCAAAGACACTGCCTTATGAATCATAGTATAATAGTTGGGTTATGTCAATCAATGAACTGTGAATTAATGCGTTGGTGTAGATTATAATTGGACTTGAGTTTGTGAGTTGTGGATTGGGCTGCTTTTGGATAAGTGGTAAGTGTTGGGTTAAAAAATAATAATAAACTAAAAATAAAATAAAATTGTGGGGTCATTGGACCCCACATGACCTCATGTGGGTCCGCCCATGAGTAGAGTTAAACATATTCTCACATATGACCCGAATATATTTCTATAACAGATGTGAACATATAAGAATGCATTAATGATTTACAAATGTTTAAGGATTACGTAAAATATAACGGTATATTTCAATCCACTATCGGACTCTACGACGAATAACACTATATCTAACTTATTTTTCGTCTTTTGAAGGTAAAACAAACTACAATATTCATGCAATCATTATGCGCATAATTGTAAAGAAAATTAAATTCATGTCAATCATCTAAGAATTGAAAACGTACTTTAAATGTAATAAATAAATAAATTCATGAGTTAAAAGTTCATAATACAAAGTTTATCTTAATCCTAGTACTAAAATAATTTAGCGTAGCATAATATTGGAATTAAACAAATAAAAGTAGAACCATATCACCGAAAAATTGACGAAAAGTGATTGATTTTCCAAATTGAAGTTGCCATCTTTTTTCGTTTGTTTTCAACGTTCTCTGCCGAGTCGGCCCGCCAACATATGAGTCCGGTAACGGTCCGCGTGAAAAAAAGTCCGCTCGCTACGGGTTATGGGCCGGTTACGGGTCTGCCCACAATTTTGAACTACAACCCAGACCTACCCGCTGACCCATCCGGGCCGAGCCCATGCGGGTCACGGGTCATGGTTTGTTCCGATTTGGCCCGTATAATTGCATAAATAAAATTATAAAAATATATAATTTTTTATATTTATAGCAAATATTTTTTTTCTAAATGTAAACTAAGAATTGAACAAAATGATAAATTCATATTTATACCAAGAAATATTTACATAGAATTCAAATTTATTGTTACATGAATTATTTATAACTTTGAAAAGTTAAATTTAACTTAAGCAAATAATAAATAAATGCATTTCTAATTACTATTATTAAATATTTATAGTATAAGTACATCCCATTAGGTTGGTACCTACTTTTACTATAATTTATAGTTTATGTACATCTTAATTATGTTGGCACTTACTTAAGTATAATATTTATTTTTTATTTATTTCTTACTTCACGGGTCGTGATTAATCGTGGCCCGTGAAGGTGTAACCAATGAAACCCGCGGGTCACAACTCCTTGACCCGTGAAACGTCCACTCGGATCACGGGTCGGTTCGTGGTCCCGAGTCGATCCGGGTCGATTTTCACAGATCTGGTCGGTCCGTCCATCTTGATACCTCTATTCGGGTCTGCGCGTGTATTTATTTATTTTTAAATTTTCAGCCGCCGATCTCCCAATTCGGTCTCTGTATGCGTGCAAATATATTAACCTCCGCCATCAACTTTGTAGTACAATTGAAAATGGATTCCAATTTTCTCAAATCAGAAGAATTCAAAGCCCAATTGACTTCCTTCAATTGTTTATTAATTTCCCATGAATTTCCTACCATATTAAATTGTAATTTGTGCCAATGACCAATAATATCTCAAAACGTGCATTATAGTCCTCGAGTGCAGTTATTTGTGCTGCCCATGTCATTTTTTAATTTCAATTCAAGTCCTTTAATTCCTATAGTGTAGATTTGATCTCCAAACTTTCCATCCAATAACCAATTGATCCTTCTTTCTTTTCATATTGCTTAGATATAGGTCCAATACTGAAACAAAAGAAAATTACCCCAAGTTAAGTAGAATTCATTACTTATTTGACATAAAAATTTAGTAATATGACCCAAATAAGTGTACAAAACACACTTATCAATATCTCAAAGATATTCTTGATTTATTAATAGATCAAATTAAGGAAAGACAATTTTAATTATTCTATCCTTAAATTTATCTAGTTAACTAATCAGAAAATATTTAAGATGAAAAGTAACACGACATATTTTGTTGAATTTACTTACAATCTAGTTAGTCAGTACGACTACTGGTAGAACCTATGGCTTTTTCACGTTTTTTAACAGCTCATTTGACATTTAAAAATAATGCAGCCAGTAAATAAACTTTGTAAAAATATGCCATATATTTTTCCAACAATTTTAACCTTTCACTTAGCTTAATTTCAAAAAATAATATTAGATTTTTAATGTCCTTTGTGTGTTGATTGTGTTGGATATTTAAATAAAAATTGTCGTAGTAAATGATATTTCCAGAAGCAACTTGCTTAACAGTAAGAACATGATGTATTAATGAAATGAGTAAAAACAAGAAGTATTAAACGATAAAAACAGTATAGAAAGTATTAAACAAATAAAACAGAAAGTTTAAAATAATTGCAAAATTCGATATGAGAATGATCGAGGCGAGAACTAAGTTCTCTGTCCTTAAAACGTTTTTACCCCATTACACGGTGCTTATGGTATGATATATGGTAAATCGTCTCCCAAGATACAACAATCAAAACTTGCAGAAGCAGCACTTCGACTGCAAGACTGCGAACCAGAAATGGAGTACTCTCTCAGACAAATGCAGAAAAGAAAGATGCGACAAAGACTATGTATGCAGTGTGAATTCGAGTATTTTTTGGTGTGTCGAAAATGAAAGCCTAAGGACCTTTTAAATAGAGGAGGGAGTTTGACGGTTAAGCCTCGTACAACTCCCCACTTTGAGCAGTTTCACCACTTACGCCCACTTAACTCACAGTTAAGACATCCACTTAATCAATTGACGGTTTAATGAAAAATCGTGAAAGGGAGGGAATTAAATAGTTGAATTCAGATAAAAATTTAAATAAATTTTATCCAAAAAATTAATATTGACCCGGCCCGGCCCAAGCCCAAGCCCAGGCCCACGACCCAACCCGAGCTCAAGCTCGTGCCGTGCCGTGCCGAGCTGAGCCGGCCGGTCGGACGGACGGCGGTGGCGCGCACGCGCGTGTGGCCTTTGGTTAGTCGAGACATTGTCTAAGACTCCCCTCTTTCAAATACTATTGGTACCCCTTGGGGTCCAAACCTATTTCCAAACTTGATATTTATTAAGTGGTTCAAGGTTGTGTTTGCAACCTATGTGGGATTGGAACAGTTTTTCCAATTATTTTTTATTTATTCCTTTTATTTATTGTCCAACTTTCAACCATAATTTCTCATTTATATTGAAATGGTTTTTCACAATTAAATATTCTACACTCATCTACTCGGATCGTAAAATTTAATTGAACATTTATTTCGACAATTCGAACATTGGGTCCCACTTAGAATTGTGGTCAAAGTTGACCCATTTGGCACCATTTCCAACAATCCCCCACATGAATGAAAAATATCATGACTATGCAATGCAGACACGATCAGAGAGTACAAGTGAAAGACTTATTGCATCAGGAGAGGTAGCTTTTGGCTTTGAACCTGCCTTAGTGGAATATATCGAGTTTACTTGGCTAATCAGTGAACTGATGTCTTGAATTGTTCAGCTGTTGGTGTAAACCAAAACAACAATATCCACACAATAATCTTTCTATTCAATTCTTAGGTTCTCATAGTTGTGTTCATTTTGGCCCTGAACAATTCTTGGGATTCATAAGTGCTTTAGAGAATTTTAAGCCCCAAATTCTTATAGAAGCGGCCCCACTTCACACTTATATAGGTGATCTCCTATTAAGAGTATTCTGCTGTACTCCACTCGGATTATCCAAGCTATAGGAATCATTAAAAATTACAACTTAACCTTTTACATTTTGCAGACATCACTTTTTAATAAAGCAATGGTCAAGTGCTTAACTGAGTCTTAATAACTTAGTTGTTCCATTGAACCAAGATCTTGGGATCTCCAGTCAACAAGGTTGGGTTACCATCATTAAGATTCATGCATGTTCGGCTTTAATCACATTCCTTTTGATAGATAATATACTTGATCTCTTGGTAAGCCTTTTGTAAGCGGATCCGCGAAATTCTCTTTTGATTTCACATAATCAATGGAGATAATACCATTTGAGATCAACTGCTTTATGGTATTTTCTCACTGAGGATCCTCCTTCTGTTCAACAAGGAGAAAATAATCGAGTTTCGATTATTGCTTTGGACGCATGGAAACACTCTGATTTCTTATGCAAAAACTATGTACTGAATGGACTGAATGATTCGCTATATGGTGTATATAGCGTAATGAAAACTGCAAAGGAACTTTGGGAATCTTTAGAGAAAAAATATAAAACTGAAGATGCTGGATCAAAAAAAAAAAAAATTTCTTGTCGGTAAATTTTTAGATTATAAAATGATTGACTTTAAATCTGTTATTTCCCAAGTTCAAGATTTGCAGGTACTTCTCCATGATTTATATGCTGAAAAAATGACTGTAAGTGAGTCATTCCAAGTAGCAGCAGTAATTGAAAAACTCCCGAATTATCTATACTGTGTGCAGTGGATCTCAAGTATGGTAATATAATGCAAAGGAATTCAACTAACTACAAACTTCAACTGACTGCCAATAATTTCATGTTTTGCGCCATCCAATTCAGACCTTCACCATCAATGTCAAAAAAAATTCAAATTCTCCTTCATTTTGTTTTTTTTTTTTGGTGAAATTAACAGCACACCATGTAAGGTGGGGAGTTAAAACAATCAATCAACTAGTGTAATATGCATCATACAATTATCCATAAAACAGTTATCCATCAAATAGTTAGAGCAGATTAAGGATTAGGTAGTTTGAGAGTAGAGAGTCAGAAACAGGCATCCATCAGTTCTTTTTTGATTTTCCGGCACCAGTTTTAGAGGAATCGACACTTCTTTTGCTAGAAGCCACGTGTTGAAACAGTAGTAGCTTCAGTCGACTGGGAGGAGGGTCAGAACCTTGTGTCTCGGGTGTTGCAGGAATAGGACTGGCAAGTTCCGATAGTTGATATTTAGGAAATCCAAGGGTAAACAATTTCCATGCCTCCTTTATGCGCTCATCTCCCAAGAATTGAATCTTTTCCAACACTTTGCGAATAAACTCAAAATCGTTAGCAAACTTTTGAGCGCGAAGGAAGATTTGTGCAACCTAACAACCCTGAGTTTCCTTTCAATAACATCCAGCCGGTCTGATTGATCAGTAGGCAACACACATGGCATAGAACGCTAGGAATTGGATTGGGCACACCCTCCAGATTATTAAATTATGTCAAGTCCATGGTTGGTAAATTAGTTAAAAATATAGCTGCTGCAATTGAAGGAACTCCAACATCAGCCAAGAAGTGGTGGATAAGACTGGGATAGGAGAGTTTATACTGTTTGGCCTTCCTTAGCCCTCCATACACGATTCTATCAAAAATCATTTTTACCAAACCCTGTTTGTACGAAGCAATAGCCTGTTCTTGTGACAGGTTAGATTTGTATGTCAAATGATCAATAATATTATGGATCAAAATCTTGTGCAAGACCTTACACTTGGGTAACTGTCTGGAGGCTGGCAAGTTGCCTGCTTGATCAGGCGAATTCATTACAGTCATCTCCATGGTTAACTTATCATTTGTCAACCCCTCATCAGATTCCATCACCTCCTCCAGCCTAGCTAGTCCCTCAACACTAAAGGACTGAATGAAACCAGTCTTCTCCTAATGCAGGTCTACTACCTAAATGGATTACTACCAGCTATTCCAATATTCTTAGGGAAGTTGGCAAAGAACTCTTTTGTCGGAAAAAATGAGAGTATGTGGCTGACTTTGACATGAATTTTGAGTGGGACCCGTTTGGTTATTTTGGAATATCAAGATTGATTTGTGTTCTCCTCCGTGAGTATATCGAAATCATGTATTTACTTGCCAAAATTGATGGTAGGGTGAATGAGAAATTGAAGCTCAAAGTGTGACAATTAAAATGAGTTTATGTTGGTGGAAAAATTAGAAATGTGTTTGTCCGACATAGGAAGTGGATGAAAATAAAACTCACTTTAAATATGGTTGCACTTTGAAAGGGAGTAATCATGTGTAGGATAGAGGTTTTCTCCACGTGCGCGCATAGGGGGTGCAAATCATGGATCGTAAAGAGCAAAATTGGTCCCTTATGAGTGTCCAGAAGCAGTTCGTCGAAGTAGTATTTGTGGTGCTCAGAATCTACTAGTTTTACCGTTGTATCCTGGGAAACGAATGCTCAATTTAAACCTCAAGCACAGACGGTGAAATAGCGAATTTGTTTTAAGAAAACTCTGTGTAACACATGCCCTGAGTTAAAAGTTTTACTATTTAATTTTTTTTCAATTGCTAGATTATTAAATTTGTTATATTCAAAGTTATATGCAAAAAAAGGTATGTGGAAACTATTGCATATACGGTATCTATCTTGTAAATACGGTATTCAATACTGAAACACTTGTCCAACAAACTTGAAACATATTCTTTATTATAGATAAATTGTTTCATTTGGTTTATTGGAAACTAATATTTGTTTCATTTTCAAAAACGGCAACCGAATCAACCAACATAAATGTAACTCAGGCTGTGGCTAATGAAAATCAGGCTATGGTCTCTACTATGGCTCAAGGGCCAAGTTCTGTTGTGGCCGAGACTATGACTAAATTATCAAGTCATGTTGTAAGTCAAACAACTGGTCATACCGATAATGTTCCGATTAATCATGGAGAAAAATAGAAGAAACTCAATGGCTTGAATTTCAAGAGGTGAATCTTGCGAGATTCTTGACTGAAAGTGCTTCAAAATTCAATGAAGGTGAGGAACATGTTTAAACAATTAATGCACTTGATGCTTGAAACCATTCGAATTTTCTGTGTCAAAACTACATTTTGAACATCTTAGTAAACTCGCTATATAATGTGTATAGTACTATAAAAACTGCTTAGCAGTTGTAGGAGTCTTTGGACCGAAAATATAAAATTGAGGATGTCGAGGCTACAAAGTTCATTGTCAGCAAATTCTTAGATTACAAGATGGTGGACTCCAAAAAAGTAATCAGTCAAGTGCAAGAACTCTGAGTGAAACTTTTCAAATGGCTGTAATTATTGAAAAATTGCCACCCGCGTAGATAGATTTCGAGAATTATTGAAACACTTGTCCAACATCTTTCACTATGGTCTCATTAAACTTTCTCCCAAAAGTTACAATTTCAGCAATTTATGGAAACCAACAATTTTATCTATCCTATTCTTACAAACTCTTCTATCAGTACTTTAAATTCCTCAATAAATTTCTAAGTGCCATGAATGAAACATAAAAGTTTCATTTGATTTAGATAGAAAATAGTAATTATGTGGGTTAATGGAGTGATGCCATCTCGCAAATGTTTCAAACCTAAATAATTCTGGCTCTAAAACAAGAGCCCCTTGCACCCTGTACTCACATTTCGTTGGAGTAGGAGATCTGGATTGATTGGTTGGAGTAGGGGTCTTAGAGCTTGTTAGGAGGAGATTCACAAAGTATTAGCTCAAGAACAACAAAGTATAAACTATAAATCGAACAAAAATAAACTGAAGAGTAAAGAGATTTTATTAATCAAAGCCCTTAAGTAAAAAAACAATCGGTGAGTGCCTCAGCTACTAAATAACAACTACCATTCGAACAAAATCACAACCAAAGTGTAGATTACAAGGTTTGGACACTCAGACTAAACCCGTTATCACAAATAACCCTCCCTTCACTCAAACAACAATTCACACAAGAAAAAACCACTCCGCTCAAATAGATTCACTCAAAATTACAACATTTGAGAGAGAAAACGAAATCAAATGAGAGTTTTGATTTCTACTGAGAGAAGATGAGAAAACTCGAACAACACAGCAAAACCAAAGAGAGAAAATATTTGAAGCCAAAAATTATAATGTGCAAACCCTAGGAAGCCCTTTGATATGAGTCACCAAAATGTCCTCAATCCAATGGTCTTGGAGATGACACTTGGTGACATCAAGAGCGTCCTTTTAAAAAGGTAAGTGAAACACGGCTTTAATCATTCCACAAAACACATTTTTGCACCATTTAAAATAAGGCAGTCAACTAGTCAATAATAAAAAAAAAAATCCAACTCAAGGGATTGTTTGGCATCATTGTGCCACATTCCCTTCAGAGCTTTCCCTTATATTTTGCTTTCCATTCACCTCCCTAGTGGCTTTGTCCTGGGTGGAGGTTGGATTCAGGTGAGTCATTAGTATTTTCTTCGAAAGGTTTAAACTAAGCACCTGATTTTTGAGCCTCTAGTTTTGCAGTAGATTGCACTTCCTCAATAGGAGGTTCATTTGTGGCTTTAACTCCCTCCACTAGGTCAGAACTGACCCTCTTTTCTCTAGTTTGTCCAATTGGTTCTTTATTGTCACCAGACCCATGATACTTGTAATGCCGCATTTTAGTTTTTGTTATTATCATGTCTATGTTGATTTGTTGGACTTATATTACATTTTTATTAAATTATTATAATTATTGTAGTCATACCTAATTATATTGTTTACAGTGGAATGTATGTTGAACGCCATAAATGATTGATGTGCCTATTAAGTATAAATTTAACATGCATTTAAGTTCCATTAAAATTTCATTAAGTTGTATGATACTTTTATTAAATTGTATGCAGTCAATTGTCTAACAATCTGGACTTATTCCAATACTCCTTCACTTTATATTCATGTTAGGTGAGTTTATTTCAAGTTAATTTAGTTTTAACAAATTTCTAATTTAATTGACTCTTCGGTATAAAAATTGTTGATGGAGCCAAATCAAAGACTTAATTATTCATTGAGCAAGAATTGAGTAAATTATTAGGGTCAAGTCAAGAATTGACAGAAAAAGGTTTACTTAATTACTCGTGGCATTGGATACGGTTTTGAGTTCTTTCCATGGATGTAGAAGGATTTTGCCTTCAGTTGTTAAAGAATTTCTTCTTCTATTTGAGGTTCTAAATTTCTTCATTTTTTATTGTACTTCAAGAATTTCTAGAACTGTTTGGTGAGAATCGTTATATATTTATCAGTTTCACTTCTTTAGTCTCAAACTTCTTCCTCAACATTTTTGGCCTTAAAAGGCAATTGCAGATCCTTTATCTTTCTTTCTCCTATGAAGATGCAACTCTTAACTCATCAAATAACCCGCCACCTCTTCAACATGTTTTTTACTTTTCTCTATGGCAGTTACTTTGGAGTGAAATCTATCAGTAGTGATCTATGAATCTTCTTCACTATCCTGCTCTCTCTGAATACTTGTTCCCAAAGTGTATACTGAGTTGGTGATGTTACTAAACTTTGTGTAAAATTTCCTTGAATTGTTCATCTTTTCTCGTTATTAGTTGTTCAAAGTCTAGGGTGAGCATTTGAAGTTTGGATGACTTCAAAATAGAAGTTCATTTATAAGCAACTTGTAGTATAACCCAAGCTTCTTCGGCCACCTCGCATGTAGAAATTGTTACCCCCCAAAATTAGAGGCTCCAAATCAGTACTCCACATGGGCTGCCATGTAAGCAACATATCCTCGTGGGCAGCCACGCATACTTAGAAACCAAGTTGATGGAGAGCTAGTTGGAAGGCCCTCAAAGGAGGTTATGAGATCAAGGTCAACAAAAGCTATGGCTATCCGAGGCTTCTACAAGGGCCGAAGCACTGTTTGACAGATGTCCCTTCAGCCCTAATAACGGAGGCTTACTTGAAGCCCTTCCATGAAAACGCAGAGACTCCTTATGTCCGAAGCATTGAAGCTCCTATAACCCCACGCAGAGGCTCAACAAGGATATCCGAAGCCTTTTACCATCAAGAACTTTTCAAAAAAGGCTGACCCTGATCCAGCAGAATTCGATGCTGCTCGTCATTATGGATCTAGAGATCTTTTAGAAGTGATTGATGAGACATGTAATAAAGAGTGTCAGTATGTCATCCTACAACTAGGACAGTGAACCCTTTGCCAAACATTAATGGTATGGAATAGACGTTGATGTGAGGCTTCGAGTTCGGCGATGCTGCCATGTGGATTTGATCCAATGGCTTTCATGTCGGCTATACTAGTATACATAGCTTCTCTTTGTATAGAAAAAGGGGGATCTGTATCTGCTAGGCGAACACGAAATATATTCATCTTTTGAAACTTTTTATAAGATTTTACATGTTTGGTTCTTTACATTTTTTCAACAAACACAATAGAAAAGATATCAAGATTCCAATACAAACGTGTTATCATTCTACATCATATCTATCCTTCCACATATTTCATTACAAAAGAGAGATCTAATATGGGAAATCGATCGAGTGTTTGTTGATAGTGCGAATACCGCTGTAATCATACCGTCAATGTCCGAACATCTTTATCTCTTGCCGAAAAGTGCCTCTCGCATCCATTCCAGTCAAACTATCGATTCCATTCCAGTAGAAATGCGCCAAATCAGTACTTGACGTGGTAAGAGTGGATCCAGTATCTGTTGAGTTCATTTTTTGGGGTTAACAGATTGGCACCGTCTCTGGGAAATTCCTATATTTAACCACGAACACACGTATGAAAGAAGCCAGACTAAGTTTATAAAGTTTGACAAAAGAAGGTTCTTGTCCTTGAAAAATGATCGTCTTTGAAAAAGGAACGACTGAGAACTTGACACTCTTTGAGAAAGAAGACCAACTCGCTTACTAAATAGTCGAGAAATGAGTTTCACTGACGAAAATGCCCCTAGAAAAACGAGGGAAAACCCTGAAGAAGTGGAACCTTCACATGCCGCCCTAACGTCCTACCCAAGACCTGCCATGCGAAGAAGGGGAGGTTCCAGAGGTGGCGGCTGGGTCGCAGCCAAGCTTACCAGGGAGATGGCAACTATGGCTGCCAACATGAGAGATATCACCTACCAGAACCTAGCCATGCAGCAAATGCTGATGAACATGCAAGGGTAATGAGGCTACAAAGGCCCTCAACACACAATCCTTGAAGATGTCTTTCCTGAAACTCAAGCATATTATCAAGAGGAAGATGAAGTCCAGAGTCAAATGGCCGGACACCATTATAATGGAATGGAGGAACCTCGAGAAGGGGAGGTCAAGATAGATCCATCGACTAACTATGCCTCGGAAGGGCAACATGAAGTCCCATTCGACTTTCCTCCGAATTACCAACAAGAAGATAGGCCCTAGAGCTCTGTAAGTGTTTTCAACAGAATAGGCCCAGGGGTGCCTAGAAATAGGCCAGTTTATCCTCATCATCCAATGCCAAGAAATGAGCAACAGGAGCCTTATCCAGATGAGGGCCATCCTATATACCAAGAAGAGCCTCTTGCCCTACCCCCTAGAAATAGGCATGAAAGGCGAGAACATATTAGAAATGAAGTAGGAACCTCCCAACTACCTCCCCAACTTCACCAAGGGTATAATGAGGATTCAGATGGGCCTAAGAGGTCCTATGACCTAGATGATGATGATGATGAACACTCTCATTTCTCCGAGGCAATAAGGAATGCTCCCATGCTAAATCACTTCACATTCCCTAAAATCCCAAAATACGACGGGAGATGAGACCCTACAAAACATATGAACAATTATAAAACACATATGAATTTGAAAGGAGCCACCCTAGCAATGAAGTGCAAAGCCTTCCACTTGACCTTAAGTAGAGAAGAAAAAGTTTGGCATGCTAGATTGTTAGAGGGAAGCATCCGAATTTGGCCCTGAATTCAAGAAAATTTTCTTAAAGCGCTTTACAACCAGCAAGGAATGAGAAAGACCCATCCAAAGGTTACAAGATATGAGACAACAAGGTGAATCTCTGAAAAATTTCATTTCTTGATTTACTGATGAAATGACATACTGCATACAAGTTACGGATAGAGAAGCATTGACTACCTTGAGAGGAGGACTAGACATGAACTCCTTTTTTAGAGAGATGTACAAAACAAGGACCCTGCCACCTATGACGTCTTGCTGGAAATGATAAGGTGTGAGATCTTTAATGAAGAATTAAAGGATCACAGGAACAGGGCTAGCCAAGGTCTGCCACCTCCACAAATGCAAAGAAGAAGAGGCCCTACTTCCCATTTGATGGACAGTCAAGCTCCAATGAACCATGGACATGAAATTGTTGCAGCAATACTCAATGCAGTGCTGACTCTAGCCTATGAGGAGTTCAATCCCGGTGCTGTAATGCACCAATGTCCAGCCAACCAGAGGTGCCCGCCAGGGGCCAAGGTGTTGAACCTAGAAATAGGGATGATGCATCACAGTATTGCACCTATCACTAGTCCTATAGACACCTAATAGAAAATTGTCGTAATACTGCAAGACGCCTCCCAATAAATATGCCAAGTAGGCCGAATCAACAACATCTGAACAATGAAAAACGTTGACCCAGCAGGGACGACCCTCCACGAGGAAGGAAAAATGACACTGAAAGACCTAGAAAAGTTCAGATACAATGACGAGATCCCATGCTAAATAACGAACATGAACTTGTCTGAGAGATTGATACAATTATCGGTGGACCCTATGTAGGGAAAGATTCCAGAAATTCCCAAAAGAACTATGCTAAGGAAGCATGTGACCTAGTCATGACCAACTACATAGTAAATCAATCTTCGAATGGAAAAACAGTCCCTCCAATCGCCTTTACACAGGAGGATACGGTAGGAGTCCATTATCCACAATGTGACATCTTAGTAATAAGGGCCTTCGTGGCCCGCAATGTCTCGAAAAGGATGTTAGTAGATAATGGAAGTTCAGTCAACATCATATTTGGCACAACGTTCGACAGAATGAAGGTAGACCATGAGCTAACCCCAAGGAGTTCCCCCTTGTATGGCTTTATGGGAGATAACATCATCCTAAGAGACAAAATCACTCTAGCTATAGAGATAGGGTTGAAACCTTTGATTGCTTGTCATTTCATGGAGTTCCTTGTAGTTGATAACCACTCTACCTATCACGGGGTACTTGGAAGACTTGCCTTAAAGGAGCTATGTGCAATCACCTCAATTCGTCACTTATGTATGAAAATTCCAACTGAAAAAGGCATTGTTAGTGTTCGAGGCGATCAAAGAGGAGCTCGAGAATGCTACTCTAATTCTTTAAGGAAAGCTGAACTAAGAACACACGTCATATTTACTGACATCAAAATCGACGACCTCATGATCAAGGGGCTACCTCTGAACAAGGAGAGGACGTCCTCATGGCCAAATTCCTTGAAGAAGGAAGCATATTCGGCATAATACAAGCCCTTGAGCAAAGAATAAGTGCTGAAGGAGCAGTTAACTTGAAAGAACTGGATCCTCACATTATCCACTGTGAACCTCTAATAGCCCCAATGAAGGAGCTGGAGACTTTCCCAGTTGACCTTATGGATCCGACCAAGTGCCTACAGGTGGGAAGTCATGTACCCCCATAAATGAAGGAAAAGTTGAAAAGCTTCTTACTTAACAACCTGGACGTGTTCACTTGGAAACACGGCGACATGGTAGGCATCGATCCCAAGGTCAGCTGTCATCACTTAAACATTGATGAAAAAGCTATGGCTCACAGATAGAAAAGAAGGGCCCTTAACCCGAAAACTTATGAGGCTTTTAAAGACGAGATAAAAAAGTTGATTGATAATGGTTTCATTAGGGAATCTGTGTATCCAAAATGGGTATCCAACCTAGTGTTGGTTAAGAAGCACAACGGAAAGTAGAGGGTATGCATTGATTTTTCGAACCTGAACTAAGCCTGTCCCAAAGAGAGCTTCCCACTTTTAAGAATAGACCAGCTTGTGGACTCAACTGCTGGACGTGAACTCCTCAGCTTCGTGGATGCCTACTCTGGGTACAATCAAATCCCCAAGTTTTTGCCTGATGAAAAACACACCTCCTTCATCACGGATAAAGGACTCTATTGCTATAAAGCGATGCCCTTTGGATTGAAAAATGCCGGAGCAACATACCAGAGGCTGGTTGACAAAATGTTTGCCGACCTCATCAGTAAGACAATGGAGATCTACATGGACGACATGCTGGTGAAGAGTTTGGAAGCAGTAGACTACATTGCTCACCTTAGCGAAACATTCCACACCCTGCGAAGATATCGAATGAAACTCAATCCCTTAAAATTCGCTTTCGGGGTATCATCCGCCAAGTTCCTCGGATACATTGTCAACTAAAGAGGCATCGAAGTGAAGCTTGAAAAGGTCAGAGCTTTAATTGAAATGAGGTCATCCCAGAAGCTAAAAGAGGTTCAGAGCCTCATCGGGTGAGTTGCAGCCCTGGACCGCTTCATTTCCAAAGCAACAGACAAGTGTCTACCCTCTTCAAAATCCTCAAATAAGGGAACAAGCTCCAATGGACAGAGGAATGTAAGTTGGCTTTATAGGGGTAAAAGCACCCGGGTCAAAAGCCTCTCCTTTCCGAACCAAAGAACCATGAGGTATTGTATTTGTACTTAGCAGTAACCTTAGGGGCTCTGAGTTCAGTTTTAGTAAAGAAGACAATCATCAGCTGCTAGTGTACTACGTCAGTAAAGCATTAGTTGCAATAGAAACATGATATCCTGACATGGAGAAGCTTGCTCTCACACTAGTAATAGACTCAAGGAAGCTAAGGCCATACTTTCAAGCTCATAGCATCCATGTCCTGACGAATTATCCTCTCAAGCATGTGCTTCAAAAGCCTGATGCTTCTGGAAGATTGCTCAAATGGGCTATTGAACTCAATGAATTCAACATCACCTATAAACCAAGGGCACCCATCAAAGGGCAAGCCCTAGCTGACTTTGTGGCAGAACTCACCCATGTTCCAAATGTCAAAGAAGAAATGGAACCATCTGAACCTCAAATATAGAGGCTCTCAGTCGATGGGTCTTCTGGAGACACAAGGTCAGGGGCAGGAGTTGTATTTGTTAGTCCAGAAGGGCACAAACTAACATGCACCATGAGGTTCGACTTCAAAGCAACTAACAATGCGGTCGAGTATGAAGCTCTTTTGGCCGGCCTTCAATTAGACAAATAGTTGCAAATCAAGAAGCTCATAATTACCAGTGATTCCCAAATAATAGTTAGCCAGGTTCATGGAAACTTTTCAGCCATGGACAAAACTATGGCAGCCCATTTAAAATTAGTGATGAGCTTTGTCCATTCATTCGAGAGGTTCTAGTTAATGCAAATACCAAGGTCCTACAACGCTCATGCTGATGCACTGGCTAAGTTGGCAAATAGCAAAGATTCTGATATGCTCACTATTGTCCCAATAGAACACTTACCCGACCCTTAATTGGGATCGAAGAGATTGGTATGTCGGTAAAAGATATTCCTTACTGGATGGAACCCATCATATCTTATTTGAAGGGCCAAACCCTAACTTCTCAGAGAGAAGAAGCCAAAAAACTCAGGAGAAGAGTTGCCCATGTCGTCATCCAAGATGACATATTATATAAACGTGGATTTTCATTACCTCTGCTGAGGTGCATCGGAGGGGAGCAGATAGGCTATGTACTTAGGGAAATTCATGAGGGTGTTTGTGGCAATCATACATGAGGTTCGTCGTTGGCACAAAAAGTATTTAGGCAAGGATACTACTGGCCCACCTTAAAAAAGGATGCGCAATAGTTTGTCCGAAAATGTGACAAATGCCAACACTTTACCATCATCCAAAGATAGCCTTCTCAAGAGTTGAATATGGTTTCCAGTTCCTTGCCATTTGCAAAATGGGGGATTAATTTAATCGGACCTTTGCCAAAGGGAAGATGAAGCACTAACTTCGCCATCGTCGCTATTGATTATTTCACAAAATGGGTGGAAGCCAAGCCACTGGCAAAGATAACTGAAGCAAATACCTCCAAGTTTCTCTGGAGAACCTTATTTGCAGGTTTGGTATTGCTTATTTAATTATATCAAATAATGGCAGACAATTTGATAACAAAAAAGTCAGAGAGATGTGTGAAGAGTTGGATATCAAGAAATATTTCTCTTCCCCACATCACCACCATGCAAATGGATAGGTTGAAGGTGTAAACAAAACAATCAAGTATACCCTGAAAAGGAATGCCTCAAAAGGGCTTGGGTGGATGAAATACCCCAGAATCTGTGGGCTATCAGAACCACCAGCCGAACCGCAACAGGAGAAACCCCATTTTCCATGGCGTATGGGACAAAGGCTATGAGCCCTGTCGAAGTAGGTCTCCCATCCCCCAGAAGAATATACTTCAATGAGATGAGTAATGATGAAATGAAAAGATGTGGGCTAGACCTCCTTGAAGAAAGGAGGGATGATTCCCAAATCAAAAAGGCTATGTATCAAAGGAAAATGACTAAGTACTTCAATGCCAGAGTGAAGAAGAAATCCTTCCGGGTAGAGGATTTGGTGCTCCAGAGAGTTTTCTTATCTTCTAAAGAACCAGGGATAGGTACGTTGGGACCCAATTGGGAAACCCTTTCGCATCGAGAAAGAGGTCCGGCCTGGGACTTACTGGATTAAAAATATAGATGGAAGGGTCTAGCCCAATCCGTGGAATGTTGAACATATGCAAACGTATTACCAATGAATGTAAATTACAGCTGGAGGTTTTTCCCAGCCTTTGCAAATAAATAAAATGTTTGGTCCCAACATAAATCTTCACAAACTCCACTAAGCATAGGCACCTCGAAAGAGAGGACGACATCTCCAGAAGGGATCACCTTGCTAGAATTTCGAGGCTAACTCACATGCCTTCCTTCGACGAGGTTGAACGTCATGCAAGAAACCTTTCCATGGATGAACCATCCACCATGCAAGAAAGCGTAGATACCTTGAAAGAGAGTGTGACTTCAAGCAAGAAGGGATCACCTTGCTTGAATTCCAAGGCTGACCTCACATACCTTCTTTCAACGAGGTTAAACATCATGGAAGAAGCCTTTGCATGGACGAACCATCTACCATGCAAAGAAGCGTACCTCGGAAGAGGGTGACATCCCCAGAAGGGATCACCTCGCTTGAATTTCGAGGTTGACCTCACATGCCTTCATTCGACGAGGTTAAATGTCATGGAAGAAGTCTTTATATGGATGAACCATCCACCATGCAAGGAAGCGTAGGCACCTTGGAAGAGAGGGCGACATCCCCAGAAGGATCACCTCGCTTGAATTTCGAGGTTGACCTCACATGGATTCCTTCGATGAAGTTGAACGTCATGGAAGAAACCTTTGCATGGATGAACCATCCACCATGAAAGGAAGCATAGACACCTTGGAAGAGAGGGTAACATCCCTAGAAGGATCACCTCCCTTGAATTCTGAGGCTGACCTTATATGCTTTCCTTCAACGAGGTTGAACATCATGGAAGAAGCATTTGCATGGATGAACCATCTACCATGCAAGGAAGTGTAGGCATCTTGGAAGAGAGGGCAAGAGAGGGCGATATCCCAGAAGGATCACCTCGCTTGAATTTCAAGGCCCACATCACATGCTTTCCTTCGACGAGGTTGAACGTCATCGAATAAACCTTTGCATAGATGAACCATTTACCATACAAGGAAGCGTAGGTACCTCGTAAGAGAGGGAAACATCCCTAGAAGGATCACCTCGCTTGAATTTCGAGGCTGACCGACATTTCTTTCGACGAGTCTGAACGTCATAGAAGAAGCTTTTGCATGGATGAACCATCCACCATGCAAGGAAGCGTAGGCACCTTGGAAGAGAAGGAGACATCCCTAGAAGGGATCACCTCGCTTGAATTCCGAGGCTGACCTCAAGAAGTCAAAAACTCAAGAAAGAAGTAAAAAACTCAAGAAAGTTCAGCTAGTTGCCTCTTGATTCAGCTAAAATGATTCAGCTTAAGTATGAAATTACTCATGTCGATTCAACCTAGGTTCAAGTTATTTAATAACGTTTAGCAAGTCAGCCAACTTAGATTATTCGATTAAGGCATGTCCTAATTTAAAAATCAGACAACTTCACTCAACCAAGTTCAATTAGCTCCACTTTGGTGAAGTTCAATTCAAATCTATTTGTCTTTGACGCCTCACTGGGGTCCAACTACTTTAAAGCAAGAAAGTAGAAGTATGAAATTTTTATTCATTAAAACAAAGAATACAAGGGAAGGCCCGAAAAATTTACAATTGATAAAATCAAGGTAAAATCTAGCCTATTCTTTAGGAAGGGAAGGTACTTGATCCTTAGTAGCAGGGGTAAAAGCCACCTCCTCCGACGACACCACTTCCACACAATCATCCTCTGTGGGAGTCTGAGCATCTTTTCTTCGATAAACTCTGCATTTAGCTCCGAGGCATCAAGGTCAAAGAACAACTCCTCTACCTTACTAACCACCTCGTTGTAAGCATACTTCCTCCACTATGAACCGAGGCGCTGATATTCTTCAGTATGATGGAAATTGGCAATATAAGTCCTCTCTGCAATTTCGCCCGCCTTAGCAACATTTATCTTATACATTCTACATTCATTGGCATACCATTCTACTTGTTTCTCCATGAAGTCTTGAGCGTTCCTACTGGCAGTCAGCTGAACGTTAGCCTTCTCCAGAGCCTCGACAGTGAGCCTCTGATGGTTGTTGGAAGCCTCCACCTTCTTGGTCAGTGAGATAACTTCACATTGTGATTCATGAACATCTAGCTTCATGGCTTTGATTGTAGAAAAGGCAGAGGCTAACTTTGCCTCATCTTTAGCTTTCTGAGCATTCAACTCATCATCTTCGGCTTTAACCTTCCTCAGTTCAGCATCAGTAACATTTAGCTGGGCGATCGCCTTTTCCAGAGCCTCGGCAGTGAGCTTCTGATGGTTGTTGGAAGTCTCCACTTTCTTAGTCAGCGAGCCCACATCACATTGTAACTCATAGACCTCCTGCTTCATGGCTTCAACTTCAGTTAGGGCATAGGCTAACTTTACCTCATCTTCGGCTTTATGAGCTTTCAACTCATCAGCTTCTGCTCTGACCCTTTTTAGTTTAGCCTCGGTGACGTTCAATTTTTCATACGAGGCTCTATTCCTCTGCTGAATATCGAGCAAAACTTCCTGACATTCCAAGGCTACCCTGAAAGCCCTGGCACTTTGGCTCACTAGGGTGGCAATAAGGTCTACTGCATCGCAAGTGGCCACATAGTTTTGCCACTTTTCAGTCCAAAACTTATTGAAAGCCTTGGTAGTACCTCGACCTCAGCATGTAACATCTCTATCACAACTGAAGCAATCTTGCTGTCACGTCCCCCCAGAAAGTTTCCAGACTTTCCTGGGGTCCTTTCCATTATCTTCTGGGAAGGGTCTTCAGTCATTGATGTAATATCCTCGACGTCATCACTAACCTCCCAAGGCTACTCTTCAATTGTAGCATTAATAGAAGCATGCAGCAGTTTAGGCTACTTGGGAGTTACCTTGAGACCTATAGGACACAATTGTTCCGAAGCTACCAGAACACCTGCTAACATGGGCCAATTTATTTTTCTTTGAGGAATCTTCAGCTATCTGTTCGCTGAAAATATGCCGCAAGCGCACGGGTCGAGAACAAGTAGTAAAAGTGGACCTTTAGAGTCCAAGTCGATCCCTCAGAGAGTTTTGAATTCAATTTTAAGTTTATCCGTCTTAATCTAACGAACACACAGATTTAAAAGAAATAGATTTAAAAACCCTAAAACCTACAATTTTGATTAAAATTGATAAAATGACAGATAAAAAGTAAAAAGATTTGGATTTTGAAAAGATGTTGGAATTTATGTTTTCGCTTAACCTATACTTCATTAATGTCAATTCAATCACGCGCAGATGCAAATTACCAAAATAAATAGTCAGACCCGATTTTCCAATTTTAAATTAATACCCTCTTTCGAGTGATATTAACCCTAATTAATTAATTCACACCACATATTTCTATGTTGATACAAAATTAACTAATCGCATTCAATATTTGTGAAAATGCTCAACGGATCACATGAGGTAGGTGTATATTTCTACATCACCTAGACGCGCCTAGAACACTAAGCAAACCCATGGCATCAATAATTTCGGTCTAGTAAATGTAATTATCTTTCAACAATCACAAAAACACCTAATTACCATATATCAGTCGTCACATAAATGAAGTAATTTTCAACATGATGATTAATACACTAATATTTTGATAACAAATGCATAACAATAATCATACTAAACATATCATGATATTAATGAAATAATAGGTTAAACTACTACATAAATTCCAACAAAATACACTTAGCTCATCATCATAATATTATAACAAAGGAGATTATTCAATTTATACATGTCAAACTTTGAAGAAATATGGAAGAACACAAAGTTGAAGATAAAACCCCTTTTTTCTTTGTTTTGAATCCCTCCAATGTTTTCTCCAAGTTTCTTTAGGTAGTAATCTCCTTGTTGTTGTCAACTTTACTTCCAAGATGAACCAAGAACAAGGTAAAAGAAAAGAAAAATGAAAAGAAGAAGCCAAAAAACGTTTTTGAGGGGAGGAGGAGATATATCCCTTGGTAGGTAAAATAATATAGCCAAAAATAGTATATCTTATCATATAACTTGTCTACTAAGTTATAAAAAAATAGAATATTAATAAAATTAGATATTTTGGGATATTTTGTGACACAAAATAAATATCCCAAAATATCTATCATTAAAGTCTTGAGAAATTGCACTCCAAGTCCTCCAACTTTGGTCTTGTACAATTTGATCCTCGAATTCACATTTTTGTTCACTTTAAGTCCTTTTTCTTCATTTTTCGCTCCGTTCTTCGTCTAATAGGGTTTAAGCCTACAAAAGTGAAAATTACACAATTATTCATAGAAATCGACTCAACTTCAATTCTAATTAAATCAAATAAGTGTCAAATAAGTGTTTTTACACACTTATCACTATCCCCTTTACCTTATCAGTTATGAACTGATTTCCTTGGGAGACCTCCCTCTCTGTGTCACGGTTGAATCCCTGACAAGGCATTCTGGCCTTTGCCTAGCCCCTGAAGAAGATCTCCGGGAGGTAGCATTGAGAATTATGGTCATGTCATGTTTGGGATACTCCTTCTTGGGTGCCATTTATTCAAGTTCTATGAAATATTCCTTGAATCCAATCACAAATGAAAAGGGAATGTTAGAAAATTCGTTGCTGAGAAACTCTCAAAGAACGGCAAAAAATCGTAGCAAGTAAAGTGTCAAAATGGTAAGATTCTGAATTTTATACAAGGGACAAGATGAGTCCCAATCATCAGACTAAAGTTATGATAATCAGAGGTGTCCAAATTTTCGTACAATCAGGGCCATAGAATTCAAAAGGTTTCCTTGTCAACGTCCTAGATCGGAGCGAGTACCTCACGAAAGGGCATAGCATGTAGATGAATCCTAGAAGTCACGTAAGCAAATAATTAGCCATCATTGTGCATTCAATTCAATTCAATACGGTAGTGCGTGTATTGGGAATTGGTTCAGTACAGCTGCCACCTTGGAAACACGCGAAACCATCGAATCATGTACATGAACTAGCCTATACTTTGTGAAGGCTTACAGCCTTGGCAGCTTCAAAAATGAACTAGCCCCTACTTCACAATGGCTTACAGCGTCGGCCAGCCTTATGTAATTAAATCTCACTCCTAGCAAAGTCTAGTTCACTACTCAATTTCCATGCATAGTATAAATATATATATGCCTGGACTTGGGGGATTGGGATGTTACATATCACCACTTCCAATCTTAATCTCAACGTGGCAGAGGCTGATGAAGTTAACGTTGAAAAACGATCAACAGTTCTTGAAAAATGACAAGTATTGTGTTAGTAAGAAGAATCATCCAATAATTACAAGAAGAAGTTATGAAATGGCACTCACTGGGTTCGGAGTAAGAGGTTGGAACTTTGACAAAGGGGATAGTGACACCCTCACACTCCTGCCACTTCCTTCGAACCCAGAACCAATCTCTTTCCACCCTTTGATAGATGAGGAAAGACCTGTCACTAAAGGAGCATGTGCCCTCCATGGGCACATGGAGTACCAACCCTCGGAATCCTCTTTGCCTAATGACATAGACTGGAAAACGGTTTGAAAAACATAAAGGGGCATATCCTCGCCCAAGGAGGTCTGCTTCCAGAGAATATAGGACCCAACTCATTGGGCTCAGACATTTGGAGAGAGTCGAGTAGAAGCCAGTTCATATACTTAAGGATGGCTCGAAAGAAAGGATGAATAGAAAGGTGAAGCCCCGATTTAAGCAGAAAGTCTATAATAGCGACACACCCCTGCCTCAGACGACAGGCCCGCTCATCAGGAGATGGAGATAGGAGTTCAATATTATAGGGATCCTATATTTCTCCCTAAGGTTAGCAGGAGGGTTGGATTAGCGTTTAATGGAATCTTTGTTGCCCCCCAGGCTACCCCATCATCCTCACTTCTAGACCCTTCCCTAGACGTAGTTGCACCCATGCCAGCCTCAACAACCCTAACAAGGTCGACAGTATGGGTAATCTCAATCCCCACCTCACCAGCTAGCCTATGTATCCTCGCACTATCCTGAAAAGAAGAAAAAGATGCCATTGATCCCAAAATGTAAATAGAACTCTTCGTGGAAAACGCTACAAATTCACTACACTTACAGATGTATCCTGAAGAAAAAGACGGGGAAAAATTTGAGAACGCAAAGGAAGCTCGTAAACTTTAAGAGACTATGGAAAAGATGAAGCTTGCAGGTGATATTCACGTAAAGGTAGAAAGAAAATAATTCTTCTTAAAGTCGATTTCCTTTTATAGGTATAAGAATCCAACCCAGCCATTGGATCAAGATCTAAACCATCTAACCATACGTTTAGAGGATGAAATCAGAGCTACATATTGTTCTAGATGATTCAGATTTAAGGACCCAGATTAAGGCATCAGACGCACACGCCCTATCGCATCTAGAATATAAATGGAAAGCAGAAGAGACAGCCATGATTACGCATTAGATGCGACGATTGTTGCGTGTATTGTGAATTGTACCATCATGATTGCCTTCCCTTGGAAATAGCCAATAACATCAAATCATTGAGGCACCATCTTTAAGAACTCGTGTTTCTCAAAGATTGTTACAAAAATAATAAATAATGAACTCCTTGTAAATATCAAATTCGAGGCTATTCGATCAGCGATGGACATTCCCAACCTGTAAAAAGAAAACGTTATGAACTTCAATTACATTACTTACCCCAGACATTGAGAGCAGAACCTCATAAACAAATGGATCAACAAAGGCTGACCCTGATCCAACATAATTCGATGCTGCCCGTCATTATGGATCTGGAGATCTTTTAGAAGTGATTGATAAGACATGTAATAAAGAGTGTTAGTATGCTATCCTATAACTAGGATAGGGAACCCTCTACCAAACATTAATGGTATGGAATAGACGTTGATGTGAGGCTTCGAGTTCGGCGATGCTGCCATGTGGATTTGATCCAACGGCTTTCACGTCAGCTAGACTAGTATAAATAGATTCTCTTTGTATAGAAAAAGGGAGGATCTGTATTTGCTAGGCGAACACGAAATATATTCATCTTGTGAAGCTTTTTATAAGATTTTACATGCTTGGTTCTTTACATTTTTTCAACACAATAGAAAAGATATCAAGATTCCAATACAAACGTGCTATCATTCTACATTATATCTATACTTCCACATATTCCATTATAAAAGAGAGATCTAATATGAGAAATCGATCGGATGTTCATTGATAGTGCGAATACCGCTGTAATCATATCGACGAGGTTTGAACATCTGTCTTTTGCCGAAAAGTACCTCACGTGTCCATTCCAGTCAAACTACCGATTCCATTCCAATAGAAATGCACTGGATCCGTACTTGACGTGACAAAAGTGGGCCCGGTATCTATTGAGTTCATTTTTTGGGATCAACAAAAATGAAACGAAAGTGATTAGAATCCACAAAAGAAAAAATAACATTTTTAAATCTTTTGAATTCCAATTAGCATTGCTAAAATCTGTAGTCTTCCACTCTTCATCCTTTTTCTGCCTCTCTTTCTTTCTCATTTTCTGTTATAATATCCATAGACAATAAAGTGCCAAGATTTTTCATCTAAGGATTGAACATAAACCTACATTCAAATTTTCCAATAGGGGTAGTTAGTCTCGCTTTGGACAAGATGTCTAGAAGATGCTTCATCAATAGTTAGGTTTATCCTATATATCATGCAATTCGACCAGATAAGCTTGCTGGCACTGATTTTAAGACATGGGAGAATAAGATGATTTTTTATCTTACTACATTGGGCCTTGCACGTTTCCTCATCGAAGATGCCCTTGTCGTGGCTGAAAACGACACTGATATGCATAGGCGTTCGGCTTGGGATGCATGGAAAAATGCTGATTTTTTGTGTCGCAACTATGTCTTGGATGACCTACAGAATTCTCTGTATCACGTGTATGTGGTAAAGAAATCTGCTAAGGAGCTTTGGGAGTCCTTAGAGAAGAAGTACAAGTCCGAGGATGCTGGGTCTAAGAAATTCTTGGCCAGTCGGTGCATGGACTTCGAAATGGTTGATTCACGTTCAGTGGTGAGCCAAGTGCAGGAGTATCAAGTGCTTTTGCAAGAAATGCATGCTGAAGGTCTGACTATGTCAGAATCTCTACAGGTTGCTACTGCTATTCACAAGCTACCTCCTCAGTGGAAGGCTTTCAAGAGCTATTTGCAGCATAAGAGGAAAGAGATGTCTTTCGAAGATTTAATTATCAAGCTACGCATTGAGGAGGATAACAAAAAAGCTGAACGTAAGTCAGGGAATTCCTTCTCTGAGAAGGCTAATGTATTGGAACATGGTCAAAGTTATGGTACTAAGAAAGGTCAATCCTTTAAAGCCAAACATGGTAACGGAAATTGGAAAGACAAAAAGCAGACCATGAAAGGGTCTCAGTTGAAACCTACTGGTGGGGTAGGAAAGAAGCCTAAATCTTAGATGACATGTCTGACCTAAATCTTATGGCAGTGATTAGTGAGGTTAACCTGGTAGGGTCTAACCCTAAGGAGTGGTGGCTAGACACTGGGGCCACTTGTCATGTCTGCTCTAACAGGAGCATGTTCACTACTTTTACACCAGTTACAAATGGTGAAAAGTTGTTTATGGGAAACTCTGCAACTTCTGAAGTGCTTGGTAAAGTCAAGGTAATCCTGAAGATGACCTCTGGCAGAGAGCTTACTCTGACTAATGTGCTGTATGTGCCAAAGATTCGCAAGAATCTGGTCTCTGGGTCTTTTCTGAGCAAGAATGGTTTCTGCATGGTCTTTGAGGCGGATAAGCTGGTGATTACCAAAACATGAGTTTATGTTGGGAAATGCTATATGACTGATGGCCTGTTTAAATTGAATGTAACCCCAACTATTATGAATAATGAGAAAACTCCTTCTGTTTACTTGATTGAGTCTCCTAATTTGTGGCATGGTAGATTAGGTCATGTAAACTACCATGCATTACGTAGACTAAGCAAACTAAACTACTTGCCTAGGTTTCAAATTGATTCAAATCATAAATGTGAAACCTGCGTTGAGGCTAAGCTTACTAGGTCTTCGTTTCATAGTATTGAAAGAAGTACCGAGCCATTGGGACTAGTCCACAGTGATATGTGTGACTTGAAATTTGTCCAAACAAGAGGCGGCAATAAGTATTTTATTACTTTTGTCGATGATAGTACGAGATATTGTTATGTGTACTTGCTTAAAAGCAAATATGAAGCTATCGATAAATTCATTCTTTATAAGAATGAAGTTGAAAATCAACTTAGCAAGAAAATAAAGGTGCTGCGAACTGATCGTGGTGGTGAATATGAATTACCATTTGATGAATTTTGTGCTAAACATGGAATAATTCACCAAACTACTGCACCTTATTCACCTCAGCAGAACGGAATTGCTGAGCGCAAGAATCGAACGTTAAAAGAAATGATGAATGCTATGTTGATTAGTTCTAGATTACCACATAACATGTGGGGAGAAGCTATTCTTTCAGCGAATTACATTTTGAATAAAGTGTTAAGAAAGAATATGGATAAGACTCCGTATGAACTTTGGACAAGTTGAACACCTTCATATAAATACTTACGAATGTGGGGGTGTCTTGCTAAAGTTGTGGTGCCTCCTCCTAAGAAGGTCAAGATTGGAACTAAGACAGTTGACTGTGTGTTCATTGGTTATGCACAAAATAGTAGTGCATATAGGTTCCTTGTACATTATTCGAATGTACCTAATATTCATCCGAACACGATTGTGGAGTCTAGGAATGCACAATTCTTTGAGAATATATTTCCTTGTAAAACTCCTAAACAGTTAACTTTTATTAAACGGACTATGGAATCTTCTACTTCTGGCAGTAGTAAAGATCCAGTTGAAGAAGGTGAGGATGAGCCTAGACGGAGCAAAATGATCAAAACCTCTAAGACGTTTGGCCCTGCTTTCCTCACGTATTTGATGGAGAATGATGTTCAAAGCTATAAAGAAGCTATATCTTCTCCAGATGGTCATATGTGGAAAGAAGCTATCAAGAGTGAAATCGATTCTATTCTACAAAATCACACGTGGAAATTAGTAGATCTTCCACCGGGCTATAAGCCTTTGGGCTACAAATGGATCTTCAAGAAGAAGATGAAAGAGGATGGATCTATTGATAAATATAAGGCTCAGCTAGTAATCAAAGGTTATAAGCAAAAAGAAGGCTTAGATTACTTTGATACTTATTCTTCCGTGTCGAGAATTACTTCTATTCGAATGATAATTGCTATTGCAGCCTTGCGAAATTTGGAAATACATCAGATGGATGTAAAAACAGCTTTCCTAAATGGAGATTTGAATGAAGAAATCTATATGGAGCAACCAGATGGGTTTTTGGCTCCAGGTCAAGAAAGGAAAGTCTGTAAACTGGTTAAATCGCTTTATAGTTTAAAGCAAGCACCGAAACAATAGCATGAGAAATTTGATAATGCTATGCTTTCTAGTGGTTTTTGAATCAATGAGTGCGACAAGTGTGTATATGTTAAGGATACTAATGATGGATATGTCATATTGTGTTTGTACGTCGATGATATGCTCATTTTCGGCAGCTCTGATAAGATTATCAAAGCCACTAAGAATATGTTAAACTCTAAGTTTAACATGAAAGACATGGGTCTCGCGGATGTCATTTTGGGAGTAAAAATCACTCGAACACCATATGGACTTGCGTTATCTCAATCTCATTACATTGATAAGATACTAGACAAGTTCAACAAGTCAGATATGGCTGTGGCCAGGACTCCATTTGATTTGAGTCTTCACTTATCCAAGAACACTGGTGATGGTGTGTCACAGTTAGAATATTCTCAGATAATTGGGAGTTTAATGTATTTAATGACTTGTACGAGACCGTATATAGCATACTCAGTTAGCAGATTGAGTCGCTACACGAGTAACCCAGGTACTATCCATTGGAGAGCCATTTTCAGGGTGTTACATTATTTGAGCTACACTCGTGATTTTGGACTGCATTATTCTAGGTACCCTACAGTAATCGAAGGGTATGCTGATGCGAACTAGATATCAGATAAGTCGGATTCAAAATCTACTAGTGGATATGTCTTCACTCTTGGTGGTGCAGCTATTTTTTGGAAATCGTCCAAACAAACTTGCATCGCAAGATCTACAATGGAATCAGAGTTCATCGCTTTGGACAAAGTAACTGAAGAAGCAGAGTGGCTTCGCCAGTTTGTTGAGGATATTCCAAGATGGTCAAAGTATGTGCCTGCAATTTATGTTTATTGCGATAATCAATCAGCAATTGGCAGGGCACAGAGCAATATGTTTAATGGTAAGTCTCGACATATTCGAAGACGACATAATACCATTCGACAACTACTCTCACAAGGTATTATCACTATGGACTACGTGAAATCAAAGGAAAATATTGTGAATCCGTTAACAAACGGGTTAACTCGAGAGTTGGTTGAAAAAGCATCGAGGGGAATGGGCTTGCAGCCTATGACATTGAAAGGTATCATGGTGGAAACCCAACCTAACTGAATGGAGATCCCAGGATCTAAGTTCAAAGGGACAACTAAACCATGTATATCTATGTAAATCACTGAGAAGGTTCTCCTTCTACTCATTCCTATGGTGCTCACAGTGATTGGAAGATACAGGTTAAGCTTTGCTTTTAATGACCCTTAAGCGTTGTTGTGAAACGCTGAGTTAAGAGGTCACCTATGTAAGTGTGAAGTGGGGCCACTTCTATAAGGATTGGGAAGGCTAAATCCTTGAACAAACACTTGCAGAACCAGGCGACGTGTTCATGGCCAAAACGAACACAACATTGAGAACTACGCTGTGTCTAGAATGATCCTGTGTGAGGTCTATTGTCTTGGTTTACACAAACGGCGAAACAGTTTAAGGCATCAGATCCACTGGTTTGCTAGTAATTCCCGATAGGTTTCACAAGGGAAGGTTCAAAGCTAAATGCTACATATCCTATGCAGGATTGATTTGTTTTGGTCTCTCTTTCTCTCTTTAGTCTGGTTTTTCGAATTTTCATTCATGTGGGGGATTGTTTGAAATTGAATGAAAAACAGAAAAACAGTTTGATTTCCAGCCATTATTTCAACCTTCGATTTCATCCATTTGAGTGGAGATCAATTTCATAAGTTTCAGAATTTATGATTTTCAGTTTCTGAAATTAATGGCCACACTCTTCCAATGGCAAAAATCTTTCTCTATTAGTATAAATAGAGGAGCTTATAGTTGGAGAAGAACAACAACAAAAACAACAAACACAACAAGAAACTTATGGATGGGGTACCGACGGGGATGACTGACAGGGTACCGATGGAGGTGGAAAAGGGGTACCGGAGGAGGTTGATGGAGTATTGACAGAGGCTGAGGGGTGGGGGGAGGAATGGCGGTGGTGGATGATGTAGTTTTCGTGTCGAAGGGGACTCCAGAGGTGAGGAAGGGTACGAAGCGTGCTATTGACTTGACACCGCTGGTGGTTGGTAAGAGACCGAGATTGCCGTCACAGTAAACCGTTTCTCCCTTCACGACCGAGGCGAAGAGGTAGACGTTCTTAGACGGGACGTTCCCCAATCTCTTCCGCGAGGTCGACCCAGTTCGGAAGAAAGCGTTTGATGAATGGTTCAAATCCCTTAAGCATAAGTAAGTATTTTATGATTTTCCTAAAGTACATGCAAGATCATCTATGACTTTTATAACATTTCACTTTTTCATTTTTTTAGGGACATCCATAGGGTAAGGACGAGGACCATCTCGAACGCGAAGAAGTGGTTCGATGATGTATTGACTAGTGGTGCTTAGCTCGCCGATGAAGTAAGTGCATTCTCGTCTTTATTTTTTGCATCGTTTAATTATTTGTTGTTTTACTTAATTTAATGACCATCTCTTTTTTATTGGTGTTAGCACATCGACATGATTATGGAATTGTTGCGCGATTGAGCTCTGAGATATCCGAAATCTTTTGACGTTCTTGGCCGAGTCATCCTTAGCTCCGGGCTCGCACGTACCATTGATATTAAGCATGGCACACTCCTACTCAGTGGAAATGTATACGTGGTGCCCGACTACACGTTGGAGTGGGTCATTGGGCTAGAGCCGACAAATAGGAAGCCGTGGACGGATTGTATACACATGTACATTCCAATGATCGCGAACTTACACTGTTTCGCAGTTGAGATTGTATTCGCGGATTCGACTATATATGTGTACGACTCTGACCATGACTATTTGACCCAAGACCAACTGTAGTAGATACTGGAGCCGATGAGTGTGATTATTCTCATGATGGCTAGACAAGCGAATATTCAAGTAAATGACAGATTAGTCATTCTACGGGACACGATGACGGCGAGACAAGGAGTATAGTAAGAATTTACAAGTTTTTATTTTGAAAATTTAGTTTTTAGTTATATGTTATCGAACTAATATATTATTATTTACTTGCAGAGGCGACTGTGGTGTATTCGCGATAAAGTACATAGAATTTTTGAGCATTGGTCGCAAGGTTGATCCAATAAATCAATATTGGATAGACATCTGCAGGTTGAAACTAGCTTGTGATTTGTATGAATACAAATGTGATTCTTAGTACACCACAATATTTTTTATTGTAAAAAATGTAAATATTGTGTACTTTGAATGTTTTTATTTAAATATTGTGATCATCAGTTTTTATTTAAATGTTTATTGAACATTTAATTTTAAATATTAAATCAATTAACTATTACATATACATCTATATATAACTTAATATTCAATTAAATATTAAATATTATTTAGTTATAAATAATAAAATATTTAATATTCGATTGTTTATTTAATACCCTACTAGTTTTAATTAACTATTACACAAACAATAGAATATTAAAATATGTAAACAATTAAAATAAGCAATTAATTATTTTGAATATTTAACGACAATAAATAAAAACATATTACTTAGTTATAAATATTAAACTGTTACATAACATTACACATCTGTTGAATTATTATGTAGAGGAATTTGACTTGTACAAAATTGACGAGTATGCCCTGTTGCGCCGCACTTACGAGGTCTAGGAAATTCTCCAGTGGATTGTATTTTAGACGTACGTCTACGTCCCAGAGCACGTGGTCCCATTACGGGTGGCAACAAATTATTACGTGGAAGAATATGGTCGGGAACTTTCCACTCGACTTCATTTGGCAGAAGAAATCTCTCCAACTGAAACTTTCTACATGTGCATGTGTTATCATTCAAGTCCACGATGTACCCGATATTACTTCCACATCTCACGGAGAAGCGAAACTGATCCAGTAGTTCCACCAATACCTTCCTCCCAACCTCTAGAGTTTTGAAGATCTTGTCTTCCTGAACCGGAGTCAGCACACTTGTGCAATTTTGGGATTCCTCACGTCGGTCATGAAATCAATGCTACAGCTTGTTACAAATTTGCTCAATCATTGCGAGAATTGGTAACTCTCGATCCTTCTTGAATAGCGCATTGAGCGCCTCAACATTGTTCGACGTCATCATGTTGTATCGACGTCCTAGAAAGTGTGATCGTGCCCAATGTTCGATCCCCATCTCTGTTATATAAACCCATGCAGTATGTGATTTATACTCTATTTCGACCATGAACTTTTCAAACTCTTCAAAACTGTACGCCTCTACAGCTCTCCTAAACAATGGAACGATGCCACTACCCCGAAACTTCGTCTTAAGATTGCCCTGTATATGGTACATACAATAACCATGATGGCCTCGGGAAAGACTTCGGCGATACCATTTATTATTGACTGCCATCAGTTAGTTACAAATGCAAGGTTCTCGACGTCTCTAATTACTTCCCTCAGCTTCGTAAAGAACCAACGCACCGCTAAATCATTCTCTCCATCCACTATATCGAACGCAAGAAGGTAAATTTGGATGTTGGGATCTTAACACGTAGCAATAATCAACTTGCCTTCGTATCTATCCTTGAGGGTTGTACCATCGACTAGAATTACGGGTCGCATTGCGGTTCGAAATCCTCAAATGCACTGTGCAAAGGCCATGAAGAAATACTTGAAGCGATTTGCGTTCTCTGTATCAATATAAAATGCTGATCTATGATTAGTTTTCTCCATGTTATGGCAATATCTGGCCAATTTAGCGTAACTTTCCTCGGTCGAACCCATTAAGTCTTCCAATGCGCATTCTTTGGCCTTCCAGTTTTCTGATAGCTCATGACCACCCCGTAATCTCGACTGAAGTCGTTGATGATGTCCGAAGGTCTGTAGATCATTCGTAGGTCCTGAAACTTGTCCTTTATTTGTTGACCAATAAACCATGCCCGAGCTTGCTTGTGATCATTTCGATGAATACCCACTTCGCAAGTATGTTCCCGTGCATACTTACGAATTACAAAGCACTCATTCATGTCCATTTTTGTCGCTCGCAAATGCCAATAACAACCGTCATCAATGCAGATAATTGTGTACGTCGACTTGTCCGATTTTTTAACTTTAAACTCAAAATGTGTCTCAAAGCAATCCGATGCACAGTTTCCTGCAAATATTTTTTTGTTTCAAACAGTTGCTCAACATATAAATCTTCATCATCAAGAACTGTACTGGAACAATTAGAGGTACATGTACTAATCCTATCTTGTGAACTCGACCCATGTCTTCGATGGGATAAAACAATCAAGTCATCATTCGTGAATTCATTTTCATTCTCGTTGGATTGAACTATCGAGGGAATCCTGTGCATATTGGTGAAATCATGGTGAGGAACAACTGTACCGGGAATAACTACATCATCCTCATGAGCTATCTCCAATGTGTTCCAAAAATCATTCACATTACGATCTCCTCCATTGAGCTCTTCGTGTTCACTATCGGGGACATTCTTTTTCACTAAATCTACGTAGAGATTAGTAGTCATGGAAAATTGGTTCAATGCAATTAAAGCATTTATGCAATTTTCAGAAGTAACGTTTGCAGGTGGAATTGAAATTGATAAATGTTCGTTGTTCCATAGAAATTCCAATTCCATGTCGTACTAAGAGGGATCGACGTTGAGCATGTTCTGTATCTCACGGTACATTTCTGCATACGATGTATTCGATGTTATTAAAATTGGAATTGTGCCATGTATTTCACTTGTCCATTTCCAGACTCATCGACCATTTTCATTCTCTTCAAATTCACCAAAGTAAAGAATTGGGACTGCAACCGATCTCATATTTGCTACATTAGAAAAAATATTTTGTTAAAAAAAATTATTATTAAGAGAAAAAATACATAGCGGGTGAAAATTTTTAATTAAGTGGAAAAACCCGTGACCCGGACGACCCGGATGTGTGGGGCTGTGCGGGCCCACACGTCCGGGGCCTGCGGGCCCGATCGTCGAGTCATTCGGGTCACTTTTTTGGAATCCAAGCATTTTATATCATAAATTTGTCTGAAAAATCTCATGCAAGCGAATTTTTTTCTCGTTTTTGTTAAAAAAAAATTTATATAGATTCATTTAAGAACGTAAATTTTTCATATATTATGTCGAAATAAGATTTAAAAATTAATATAATGTACTAATTTAACCAAAACCAAATTAAAAATACATAAATATACTTACTGATTTCACTGATGACTGTGAATAATATTTTCTTGTTGATCGTTTGATAAATTTATCTGTTTTCAATTTTGAAATAGATGAAAAATGAAACTGTTTTTATCTGCATTGGAGTAAACAGATAAAGAAAGTAATTTGATTTTGAAATTTTAAGTGGGAAGTGTTTGGAATTCTTTATAACTTAAAAAAGGGTATTATTGTCTTTTAAACAATACCATATATTTGTAATTGTATATTATTTTAAGGGTAGTTTTGTCTTTCAAGCCTGGGAAGGCTATTGTGGTGAATGTAAAAAAAAAAAAAAAAAAAAAAGGGCAAAGTGAAAATTGACACGTTTGACAAGAGTAAACTAAAAGGAACCCCTTTATTTAATGGGTCCCTCACGTGAGGGAATACCCAATCCATCTTAATTTCCGTATCATATCATATCGAAAATTTGGTTTCTGAAATGAAGAGATAGATTCATGATCATGCATTTTGTAGTCTATAGATATTGTTAGCACATAGCCTGAACATGTAAATAAGAATCGAATCAGTGAAAATTATGAGGTTTTCTAATAATCAATTCTCTTACCAGCTACATTTCTCAAGACAGAACGGTATTTTTAAATCATTGGTTATGATCTGCCAAGGAAAATTTATGCGAATATGCTTTAAACACATTAAAATGTCGTTACCATTGACGATAATCTTACAATTTGTTATCCAAGTTGCTTTTTGCCATAAAAACTCGTAATTATCCTCAATTTATATCATTGTTCCAGCTACTTAATAGCCTCCATGGGATTGCAAGTAATATAGAGGCGAGCTTTGTGCTCTCCGTCATGGATGTATATGCCTTGTCAAAGAAGAGGCGGAGTGGGGCGGATTTTTTTTTGCCATCACTAACATGGATATATTGGTGTCACAAGTAAAGTAGTGGACTGAATTGGCGGGTCTTGTTGCGCTTGGCACTATGGTCCACCGTCCTGTGCAGGTCGAACAGGGCAGACCAAAAAAACATAAATTTTGACTGAAAAAAATTAACAAAGCAGTAGGTTCAGTACGCAGGTTTGCCTCGGTATTTCAACATCAAAGAATTGCTAATGCTCTAGCATCTACACTGAAAAATGACAACTAAACTTGGGGTATTAAACTGAAGATTTGGTCAATAAATGTTATATCCAATTCCCTTCTAATTAATTGCTGGTGATTCATCCAGTACTCAAACTAAAGAAATTACGACAATATCAAAGATATTGGCCAGAAAATGATATTTACAACACCGTAGACAGCAATGCACAATAAAGATTCTTTACAAGCTGCAAGCTGCAACTTACTTATGAAAGAATCAAGCAGCAGGAGGCCTGAGGTTATGATCTTGAGAAGTATCACGGTTAGATGGCGGAAGATACTGCCACATTGGGACAAAACTGTAGCCTGGATACATCTGCATCTTGTTTGACCCGCCCTGATATACTGGTGGATGTGCTGGCATGAACCCAGCAGCTGGAAGTGGCATGGCTTTCAATTGCTGCTCCATCCTTTCCTTGTTTGCTCTCAGTACAAGTTTTTCGTCATGAAGTTCATTCTTCTCTGCCTGTTTTAGTACAAAGGTGGAATCACAAGCATGAAAAAGATCTTTGAAAATGTATAAAATGAATAAAGGTTAAGTTCAAAGTATCACTTAGATTTTCTTTACTGGTCGGGGGGCACAACTTCATGCACAGCATATAATTGTTATATTACATTTAAACTTGAAACATTGTCTAGAACAACTACTATTGAAATATGTTAAAAAAGACTAATTTGTTCTCTTGAGAGAGGAACATTCTTGTTTTTAACTCCATATTTTAATGGTCATAGAGATAAGTAATCTTCTTTTGACTAAATGATTAAAAAATATGTAATTCCACTTCTACAGGGGATTTCCCCCTGTACAAGTGCCAGGGGTAAGTGTCTCCCTGGCCATGTAAGGGGATTCCCCCTGTACATGTAGCAAGGTCCTTAAAAGATTGGTCGTGAAGGGAGGTTTTTTCTTTCTATATTATTTTCATGGTAATAAAAGAAGGGTAATTAACAAAACGGAAGAGAACTCCTAAACAATATTAAGTAAATAAGAACAAATAGAAGTTTTTGGTGAGCTCTTTCAAGTAATTGCAAGAAACATTCGATGAGATATGTTGTAACCAATTTCTGTGTTTAAAATGGCACAATCGTCGAGGAATGAGATGTCAAGAAAAATCTCAAAAAGACAATTCTCTGGCAGCTTCATTTGGACCTACGAAAGAAACATTCAATTTCTCATTACCCTGGCTTTAAAAAAGGGCCGCTATGACTAGCCTTCCTTTTATAAAAGGTAGGAATCTTAAATCGATAATATAATGTATGAATCATCATGATAACCCAACATATACAAGACCTATAAACCAAGCTGTGGATTTATCAAATGCACTAGATTCCCAGCATGCCCACAATACCAAAAAACAAACAAAGGCTTTATCAATTTATCTGAATATATATCCTGTCCAACCTTAAATATCCTGATCTCTTCCAAAAGCTTTTCATTCATCTCTTTATACTCCTCAGATTCAGTTTTTAGTTGGTTCAAAACTCTGATGGCATCACCAAGTATGCCCAATTTGTCAATTTTCATGGGTCTGCCCAGTTCCAGAATAGCACACAATTCTGAGAACCTGCATGGAGGATAAAAATGTTACATGGGAAAAACCACTGACATTTATATTGATTCTCGTTTTCTGAAAGTAAACTTTAAGACATCCAAAGCACCAAAGGTTATCTCATTTTCTTTCAATAAACTGCATTTAATATACAGTGGTCTGCATTCATTCAAAATTACATTATACAGATGTTAATAAGGGTGACATAAACACGTCAGCTGCATAGAACAACAATTCAGGCATTTTGAGGCACCACACATAATAAAACTAGCAAACACGAGAAACATCTAGTATAAACTTAGAAGACTACCTGTCGTTCAATTTTTCTCTCCTCATTCTCTCACGACATGCTTTAGTTCCAACTCCTCTGCACAGATCACCGTGTTCCCTGTATAGTGCCACAACAGGTTAAGAATAGAAGAGGAAGCAAACTTTACTTTGAAGCAAGAAAAACGATGACACATATCTCCCTTAAATCTATTCTAATTTTCCACAATAATAAGGTCTCCAAATACAACAAGAAATGGGTGATTTGTCTAAATATAATACAAAACTAGAAGCATACGAGTAATTTGATCCTTGAGTCTAGTCTCGATTCTCAAAATCGATTGAGCTTCCCATATTCACAATTATGTAGGATGAAGATGCTATAATTAATCAATCAAACTTTTTACACGTACTATTATGAAAGCAAGATATTTCTTAAAGCATCTCTACTAAATTACCAAACTTCCATTTGATCGAGGTCCAATTTATTTAATATTTTTTCAATATTATAACTTGTGCATATCAACTAAATGCCTCTTTACGTAGGGTTACAAGATAAACCCAGACAAACTAGAACATTCTTACACATATTCATCAACATGCACATACAACACTAATTCAAAATTATTCCACTCAACATTCAAAAAATTGAGTTATTTTAGCTAAGATAATAAAGATAACAGTATATTGATAAATGACTATTGATCGAGTATGCTATTTCGAAATGGTTTCAAGTTGGACTAAAAGAACTGTGGAAATCATTTCTTTCAGGGTTATAGATTCAGCAGTAAATTAATTGATAAAACCGATGGTCTAAAGTTTCAAATCTATTCAAACCCCTCATTTCCATATGTTAGCTGCAATTTTAATATCAGCTCACTATTATTTCCCTCAAATAGCATACAAGGATTGAGGCCTTCACGACTATCAAAACGTGAATATATGAGCTTCCCTCAAAATAGAAAAGGAAAATTTATTCATAATTACCTGTTTCTCGGGCATTCTTTTTCTTCACATTCACCTCCTTGTGATATAGTTCCACAAAGAGAGACATCTACTCCCACCGCAGTACTGCAACAAAATGGTCAATCATATTCTGACATTCTGTAAAAAATCTACATTTTGCAAATAAATTCTAAAGCATGAAATATTTAACCAAATAAGATTTAGAGTAATTAGTTCCATCTGTTATCATATTTCAAGCCAATCCAACCTTCTACAGCATTAAGGCACTGTTTGATTCACCAAGTTTTCCATGGAAGTAGGAAATGTTTTTCCATTTTCCACATTTTGTTCCGTTTGATTGCTAAACTTTTCCATGGAATTTGGTTTCTACCCAGCCTCTTCACGGGCCTTCTTTCCAGCCAATTAAGGAATTGCTTTTCTTGCCTATTTGGTGAGAATTGAGTTTTCCAGCTTTTTTATTATTTTTTTATTTTTAAATATTTTTTTTAGCAATTGAAAAAAATTCTATCAACAATGGTAAAAAAAAATTTCCCTTTAATTGACAATTTTCATGCAAAATAAAGTCAAATGAATCATATTCGGTATTGTAATTTTAAAAAAAAAAAAAAATTGGCAATTAGAACAAATTCTAAACCCGATGGTAGAAAAAATTATCACTTTAATGAATAATTTGCATAAAAAATAAAGTCAAACGGACACCAAACTTTCAACATTTTCCAGGTAGAAATTTATACCAATCAAACACAATTAATTACAATTCCCAGTAAAACAAATTACAGGTAATTCAATTCCCAGTAAAACATTTTCTTTTCATCCATTTTTCACCTTTGCAATCAAACGAACCCCAGGTGAAATTGCCTGAAAATTTGACATTGTTCTTGCTATTGATATAAACTCTAATGTCAATTTTCAGATGTTTAACATGAAAAAAGAAGAAATAAAATTTTCTTTTCTTTTTTACTTGCATTTTCAAGTTTCAAATAGAGCCCATAAATTTAAATCCCACATTTTGCAGAAATATCAAATAAATTACCAAAAAAAAAAAAAAAAAAAAAAATATATATATATATATATATATATATATATATATATATATATATATATATATATATATATATATAATAAAATAAAATAAAAGTTCATTAAAACACCCTGTTGCATCAAATTTTTCCGTTACTAAAATAATCGAATTTCAATCGAATTTCAATCTAATATTAAAAATCTCAAAAAAAATAAAATAATAATTTGCGTTTACAAGTTAAGATTGAATTTTCATAGCCCAAGAACTTCGGTAAACCTAAAGAAATAAAAGCACTAAAAAAAATAAAAATTGATTACTTTGGGAGGCGAATCGATACCTTTGGGTGTGTGGTTGAAGGTTCCACGAAATATCGATCGGCTCGACGTCGTTTAACAGGTTGCTGTAATCAATCAGATCAGACCAGCAATTCTCGTCGAATGAATACAAGTGATGATTATTCATTCTGAAAATCGAATGGGCGACTTACACAAAAATGGAGAAATTTATTTTGTTTAATTTAGAAAAAATTATTAGATTAGGCCGTTGAAAATTGAGGACAGAGGTCAAATCAAGAAGAACGATTTGTACATTGGAGGCGGAGAATAGTCATTGAGGATTGGGGCAATTATTTCTGCAAATTGCATTGATTGGAGTCGTATTTTCTAATAATGCTATTCATCTTTGTTGGGTTAATCCAACGTGTATGGGGCGAATCTTTCTCAATAGTCATTTAACTTAAATTACTCAATCTATTTCAAATCTAATATTATTAGCAATCCATTTAATTGGCTTATAAGATGAATTCAATTAAACTAAATCCCGTTTGATGTTCATTAAAAAATGGAAAAAAAAATAAGTTTTTAAAATAGTGATTTTTTGAAGAGTATGCTGTTAAAAAACAAGTAAATGTTTTAAGTTTACATACAAAATATTTTATTTTTAGAATGTGTTCTAGAAATGAGTGTAAAAAAAAATATTTTGAAAAATAGTGGACAAACCGAAGCTAAATAAAAAAATACAAGAATCATTTATCATTACTGTTTCTAAATATAATTAGATATATTTTTAATATTGTTTCCATCCATCAATATATTTTAAAAATTAATGCAATTTTGATAAGAGTAATGCTATTCATAGTGAAAAATATTAGTAATCGTTCTACGTGGCATACACTTGATAATTTGTTACTTAATGCGTTAATGTAGTAGTTTTTTATTATTTCATACGTCGAAGGACAAATTGTGGTGTGTATACCACATAGGGAAACTACAGATAATCTTTATTATGAATAACATTATTCTTTTGATAATGTGGCTATCACAGTTGTTAATCTATCAATTGAGCTAGATTATACAATGATTGTTGTTAGGATTTATGTTGTATTGGCAATTATTTAGATAACATGATTACTATAAAAGAATATGAATGTCATAAAAGAGTTGTAAAAGTTAATGAATCTTTTGGAAGATTGTATAGATGAATCGGAGTCTTTTGGTTGGAGTATGGAACAAAGAGAAAGAGTCATCGAATTTACGTTAGGTTGTCACATAGCTGATGCTCGAGTGAAAATAGCAAAATCATTGTCGCCAGCCTATCGCTCAAGTGATACACCTCTTGCTCACACGTCGCCAGTCTAGCGCTCAAGCGATGGTGTTTTTCGAGAAATCCTAATTTACCTTTTTCAAAAGTTCTATCTATCGTATACTACCTAAATACCTCTTATTTTAAATACCCAATGCCCATTACGTTTTTGTGGGTGGGTGATTGATATTATATTACTTATTCATAACATTATTCCAAGATACAAGAACATATCCAAGCATTGAGATCGAATATTTGATTCTTGAGATCAATCAACCACGAGTTGGAAAAATATTAAAGTCACATAATCCAAAACATCTGTTTTCTAAATATAATTAGAAATGAACTTTCTCAATGGCTTTTAGAGGTTGTTGAAGATTGAGAGAGGTTGGACCGCAAGCATAGAAAGATTACAAGAACAATTCTTGGTGATCCATAAGAGATAGATAATTCCAGAAAATCGGGAGCAGGTGTAAGTGAAGCACGCTCCAGCGTGTCTTGAAGATTGTAGAAATTAGATCAACGAGTCTACATAATTTTTCTAGACTCGATCATAATATAAGTCTTATTGTTTATAGTGGAAGTTATTGGCTTGGTCCCAGAGTTTTTAACTAGTTAAATGTTTTCTCCGTCAACAATTTTTGTGTTATATACTGTTTTTGGTAATTCAATTTAGGATAAAATTGATTTGATTGAATAAACATATAAAACAATTAAAAAGTGACTTGTTGTTTTTAATTGATAATCTTTAATTTCGCGTTATTCACATATTAAATGATTTTATGGTCGAACTAGTAACTTTCAAGTGGTATCAAAACCCAAATTCGGTTCCTAACCCTAATTTTCTATATGAGTAGTTCATTGTCTATTCCGCCATATTTTGGTGGCAATAACTTGCCTATTGGAAAGTCAAAATGAAAGTATTCCTAAAATCTATGGATAAGCGTAGTTGTAGGTGTATTTATCCCTGTTGATATTTGAACTTGGTCTTTGGTTGAGCGTAATGGTTGGACCACCCCCATCTACCATAGTTGTAGGTGTATCTACCCCCGTTGATATTTCAACTTGGCCCAAAAAAGATTTAGATGAGTGTAATTGCAATAGTAAAGGGTTTCATGCTCTATTTATAGTTGTATCACATGAAGAATTTAGGAATGTGTCTATGTGTGAGGTTGTTAAAGAAGTTTGAGATATTTTACAGACCACACATGAGAGAACCTAGGCTATTAAGAATTCTAAATTACAAATATTGACTACTAGGTTTGAAAAAATTAGGATGATGAAACCTTCGATGACTTCTATGCAAGTTTGAACGACATAGTTAATTCTAACTTTAACCTAGGTGAGAGAAATCCCGAGCCTAAGATTGTCAGAAAAATCCCGAGATCTTTACTCGAGAGATTTAGGCCTAAAGTTAGTCTATCAAGGAGAGCAATGATCTATATGCTATTAAGATTGAAATATTGGTTGGATCTTTCCAAACTTATGTACTCGCTATATCTCAATCTAAGAAGAAACTATAACCATGAACACTGTTAGGGAAGAAAAGTATGATTCTTTTTATTCGAAATCACTTAATGATAAGGAAATAGCATACTTTGTTAAGAATTTTCAAAAAAATGTTTAGAAATAATAAGAAAACTAAAGAGAGACACGAAGATGATTCCAGTGAGCTTAGAAAGAGATCTAAATTGTGAGATGTCATTAGTGTTAAGGTTTTGGACACTATAGAAGTGAGTGCCCTAATGGTAAGATAAATCAGGGTTAAACTACGAATGCAACTCTCGCTGATGACGAGTCTAGCTTGGATAATCAACGTGAGATCTCCACACATGAGGAGAGTGGAAAGTTCACGGCCTTCTTTGCTAGGATTAAAAGTAGTAAGGATAGTAAGAAGGTTGAGGAAGTATATAGTGGTGAGGAAGATGATGCAGAGATTTGCGAGGCTTATTAAAAATTATTTGAAGAGAATCTTAAAATTAAGAAGGTGAATAAAGTTGTGCTTAAAAAGTCTATGAATTTGAGCTATTAGAGAGAAACTTGTAGCTAACATTCAGGAGTCTACCTTGTGCCTCAATAAATTAGAGATTGTGAATCAATCCTTAAAGTCTAAGATTAAGGATCTTACAGGTGGACTTGAGAAGTCCTCTAGGAGAGTTAGTGAGCTGACTATTGAGAATGATAAATTAGAAACCAGGTTAAAAACCTTCTGAGTGAATTTGAATATTTAAAGTCTCCACTATTTGCTTTCTCTAATGGATCTTGGAAACTGAACAGTCTTTTAGGGTTGAACAAGTATGCTGGGAAAAGGGGATGCTATCCCTACAACCAACCAACCTATGTATGTTCCTAATCTTAAATTCAAAAATAAGGGTATAGTAGAACAAAGGCATATTAGACAGCGTATGACCAACCAACCTAGGAATAAATATCAGCGACCACGTACATTTGGACCTAAGTTTATCTCTACTTGTTTCAATTGTGGTGAGTTAGGATATATACTACGTATAAGTCATAAATTCATGAATATGAATAGAAATCAGATTTCACTAGAGTTAAAAATTAGGACTTTGATGGTTAGATTGACTTCCTCACTAATTAAGTAAGTCATTCGATCGAGTTAATGACACAATCAACGCAAAATAAATCTTTAACTAGACAAGTTTGGGTAAAAAATTGTGATCTGAATTTTTTTGAAATTGATCATAATGCTCTTAAAGGTAAGAACATTTGTATACCTAATTGATTATGTGATGTTGATGCATGTGTGTGATTATTAATTGTGATTTATTCATTATTGCATGCTTCTCATTTTTTAGGTAGTTTATTTATTTTTTTTAATCTTAAAAATTTGAAATATAAAAAAAGAGATTTTTTTTTCACTACAATATGATATATGATTTACTTGAACATGTGTATTGTGACCAAGCATGAATTTAATTGATTTGCTATATTGGTTTTTTCATATACCATGTGCACTGCACACGCTATGATCTTGTGAGTAAGTTTTGACCACGTTTGTGAGGTTTGGGATGATCGTCGTCTATTGGTAAGGTGACCTTGAACATCGATGGACCTAAATTTAATAGACCTAAGCTTTAGTATATCGCCTTAAATTAAATAAAAAATAGTTCATCTTATACTATTTTTCCATGCCTATTTGACTCGAGCAATTAAATTCGAAGGGTTTCTCATAACCTGATGCCCTATGGTCAACTGACTTGCAATCTTCAGTCCAAAACTCGTTACATGGGTCATTTTAATCGCTTAATGAAAAAGAGTCTTCACATAAGATGTGAAGAATTGAAGGCAAATGATGACGATATCATGAGTGCCCTTGCCTCTTGTAAGACCATGCCCCTTCCTCTTCAAAGAATGGGAATCTATAGACATTAGGATGATTTTATATCAATTGAATGTATAAACAAAAAATGAGATTCTTTCAATTAAATGTATACGTTAGGATGATTTTATATCATAAACATTAAGATAAATGATTACCGTTGGAATTGAGAATGGTCTCATGGGTCAATGTGGTTGCTTGTGATGAATTAAATTGAGGCTGAGGCTGAGGCTGAGGCTGAGCTTGAGGTTGAGATAATGGGGTAGGAACTTGAAGAGGTTGAGTTAATGGAGTAGGAACTTGAACATTACTTGTCTGAGACAATGGACCCTTGCATGATGCCTTCGACAAGGAAACGTTTGAAGGTGGCTCGTATAATGTACTAAGCACTCTATTTTTTCTGCCAATTCTTGTTCGAGAAGCCATTATCTATCAACGAAAAAAAAGGATCTGGACCATTGGACCATTGTTTAACAATGTTTAAGTATTCAGACTTAGTGAAAATCCAAAATATGCTATGTTTTCTACCTTTTTCTGCCAATGTAATAAGAAGAAAACAAAAGCAAAATTTACTCCTTTCAAAAGTACAAAATTACTCAGGAAATCAAAGCAACAGAGTTCAAAATTTTACTTCTAACATACAACCTCCCAAGTATTCAGGTGCCACCCAACCTAACATATCAATACTTTGGAAATAATTAGTAAGAAAGAGGCTGGATTTATATTGAAATTATACTTTGGACATTATTACTACTATTAAGGGCCAAGAAAAACTTATTCCAAAAAGCTGCAAACTTATTTCGAGCTCTTTAAAGCTCTGTTGTTTACAACTCAAGGCCTGGGAGGGAAGATCAAAGAATCAGGCCCAGTTAACAAGCAGCTAACAACCTGTATTTCGGCACTTTCACAGTGAGGAAAAGTGACCAGATTTTTGAGTTGTGTCTTACGTGGAAGGAGTCTAATTTTTTTATCAACAACAGGCTATGAAATGCTGATCAGGTTTAAAAAAAAACAAACAAGAGTTAAATGTTGAGGTTACTGTTAAACTATAGGATAATCGTTAGAACTAACGGGAGCAAACACATTACACTCATTTTCATTAGTTCAAAGTAGGACTAGACATAGGACCAGAAATTTTCCTTAACCGAACCCAAATCCTGCAACCCCTGAATCACAGCAAACACATTTACAGCAAAGAAAAAAAATCCTGAACTCCATTGTTGAATCTGGTTCTCAACAAAGAAAAATTTACAGTAACTATAAAACCAGACGCAACAGGTTATTCATCATTTCTGACTGTTTGATTCTTCAAAAAACAACAGGTTATAAACGTCAAAAAGCAACAAATTATTCGTCAAAAAGCAACAGGTTATAAACGTCATGCAACTAGGATGAATTTATTGGTAGAAATCTATTCATCATATCCGAATGTTTTATTCTTCTTATCATCAATCATATTCAACAAAACTTTATAAACATGAGATGGGAAAACGGATCTGTTCACCTACCTAGATCGTGAATTTTTGTATCAATGACCTTTGATTAACTACCAAGAGAATTTCCAAACGAATCAACATGAAACAAATAAATGAAAATAAATTAGATGAAGAAATCGAAAATAAAATAGATCAAGAAGAAATCGAAAATACAAAATATAAAATTGAATCATTAGTCTCGAGAACTTACAAAATGAAAGAAGCTGAAAACGTGCAGGAAAAAATGAACAATACTTGATTACTTATAGATAGAGATGATCAAAATAAGGAGGGAAGCAGAAATTTTCCCTCTAGATTGATTAACAATTGGTGTTACACCCTTTTTCTGGATTTATTTAAAAAAGAAAAAAGGTTTAAAACTATTGGTATACCCTTCTTTTATGGATTTATTTAAAAGGAAAAACATTTTTGGTTTCCACTTTAGAGGAGGGAAAATAAACTTATAACAATCCCATTTTTCTCGAGTTGGAGTATGTAATGATATAGGACTTCTATTTTATTTTATAAAAAATTAATTTTATAATTCAAAAACATTATTAATTTTTGTTATTCATATAGTGAAATATACTTGATCATGTTTGATGTAGGACGATTGGAGTTAGAGTTTGAAGGAGAATTGAACAAGAAAATAGGAAAAAGGGGGCAAGAAAATAGTTGCTAACTTCAAACGGGCATAACTTTTAGCTCGAACGTCAGAATTTCTATTATAATATGTTTTCGAAAACGGGAAACGAAAATGTCAGAATTTCTATTATAATAAGCCCGGTTGAGGTCGTTTTCAACCTCAAAATCGTAGTTAATGTTCGGTCGGCGATCAATAAAAATTTTTCGAATTGAATTAACATCATTCCATTTTGAAATAAAATTGTTCTTCTTGATGGATTCCAATTTTCGTTCTACGCCGGTAAATCTTATACTTCTGTTCTACGTCAAGGTTACTATTGAAGATCAAGCGTTTGCATATTTGGAACGCTCGGATGGTTGGCGTTTAGAGAAAATAGCGTAACTTTTGCATACAGTGTCCATTTTGGGCCCATAACCCCATTCCGGAAAGCTAGCAACGATTTAGAATGATAGATTTAAAACGTTTGAAGTCGTTTACTATTCAAAACATTACTTAAAGTTTCTTAGTTCAATATTTTCACTATTTATTTATTCAACTTTGTTGTCTAACCCATTAACGGACTGCTGACCCAGTAGGTTATTCATCGTGTTCGCATTGAAAAGCCTAAAAGGTATTGTAGGATGGTTCATGAAATAAGAAAAACGTTTGCTTTCTTAAGTTCAATTATTTGTTACAAGTGCATTTCAATTACACTCACTATTCTCCGACATACTCCCAAACCTAGTAAAAAGATACTGATATAGTGAATTTATAGGAATCAAAGGCAAACACTAGATTGACAATTCGTCGTTTCTCACTATGCTAAGAATTGTTACCTTGATTGTCTTACTAATTTGGATATTATTACCCGGCCATGGACCCCCCATAACATTATCAGTGAATAAGTTGTGGATTGCTTAACACTTCCCAAGACACGATCAACCGTTAGAAAAAATAACCCAGGATTGGAGCTAATATTGATCTATAAGGTTGAATTTGAATTGAATTTATAGTTTTTAGATTAAATTAGTGATATCCAAGAAGTATCCTCCTCAAGTTGCCTTGTCCACTGCTAGTTACATGAGACAATTCAAAAGGCATTTATTGTAGTAAATTATCTTTAGTATAAATTCATGCAAGGGGTAAAAATATTTTGGTTACTTTGTTTTAAAAATATTTTTTTTACTTTGTTTTAAAAATAGTTTTGTTATAAAATTATTTTTGTCAGTTTGTTTTAAAAATATTTTTGTTACCTTGTTTTCTCAAACCGAATTTTACATTCTTAATGGAACTAGACATTCCAAACGCCATTCCCAATTGAGTGGAAACCCAACGGCCATTCTCTCTCATTTCAGTGGAAACCCAATGACCATTCTCAATTCCAAACGCTTTCAATTTCACTACCATCTGAGAATTCCAGAACATATTCCAGCTGAGCTTCAGAGTCATTTTGAGAGGTTGAAAGTTGAACAAAAAGATCTGTGCAAACGTCCCAGAAATGAAATACAATATATGAAAATCTGTATCAGTTGTGTGTGAGATCTGTTTTATTGTTGAAGAAATTTTTGAGCTTGTAATGAGCATTGATGCCACACAGTTTGAACCCATTTGAACCAAACAGGGATAAGTTTTATGATGGCTCCAACAGATTTTACTGTATGATGAGTAAGCTCATTATTCAGGTTATCATAACTTCAATTTATATATACTGAATCTTCATTTGAAAGTTCATTTCCTAATTCAAATGGCTGCTGAATCTTCTGCAAACTTTTCTCCAACAAGGTTATTTTGGCCACAAAAGTTGCTGGTAATATACGGGAAAGTGTAGATGATGCGAAGGTTGTGCGAGTTGATGCTGCAAATATACGGGAAAGTGTAGAGAAAAGTCTTAAACGTCTCAATACGGATTACATTGATTTACTCCAAATACATTGGTAAGCTTTTATTGTCACAAGCATTTCCAGATTCTAAAGAGCACCTCGATAGTTACAGTCCAACATATGTACACCTGATTTTATTGTTATACTTTTGTCTCTTTACCATTAGTAATCTCCCTATTAGTGTTATAACATATAGTTTCTCTTATTAAGAAATTACATTTCCGGTAAAGTTTCTTTCAGTTCCACGAATCTTCATGACGTTTGATTTTAATCTAATTCATACTTGTTCCTTCTTATAATGGTAAAGTTTGTAAAGTTAAAGGTGCAATTTGTATGTTAGAAAGGTTTTATATTTCAAAATAAAAAGTAAAAAGAAATAAAATATTGTGGTTTGTATGGGGTTTGTTTTCCATCCTTATCAAATGATGCACTGGATCTCAGGTTATACTAGCTATTCTACCAAAGTAGTTGCTAATTTCTGATTAATTCTTCATGATTATGTGTAGTTGCTGATTTTCTTCATGCTTATGTGTAGTTGCTGATTTTCTTCGTGACTATGTGTAGTTGCTGATTTTATTCATGCTATGTGTAGTTGCTGGTCTATGTGAATAAAGTGACATACATGATGGATAGGAGTTGGATGCGGCTTCATAATAGATTAAGTGAAGAATATTTAGATGGTATCAATTCATTTATAGAGGTAGCAAAACAATGTCTGGATGAGAACAACAAAGTTCGTTGTCCATGCCAAAATTGTCAAAATGCATTCTTTCAGTCACTACATGTGGTAGAATCTCACTTATACCACTTTGGAATCTCTGCGAGTTATGAGAGATGGATTTTTCATGGAGAAGAACTCCCATATGACTTTGATGTTACTGAAAGAAATACATTTGAATTGGACGAAGAAGAAAATTATGATGAGATGAATGATATGTTAGAAGATCTATGCGCTAACCAAACTCGGGAGGGAGAAGAACATGGTGGAAATTATAATTCTCACCTCGAATGTTTAATCATGAGAGCAACCAGTTTGTGAAGATGATGACTGAAGCCCAACGAACTTTGTTTCCTGGTTCTAAAATGTCATTATTGAACTTTATGGTGAAATTGATTCACATAAAAGTTATGAATCAGTGGAGTAACAAATCTTTTATATGTTGGTGGAATTACTCAAAAACGTTTTTCCAGAAGATATTGGATTACCAACTTCAACTTATGATGCCAGAAAAATGCTAAGTGAATTGGGATTGGGTTATGAGACTATTCATGCATGCAAGCATGATTGTGTATTATTTTGGAAAGAGCATGAATTTGCATTTAGGTGCCTAGAATGTGATGAACCACGATACAAACCCAATTTTGGCAAGGGAAGGAAGGTGCCTCAAAAAGTATTGAGATATTTTCCATTGAAAAAAAGATTACAGAGATTATTCATATCAAGACATACTGCTAAGGATATGAGATGGCATGCAGAAGGTCGGGTTGAGGTAGAAGGTGTTTTAAGACATCCAGCTGATGGTGAGGCATGGAAAGAATTTGACAAATTATACCCAGGATTTATGCAATATCCTCGCAATGTTAGGTTAGGTCTTACAACTGATGGCTTCAATCCATTTGGAAACATGCATAATTCCTACAGCATGTGACCTATTGTTCTAGTGCAATACAATAATGCCACCATGGAAGTGCATGAAAGAACTGTTTATGTTGATGTCATTGCTAATTCCAGGACCACATGCACCAGGAAGAGATATTGAAGTTTATTTGAGACCACTAGTGGATGAGTAGAAAGAATTATGGGAAGTCGGTGTTGACACGTTTGATGCTTATAGTGGTCAAATGTTTTCTATGCATGCAGCTATAATGTGGACCATTAATGATTTGCCTACTTATGGAAGTGTATTAGGATGGAGCACTAAGGGATACAAAGCTTGTCCAGTATGTAACGAGAATACTTCTTCGCATAGGTTACATAATAAAATATGTTTTATGGGTCATCGACGTTATTTGCCACTTAACCATCCTTGGAGAAAAAGCAAATTACATGATGGTAAATGGGAATTACAACCACCACCCAAAAAGTTATCAGGAGATGATATTTTAAAGCAATTACAGGTTGTGAGGTATGGAAAACCTAGAAAGCACCCTAATAATAAAGATAGAAAAAGAAAACGAACTCCAGATGAGATACACTAGACAAAAAAAAAAGCATTTTCTTTGAGTTGGAGTATTGGTCGAAGTTGAAACTAAGACACAATTTAGATGTGATGCATATTGAGAAGAACGTGTGCGATAATATTGTTGGAACATTGTTGAATGTTGAAGGGAAGACAAAAGATACGGATAAGGCTAGATTGGATTTGCAAGATATGAATATTAGAAAAGAATTGCATTTAAAATCACATGGTAATGGATTTATGAAACCTCATACTTCTTACACATTAACGTTGCAGAAAAAAAAATTTGCAAATTCTTGAAATCTGTGAAGTTTCCTGATGGATATGCATCAAATATTTCTAAATGTGTACGCAAAAATGAAGGCAAAATATCAGGTTTGAAAACTCATGATTGTCATGTGCTGTTACAACAACATCTTCCCCTTGTTATTCGATTTTTTTTTGCGAAATGAAGTGTGTACTGCAATTGTAGAGCTCTGTTGTTTTTTTAAACAATTATGTTCAAGAACATTAAATATAAATGATTTAGAGAAATTGGAAGAAGGGATTGTTATAATTTTATGTAAACTAGAACGAATTTTCCCCCCAGCATTTTTTGATGTAATGATTCATTTAGTTGTTCACCTACCTGAAGAAGCAAAACTTGGAGGTCCCGTTGTATCCAATCGATAGGTATATATATATATACTTGTTCGTTGGCTTATTATTTTTAAAAACTTTTCATGTAAGATTTGATGACAGAATATTAGGTCGATATAAGAGTTATGTTAAGAATAAAGATCGACCCGAATGATCATATATTGTTAACGAGTCTTTAACTTTTTGCTCGATGTATCTCAACGACATTGAAACAAGATTTAATCGACCTTAGCGCAATGACGATGGTGGGACTCCATCTTCAAGCTTGTCTGTTTTCCCTCAAAATACTAGACTATTAGGTCATGCAGAACCAAAGTTACTTTCGAAACAGGAAATTGATAAAGTCCATTGGTATGTCCTAAATAATTGTGATGAAGTTCGGCAATATTTAGAGTGAGTTCTTAATCAACTTTTAAATTTTTTTGCTATTAATTACTAATGTATTGTAGTATTTAATTGAATGTTCCCTTTGTAGTGAACATATGGAGCTGTTGCAACAACAAAATCATAACAATTTGAAACAAAAACAAGAATAATTGTTTCCTGGATGGTTTGCTTCACCTGTAAGTTATAATGCATGTATTATTTATTTATTAATGCAACGTATCATTCCTGGATGGTTTCCTGAAGGTCTATTGATTAATATTTTTTTTGTTAGCACAGATAACGAGTTTATATAATAAAAAAGATTCAGTTGTGAGCAAAGAATTGTATGCATTAGCATGTAAACCGGATTTTAGAATATTTTTCTATTCGGGTTGTATTGCTAATGGGGTACAATTCTTTGTTAAAGATCGAGATGATTGTCATACAACACAAAATAGTAGAGTGATGGCGCGGGGAAATGAGAACATCAATTTTTTTGGTATACTATGTGATGTTATTGAGTTGGTATACGTTTTTTACTATCGCATCACTTTGTTCCAGTGTAATTGGTAAGATAATAATCCAAAACAAAAAAGAACAGTTGTAGATTACCATCTTACTTCTATCAATGTGAATCGCAAATGGTACATGGATGATTCCTACATACTTGGCATCCAAGCACAATAGGTATTTTATATGGATGATCTAGTGTTGGGTCCACAATGGAAGGTAGTGGAAAATGTACAACATAGAGGAATATGGGACATTCCTGAAAAAATAGATGAGGGTAGTGAGCAAGTAATATTTCAGGAAAATGAATCATCAGATATTGTCTTGGCAATACTACAGGAAGATCTTGATACTCAAGTATGCCACTAAGGAGATGTTGATCCAGATATTATTGAAAATGAAGCACTAAATAAAAATATGAATAATGTTATATATGATAATTTGGAAGAGGAAGATGATACATTGAATGAATATTACAGTGAAGATGAGAAATCTCTAGATGGTGAAAATGATTATGCTGATAGTGATATTGGTAAGTATAATGAATCATGCTCTTTTTTTGCATAATGTTTTTTTATTATATTTTATAATGACTATCTACATTTTTCCTTTCCTATGTAAATTCGAGTACTGACGTGTCTATCGAGAGTTGATAAGATTTCTTTATTGACATTTAAGGTTAGAGCAATAGACTATTGGGATATATTTGATTGCTTATTATGATGATTGTTGATCTTGTCCTATAACAATTACTCAAATATTATTGTGAAATTTGGGTGTCCTGTGAGGTTTTTGTTATTTCTTCCATATTTATAGTTCTATTTTCTCTTTTCAAGTTTGGTGAACCATTCTAAGTAGTTTGACCTTGAAATTTGTATTTGTTTTGATCTTGGAGGTAATCAAGTTGTATAGTGGATTTTCTTTTTCCTTTTTATGTTGTCTTAGATTGCAATTGAAAGATTTGAGCTCTAGAAGCAGTTGGTTTTAAATTGCAACTTTTATAAAGCTTAGTCTTACTTTGGATCAACTGAACAATTAATTGGACGTAATCAAGCTGTGTAGTGGATTTTCTTTTTCCTTTTTATGTTGTCTTAGATTGCAATTGAAATATTTGAGCTCTAGAAGCAGTTGGTTTAAAATTGCAACTTTTATAAAGCTTAGTCTTACTTTGGATCAACCAAACAATTAATTGTTTAGAATTATATAATTGGTGGCACATTTTCTGTATTATTAGGATATTTGTTTTATTTGTTGTGTATACAATGCAAGTTTCCATTTTGTTTTTATAAAATTGAATTGTAGATTGTGTTAAATTTTGGATTGTGAGCTGTGCAAAATTTAGCCTTAGGTTTGATCCTTGATAGTCATTAATTAGTTGGTGATGGCTATGATTGATCTGTGATTTATCTTTGTAATGTTTATTGGTAAGTAGTAGGAATCTTGCTTAGCTAATGATTGAAACGTTTCTTAGGTGATTTGTTTCTGTCTGGATGGTCTTTAGTTGTTAGTATTTGGAAGGAGTTCTGAGGAACTTTCGGGTTGCTTATGATTTCCATTTTCTACTCATGGTGATTCTCCGTAGTTGAGAGTCTCTAAAAAGATCATGACTTGATATGCTTCAAATACAGAACCCATGTCTGCACCTAATCTTAAAAGATGGTTCAAAGGTCCAGATTGCATACTAGGTAGATGATATTTTTGTTATTATAAAAAGACTTGCCTAGTTTTTTGGTAACAATTTGTTAACAATTTATTTGTTTTCCCTGCATTAGGGGGTTTCAGGTACTTATTATGAGACTATTGCAGTAAAATCTTATCCGGAGTGCGAAAATGTCTCATGTGATTAGTTTGAGACTGCATTCAAGGTGTAATAATTGTTTACAAATGCCCAATTAGATTTTCTCAATCATCTTAACTACAATTTGCTGCTCCATCATAAATTGATCTATATTTATTTTGTTGATAGTAATATGATTTTTTTTTTCATTTCATAAAGTCATGAGTTATTTCTAATAAGGTAAGTTACATTTTCATATAAATGCGCACCACAGTAATGACTCCATTGCGACAAAATAAATCTAAAATTATGTGTTTAAAATAGATTCTCCGACATATGTGTTTAAAATTGTGTGTTTAAAATAAAATTATTTGTTTAAAATTATGTGTTTAAATTGAATCATTTATGCGATAATTGTACATCGTTGAAGAGATAAACACTGTGTTGTGGAATAAATTTAACTATGAGCAAAGCTTGACACAAAAATAAATCTTTATTGTCACAAAATACTTTGCGAAGTAATTTTATATGCTGTAAAATAAAATATGCGACGTATATAAATAATCATGAAATAAATTAGGCAACAACTATACTCGTTGCACAAACGATGGCACAACAGACTCTTTGTGTTAATTCATATTTTTTGCGGCAAATAAATAGTGTTGCTATGTTGTTAATGCGATGAATGATCGAAAGTTATCACAAAACACGTTCGGCGACTCAACATTCGAAACAAACATATTTATCGTAAAAACATTATTGGAACATTAGTTGAGACAAACACACTTGTCGCCCTTCAAATTTTTCGTGACATATATATACATTGCGACGACATTATGGCTACAGATATTGTGTTTCCATTTCGTATTTTTCGCGTCAAACAAATAGTGTCGCGATTTTGTTACTGCAATGAATGGTTGAAAGTTGTCATAAAATACGTTCGGCAACTCAACATTCGAAACGAACATATTTGTCGTAAAAACTTTATCGGAACATTAGTTGCGACAACCCTTTAAATTTTTCGCGACATATATACATTGCGACGACATTATGACTATAAATATTGTGTTGCTATTTCATATTTTTCGCGTCAAACAAATAGTGTCGCAATTTTGTTACTGCGATAAATGGTCGAAAGTTGTCGCAAAATACGTTCGATGACTCAACATTCGAAACAAACACACTTGTCGCCCTTTAATTTTTTTGCGACATATATACATTGCGACGACATTATGGCTACAAATATTGTGTTGCCATTTCATATTTTTCGCGTCAAACAAATAGTGTCGCGATTTTATTACTGCAATGAATGGTCGAAAGTTGTCGCAAAATATGTTCAGTAACTCAACATTCGAAATGATCATATTTGTCACAAAAACTTTATTGGAACATTAGTTGCGACAAACACACTTGTCGCCCTTTAAATTTTTTGCGACATATATACATTGCGACGACATTATGGTTACAGATATTGTGTTGCCATTTCGTTTTTTCTGCATCAAACAAATAGTGTCGCGATTTTGTTACTGCGACGAATGTACGAAAGTCGTCGCAAAATACATTTTGTGACTCATATAGAGCGACAATACCCGCAACGAATGTATTGTTGTCGCTAAATTACTTTTGCAACAAAAAACTCAATTTTTGCGACATTTATTTGTCGTGAAATCGATTTTTTTTCGGTAGTGAATTCATATTATTGCTAGCACAATAAAAGAGAAACCATAATTCTCTCATTCTTGTTCTTTTTGTGGATTTTCATTGGAGGCTGGACAATTGAACACCTGTGGCAGATCGTGATTGTTCGTGTTCCTAGATCAGTAAAGGAGTTTGCAGAATCTACAAAATGTATAATTTTTATCACATTTTCTTTCTAAACACAAAGAAGATCTTTGGTTGGAATTGAAATTTGTTTATTTTTCGTTGTGTGTGTTAAATAAATTTCCAATAGATTACTCATCACTGGTCAATAAAATTTTCTAAAGTCTAGTTATTGTAGTTTTTTCAATGAAAAATAAGACATGCAATGGGAGGGTTTCGGTGGAGATCCTCGCACCCCCTTTCCCGCTTACATGCGTCGGGTTCGGGGATGGTGAACTCCCAATTCCCATTTGTCTATTTATTTATTATTATTATTATTATTATTATTATTATTACTACTAAATTGAATTTTATTAGTTATATAAACTAAAATAAACTACATTATTATTATTATACTATAGTTATAATCTATTTAAAAAGTTTGTAAAGTATGATATAAAATATACATTAAACTGTTTTTGTATTGTTCCCAACTTGGGTAGGGATTTTGGCCTCATTCCCTCATTAATCGGGTAATCCTTGTCATGTGCATCTTTAATGAAAGAGTCCTATTCCTAATAGTTTTTATTTTATTTTTTTTTTATTTTTAATGATGTATTCAATTATATGTAGGCATGGCTAATATTACCATATTTATTAGACTTGATCCAATCATTGACCGATCAAAGTATTGAATCAATGACCACTGGATTAATTGGCGAATTACTACGAGGGAAAAAGTAAATTAAAATTATTTAGAAATTGCGTAGATAAAAGTCAAAGTGAATTCCAATTTAAGGGTTCATTTATTAATTGGAATATTATAATTCTCGTTTTTTTATGTAAAAAAAATTATATGTTTTTGTTTTATTAATATTTTTATACTTGTATCTATATAATTAATTGAGAATTTTATCCTTTTCTTAAAGACAAATAAATAATTTAAAATAATATTAATAAATTATAATCTCAGTTATCCTATTTTTTTTTCTATGTTTCGAAACTTTGCAACCTATTTTTAAAATTTTTGAAAAACTTGTCGGATGTTATAAATTAGTGAAAAAATAGAAGAAAATAGAGAAATCAATAGACTTGTATATATTTCACTAGTAACCAAAATTCTATATTTATAATAGAGAATAATTCAGGCTGCAAGTGATACAACAGTCATAATAATTAGGGTTACGAGGATATAATGACCATTTTCTAATAAACATATAATTTAAAACTCCCTCTTAGTTGATACATTACAAAATATATGTCTCTCTTAACCTTGTCAAGAAAATTTGATGGGACAAAACTTGAATTAAGGAAAAAGTGTAGAGTTGCTTCAACTGATTTCAATAAATGAAATTTATTGCATCGAGCCTTCCATGTCTTCTATGTCAATATCTTTAATATTGCAATTCTAGTGAAGCATGTTTTGTATTATCTTGTTATAGCCTTCAAGCAATATCGTTTTCATAGATGATATTTATAAATCTTTGTTTGTCTTTAGTCACATGATGATCTATTGAAAAATAGATTGTATTATTGCCATCTTCAGGAGCCGTACACAATTTGTAACATATAAGAATATTATTTCCAGGGTAAATATTTTTGTAAGTTTGGACATCATTACATAAAGAATATATCTCATTAAATTTTTTTTAGAATAAATCTTGTGGGAAAAATTCTAATGAAAGAAAAATAGTATATTATTCTTTTGAGTATGTTACAAAAGTTGTTTCGTTAAAAACCTTGTCAGAAAAATTCGATGGAACAAAACCTTAGTCAAAGGGAAAAAAGTACAATGCGCATTTACTTTCCTTATGATAATATCACTTGAATTATATATTTTAGGCATATTAAGCCACTATTTGTCTCACATTCTTTCAAAACTATTCTTTTTTTTATATTCATTTTCAACCAAATATTCACAAAACCACAAATTCTCCAAATACTCACTATTCAAAACAATATTTTTCTGAAAAAATGGCCAACAAACAAGGGCTAAATACTTCAATAGTAACATTAATAGTCATATATCACTGTATTTTCCCTTCAAATTTTGTGCATCGTTAGGATGAAAATATATGAACTTGTAATTACATTCACCACTATCTTTGTTAAAGTTTTATGTTCAGGGTCGTAGCATGCTACGACTTTATTTTCTCATTTACTTTTCGTATAAGTATACACTTTTAGATTCTTGGACTGTAATTCTAGAAACTTGAAGTTTATTTTTTTTCGTAAATTTAATTTTTGTAACGACCCGGATCCCACTTAACGAGCTGTCCCGATCGTTAGATCGACGACGTACTGTCCCCACTGTACCAACATGAGTCTTTTCAGCATACTTTGTCCTCACTCGCACGCTCTTCGAGAAAATTTCCCAGAGGGTCACCCATCATAGAATTGCTCCAAGCCAAACATGCTTAACTGTAGAGTTTTTATAGATGAACTTCCGGAAAAGAAGATGCACGTTGCTGATATGAGTAGCATCTATCAAATCTTTTTTAAGCTTTCCTGGTCTGGGTATTACAATCACCCCTCCGTTAGACTCACGACGTACTGTCCGAACTGTACCAACATGAGTCTTTTTAGCATACTTTGTCCTTACTCGCACGAACTGTAATGGGCCAAATTTTTAAGAAAATTTAAATCATCACCAAAACTATTTATAAGGAAATGTCGATTTTCATTTTGATCTACACATATTATATAATTCACCACATTTAAACTACTAAATTGCATGTTCTTAGAAACTCAAATAAAGATCAATTACTTATTTGCGGAAAACATAAATAGCAAGATAATTACAAAAATATCATGAATAAATTAATATTCTCAAGTCATCCTATGAAATTACATGTCAAATAAAGATGTCCCAAATATCAAATAAAATGAACGACCATAACAATCATTTATGTTGGCTAGATCAATTAACATAATCTACAGTTTAAGAATTTTAGGACAAAGTGTTGGCATATGCGTAAGCGTAATAATTAACATAAACTTTTTTGATAAATTACTCCATGAACAGTAACTAAATCTATGATAAACAAGTTATTAAACTACAATTCTCTTTAATTAATTTAGATATCTTATTGTATATAATAGATGATTAATTATATGTTGGGTCCACTGATGTAAAATAAAACATACGAAACTGCATACTTTAATCAAACACGTTCAAGTCTTAAATAACATATCCACGACAATAAAACAAAAACATATGCTTAAAATAAATAGGTCTTGACATATTACACTGAAATACTTTTCTTTAGTCTTAAAAATCTCGGCACCACGACTGCACCTCATCGCCCGCCGAGCAACGACCCGATTATCTGTGAGGAGTAGGGAGAGGGGTGAGTACATGGGAATACTTAGTAGAAACAGAAAAAATATGGTGCAATCTCGAATAAAACTTTTAGAACATACGTCAGGAAAATCACACCGTCATCATATCTTTAGAAATCCGGTAAGATCTCATATCATATCATTTATATCGGAATGACCATAACATCATATCATAAATCATCATATCATATCTTTAACTTTCATAAGTATAAAATTCATCAGCATGAATAAAAGATTTAAACGAGATAAAATAATTGCACCTCTTTTCCTACCTTGTTAGATTAAAAAAAAAGTTCTTGAACACCAAAAAACCACGTTTATTCTTTTGCCTCAGTTTGTGTACCGTGCAAAAATATATCATTTGTGTGTTTCTTCTATCAACTCAAGCATATAGGTACATAGGCAAACATAGTGGGAAACATGTGAGAGTGAGATATGGTAATGTATTGGGATATTGAAAACTAAATTTGACCAAATCCTATCACTTTTCTTCTCACACGTCAAATCAATCCAACTAAAAGATATAAAAATAGAATTAAATAAAATAAAAATCCAACATATCATACACGTGCATGTACCTACTTACTTTCAAATTTATAATTAAATAGATAAAAGAATAAGTTAACCTTTAACAATTTCTTCAAACTGAAAAATTTTGTAGCAGACTTATTCGAATCGACTCTTTCTCGAGCCTAAATTAGGTATCTAATTACGATCTATCCAACGAAATCAATATTGATATATTTATCATTAATCTATCAATATTTAAAATTTGCCCCAAATAAAATATAATTGCTATATATCATTTTAGTCCCTAACCTTCAAAACATCAAGACATAGCACAAAATTTTAAATTCTATTCTATGAAAATTTCTGGGCCATTACAATCTCACCTTCTTAAAATATTTTCGTCCTCGAAAATTTACCTTCGTTAATCGAAGAGTTCTGGATACTTGATCTTAAACTCCTCTTCCTTCTCCCAAGTTGTCTTATCAAATCCATGATTTCACCATTGGACCTTGATTAAGGGAACTTCTCTGTTTCTGAGTTGATGCACTTTTCTGTCCAAAATCATTGTCGGGATTTCTTCGTATGATAAGTCATTTTGTACCTCCAATGTCTGGTAGCTTACCATATGATTAGGATCATGAACATATTTTCTGAGCATCGAAACATGGAACACATTATGTACTGCTGCAAGTTCAGGTGGCAAAGCAAGTCGATAAGCCACACTACCAATCCTTTCAAGAATTTCGAAAGGTCCAATGAATCGTGGCATCAACTTTCCTTTCTTGCCAAATCTGAATACACCATTCATTGGTGCCACCTTTAGAAAAATTTTGTCACCCACCTGAAATTCCAAATCCCTTTTCCTACCATCGACATAACTTTTCTGTTGGTCTTGTGCTGCCTTTACTCTTGCTTTAATATTATCAACCGCTTCAACTATTCATTCGATGATTTCAGGACCCAAAATTCTATTCTCTCCGACTTCGTCGCAATGGATAGGAGATCTGCATTTCCTACCATAAAGAGCTTCATATGGAGTCATGCCTATAGTGGCCTGAAAGCTATTGTTGTAAGCGAATTCCACTAACGGTAGATGTGTCTCCCGACTACCGCTAAGATCCAAAACACATGCCCTCAACATATCTTCAAGAGTTTGAATGGTTCTTTCTGACTGTCCATTTGTCTGAGGATGATAAGCGACACTAAATTTCAGTTTCGTCCCCATGGCTACCTGCAACCTTTTCCAAAATTTAGATGTGAACCTTGGGTCTCTATCTGAAACGATGGTAACTGGAACTCCATGCAATCTGACTATCTCTCTGATATATAATTGTGCGAATTGTTCCATGTTGAAGTTTACTTTGATTGGCAGAAAATGAGCTGACTTCGTCAGACGATCAACTACTTCCCAAAAAGAGTTCTGACCTCTTGCTGACCTCGGAAGGCCTACCACAAAGTCCATTGCTATGTGTTCCCATTTCCATTTTGGAATATCCATCGGTTTCAATAGTCCTGACGGTCTTTGATGTTCTGCCTTGACCTATTGACAGACGATACATTCTCTACGAATAGACCAATTCCTCTCTTCATGTTTCTCCACCAAAATATATCTCGGAGATCTCGATACATTTTCGTACCGCCTGGATGTGCATCATAAGGGGTGGAGTAAGCCTCTTCCAATATTCATTCCTTATGCTCTCATCCTTAGGTACACACAGCATTCCCTTAAAAGTCAGTGTGTTATTTGCAGATACTTCAAATTCTCTATATTTGTTTGTACCAACTTCAGCCTTAATCTTCTGCAAAAATGAGTCATTATCCTGTGCTTTCTTGATTTGATCCCGAAAAGTAGGTTGAATCACGAACACTTTTATTATTGCTGTAGCTTGAGCTGGCGGAGTGATGACTTCTAATCTCAATTTCTCAAAGTTTTTTATCAAGTGTTCCTACAGTGTGGGTAAAACAGCTAACTGGGATCCCATCTTCCTGCTTAAGGCATCTGCAACTACGTTGGCTTTACCCGGATGGTAGTGAATTGTACAGTCATAATCTTTTACCAGTTCCAGCCATCTCCTCTGTCTCATATTCAATTCCTTTTGTGTGAAGAAATATTTGAGACTCTTGTAGTCTGTATAGATTTCACACTTTCCACCATAGAGATAGTGACGCCATATCTTTAGGGCGTGAACTACCGCTGCAAGTTCCATGTCGTGCGTTGGATAGTTCTGTTCATACTACTTCAACTGTCTCGAGGCATAATCAACTACTTTTCCATGTTGCATCAAAACACAGCCTAAACCCTGCTTGGTGGCGTCAGTGTAAATCACAAATCCATCAGAGCCATCTGGTATTGTCAATTCAAGAGTCGAGGTCAATCTCCGCTTGAGTTCTTGGAAGCATCTTTCACATTTTTTCGTCCATTGAAACTTCACACCATTTCTTGTCAGCTGAGTTATTGGCCCCGCTATTTTTGAGAAGCCTTCAATAAATATTCTATAATAGCCAGCCAAACCGAAGAAACTACGAACATCCCCAACACTGGACGGTCTAGGCCAATTTGTTACTACTTCCACATTAGCTGGGTCTACCTCAATACCTTGAGCGGTAACCACGTGACCAAGAAAATCCACTCGATCGAGCCAAAATTCGCACTTCTTGAATTTGACATATAATCTTTCTTTCATTAAGGTTTTAAGTACTACTCGAGTTGTTCCTCATGTTGTTGTTTATCTTTAGAGTACATGAATATGTGATCAATAAATACTATGACGAATTGGTCTAGGTACTGATGGAATACTCGGTTCACTAGGTCCATAAATACAGCTGGAGCATTGGTCAAACCAAAAGGCATGACAGTGAGTTCATAATGTCCATACCGAGTCCTGAGGCAGTTTTCGGTCTGTCGCTCGCCTTAACCTTCAGCTGATGATACCTTGACCTCAAGTCTATTTTTGAAAACACCGTTGTACCCTTTAACTGGTCGAATAAATCTTCTATTCTTGGTAGTGGGTATCTATTTTTGACAGTTAGATGATTCAACTCCCTATAGTCAATACATATCCGCATACTCCCATCTTTCTTCTTCACAAAAAGTACTGGAGCACCCCAAGGAGATACACTTGGTCAAATGAAACCTTTCTCCAACAATTCCTCGAACTGTAACTTCAATTCTTGGAGTTCTTTTGGTGCCATTCGATACGAGGCCTTAGATACCGGTGCTGTTCCAGGAACCAAGTCAATGGTAAATTCAACTTACCTGTCTTGTGGAATACCCTGTAGATCTCCTGGAAATACGTCTGCAAATTCTCGCACAATGTTAATATCATTAATAGTCATTTCCGTATGTTGAGAATCAATGATATTAACTAGGAATCATTGACACGACTCCTTTCTCAACATCTTTTCCACTTTTATAGCTGATACAAGTCGAGGTAGAGACTTGAACTTTGCTCCAAAGAAATGGAACTCTTCCTCTCCTGGTCTGTGGAACAATACTTCTTTCTCGTGACATCGAATGGTCGCATGATTAAGTCCCAACCAATCCATGCCTAAGATAACATCAAAGTCTTTCATCTCCAAAAGGTATAAGTCTGTCCGTAAAATTTTCCCGTCAATCTCTAATTTCATAGCCATAGTCATCTGATTTGTACAAAGAATTCTTCCTGAAGAAATGCTGACCTCTAATTCATTATTTATTTTCACACATGGAAAGTTTGACTTAGCTACGAAAGATGCAGAGATAAAAGAGTTTGTAGCTCCAGAGTCAAAAAGTACGTAAGCAGGTACATCAGATAATAATAAAATACCTGTTTTTGAATTTAGAGTTAGACGTGGCGACCATGGGGTAGAGATAACACAATGTGTGGTATTTTTTTAAAGAACATAAGTAGGTACAGAAAAAAAATGATAACAAAATACCTGCTATCACATTCGGATCTTGATCTGCCTCATGCTGATTCAGTGCAAAGACTCGAGCCTTCCCATTTTTGTTCTTGTCCTGTTCATCATCTTTCTTCTTTCGAGGCTTTGTACAGTTGGGAACAATATGTCCCGGCTTGCCACACTGAAAACACACGTTTTTCCCAAATAAGCATTCACCTCTGTGGAGTTTATTACATTTAGGACAAAGGGTAATACTCCCACTCATCATACCGATACGAATCTCAGTGCTTGGTCTTTTATTCTTCCAATTACGTCTGTCCTTGCTCTGATCATTTCACTTTCTTTTTCCAGATGACTCCGTGCCTTGTTGGGCATACTACTGAAATGTAGTCCTTTGATATGAAATAGCATAAGCCCTCTCCAACATTTCACGATATGCCGATCTCCGGTCGCAGTCCATTTTCGAACCTCCTGATCTTCTTAACTTCTGTATCCACCAAATGCGGAGCATACCTTGAGAGTTGCTCAGACCGTCTCTCGTAATCAGTAAGCGACCTGTTTCCCTGTCTGAGCTGTAGAAACTCAAATTCCTTGAAGTCTCTCAAAGCCTGTGGAAAGTACTTTGCCGTCACTTCCTCCTTAAATTGTTCCCAAGTCAGGTTACGTTGCTACTCTTCAGTTCTAGTGCGTGAGACATATTCCCACCAGTGACCAGCTATTCCAATCAACATGAATTCTGCGCATAGTATCTTCTATGCATCTGTACAAGCAATATGTCGAAATATGCGATCCAAGCATATTGTCCATTCTTCAATAGCCACTGGGTCGAAATTATCGTCGAAGGTAGAAGGTTTGTACCTTCGAAACTGCTCAACCACGGAGACGGCTCCGGGGAGAGGTGGGGGTGCATTCTGTTGTGGTGGTGCTTGATTCGGCCTGCTCAACTCTTGTACCGCCCGTAATAAATCACACATCAGATTCGTATGGGTAGGTGGAGCCATTTCCTAAAAATTTAATATGAAGTCATGATCAAATACCAGTACTAAGTCTAACGTGTTTTTACTTATTTTATCGTACTTCATATCATAGATTGAGCTAGGAAACAAACTGCACGTCTTAAGAATCTAAACGTAGGCATTTCAAATTATTTAAGTTATACAAAAAGATTTAAATAAATCTTGCTCCTTACCCGTTTACATACCTTAGAGTCGTCGGAGGGAGGTCGATTGGTGGTCGTAGAGTGCCAATGATCATTCACATATTTCATAACATTAGAATAGGAAGGTCCAATACTTATATAATATCGTCCATGTACATATTTTATATATATATATATATATATATATATATATATATATATATATATGTACACACACACACACACACACACATATATACAAATACCATGCATAATTAGATTAAACAAATAAGTACTTATTTCACATAATGATTTAAATTAATCTAATTCTCACATAAATAATCATATATAGTAACAATTATTTGATATATTCCAATTGAAATAGTCAATCAATTTTTTTTTTTTATAATATTTTCCCCTTCATTGTTCACAATGAACAGTACGTTCACGATTTTTTTTTTCAAGTTATGAAAAATACACGAGTCTACATGAATTTAAACTTGGCTCTGATACCAAACTGTAATGACCCAAATTTTTAAGAAAATTTAAATCATTACCAAAACTATTTATAAGGAAATGTCAATTTTCATTTTGATCTACACATATTATATAATTCACCACATTTAAACTACTAAATTGCATGTTCTTAGAAACTTAAATAAATATGTATTACTTATTTGCGGAAAACATAAATAGCAAGATAATCACAAAAATATCATGAACAAATTAATATTCTCAAGTCATCCTACGAAATTACATGTCAAATAAATCTGTCCCAAATATCAAATAAAATGAACGACCATAACAATCATTTATGTTGGCTAGATCAATTAACATAATCTACAGTTTAAGAATTTTAGGACAAAGTGTTGGCATATGC